>VWYE01016181.1:81841-133311 GCA_013398995.1 Alaudala cheleensis
ACAGAAAAACTGTACAATAAAGGTGGAAACAATTAAATAAAGAAGTTGAGAAGTGAAAGACAAATTTTCCAAGATTGTTTGGTAAAAAGTGCCCAATATGTAAACCTTTCTCTCTTTTTTCACAGAAAAAAAAAGTCAGGCTTCCAAGTTACAGGTGAAAATTTGAAGAAAATTTCATGAAAGCCTGTTCTAAATTCTTTCTGTCACGCATTTTTATTTTTTTGGAAAACTTACCAAACTTTATACTTCTGTAATGCAAACAGATATATTCAGTCTAGATGGCCATACCACAGCCCTGCACTCTTCTTCAAACCTTTCTAGACCAGAGCATTAAGTAGGTTTGTTCCCCCTCTCACACTTACGTTGCATCTTTTTCCAGTAAGATCTTTGCAGATTGTGGCAACTTCATGAAGTGCTATGCCTGCAGCTCTGAAAACATTTTAAAGCTCCCGCTTCTGAAATATCCACGCCTTAATTTGCTGGATTCTGAACTGCGCTTTCAACTAGGTCAGCAAATCACAGAAAAGGTGAATACATTTAGAAACAGTCTTATTTTATAGTCTCATTTTCATAGTATCATAGTGGTGGACACTGGGCTGGGATGTGGGAGACTTTCTTCCTATTTCCCATGCTGCACATCTCTTAATGGACACCGTTGTTCAAAAAATAAGAATTGTATTGATTACTACTGTAACTTCATGTTTTTTAAGAATCTGTAAGTCTGTAAATATTGGAGAGACACATTTCCCATGAAGCACTTCATCTACCCAAGCACTTCTTTCCTTTTTTTTTTTCCCTTTTTTTTTCCTCTTTTTTTTTCTTTTTTAGTTATGAAGTAGCTTATTATTCTTGATGGTATTTGCCAAGTTTCTAATCATATGGTAAGGCAGAGCAATTTTGTGGGTTGACTCTTCTGGATCTGTAAGTCACTTCTGCTTTGGATCTTCACTTCCTTTGGGGATTTTATTTTTTTGAATTTAGAAGCAAGATTTTATGGGATGGTTTTCTCATTTTCATAATGAATTGGATAATTTTGAAAAGTAAAGTCTTAATGCTGACTTGAAAAGGTATTTTTTTAGTTTTGGTGGGGTTTTGTTGGTTTGATGGGGCTTTTTTTACTTTTATTGTAGTTGCTTATAAAGCGTCACATTCTGTTCCTTCAGTGCAATACTGTAAACATCATTAACTGCAATAACTGGTGTAAATAACAATAACTGCAAGTGCCAACTCACTCATTTGACAATTGTGAAATGCAGGTCTGAATTACATCTACAGGACAGAGGCTACACAGGGAGTTCACAAATGAAGATTAAAGAGTAGTTTTGTCTTCAATGAACAATGTGACAGATAAAAAAGGTGATATTATAAATTGAGGCAAGTTCTATACTTGGCAGGATTGTAATACTTTGCCTCTGTGTACATGGAGTGTGAGGAAATCTTGGGAATGCAGTGTCTGTATTTCATAGGAGTTCACAGGCTTTCTGCCTTCTTCAGGCAAATAAGTTTCCACTGTGTGAGTATATTAGGTGCAGAAATCATTACTATTCACAGACTGGAGTTAGAAAAATTATTATGTGGTAATAAAAAGAAAGCAGTAGGAAAAAAACACCACCATTGTGGATGATTGGCAAATGAACAAGCTTTGAAAATGTCACTCCAACAGAATCCTTGATTACTGTCCTTTAATTCTTGACTGCGATAGCGAACACTTACAAAAAAAAAAGCACCCTGACTTTTTATAATCAGGACTTGTGTTGATTGAAGGACTCTTTGATTCAGAAGTTGTGCAGAGGGACATGGAGGAAAAGAGACCAGAAGCAACAAACATTGATATTATCCAAAGACTTATATACAAGTTTATACACTGTACATATATTGTATGTATGCAGCAATTCTTGAAAGCAAAACTGAAGCCTTGTGAGTCTATCAACAGTTTTGTTTATCTCATTCCCATTACTTAGAAGTATCTGATGTTACATGTGAGACTTTGTACTGTTTTTCTGAAATCTGCTGTGAAGCACACCTTAATGCTGTAGTTTGGTTTTGATTTTGGGGGTGGTTTTTTTGCCCTTTCTATTAGTCCTGAGATGAAGCAAATATTACTAACATAACGTAACTTTCTCAATTAACTGAAATTGCTTTACCAATTTAAATAGTCTTACCACTTTTTTCCTGTTAAAACAGTCGTCATCTTTGGCAGTTCATCAAAGAAAAATACTATGCCTCTCTGAGACCAAATCAGCTAACTTGCAAGTTCACTGAGTGTAAAGAATTCATCTTTTTTGCTTGTAAATACTTCTTTTTTGAGCACTTAATGATAAATAAAATGTGATGGGTAGGTTAGAAGGGTAGTTTCAGGTTTTCATTTCCTGAACATTTTGCAGTTTTCTCTTTTAAAAAGACTTCAGAGTTCTACTTTAAAGATTATCTTTTGATTACAAGTCTGATCCGGACTAAGGTCCCGTATTGAAAGTTCTTACCTTGGCGGAGGCTGTATTTTGTACTGAGGATCAGAGCTAAAGCTCCTGCAGATTCTCCTGACCTTGCCTTAGTTCCTGTCTGTTCACACCACATGGCCCAGCATTTGGTTTATGCTACCTTGGCTAAATGAACCCCTGGGATTTACAGAGTGGCTTTAGAAAACAGGAATCATATGTGAGATATTTGCTTTAAATAGATATTTGCTTTAAAGGTTTGCACATTTTGATTTTTAAAATATGCTTGAGGGTGTATTTGCTTACAGGCAACTCTGTATTTTGTTTCTTCTTCGAGGGCAGAGGCTTGGTTTCAGTGCATGCACAAAACCCACAGGACTCATTCTTTAAAAGGGGCTCAGTTACCTCTTGTTGATAGTATGGATCATAGTAAGTGTTAAAATGGTTGTTACCAGCTGCAGAGTAATGAGAATCTGAGTTCCTTGTGAAGTGGAATAATTTATATTCACCACCACTGTGAATGTGCCCTCAAGGTGACAGATTCATGACTTCATGCATTAGAAACCTGCGCAGTGCCAAAAAGCGGTATGTTTAACAGGATAGTTATTCTTATGAGAAATGCATTTTGATACGTTTTATCTTGCTGCAAACCCTCAAGTGGGAAAAGGCTGCAAAGCTTGACTGTTACTGTATCAGAGAGTAATTTGGCTTTTTGTGTAGAATTGGGCCTAATACATTGTTCAGTTTTGAGTCCTAAGCAAAATCAGAATTTTAGGATAGATATGCAATCAAATATGTGTCTGCATTTCCTGCTATTTCATCATCAGAAAGATGCAGCAACTGCTTTAAAGGGTCCCTGATTTCCAGTGCTGGGGAGCTTTATCTGAAATGGGAGCTTGACAGACATATTGGCGTCCTTCATCCACAAACCTGAAACTGCTTACTGAGGGTGTGAAAAATGAGGGAAATAACCTTATTGTCCCCATCCCTGGAGGAGTTACTTGGTTATAGATTTGGCTCATCTATAACTGTATCTTTGAGGCAGGGATGGCAGAGTCATCTGAGGTCATACTTCTGTCAAAGAGAGTGGGTGGGCAAAGGGCACTGGGCTTTTGTTGTTTCTTTGTTTACATTTAGTATCTAGGGACTGCCTTGATGTGGGATGTGGGGCAGACTGGTGCCTTGCTTGTTCAATCTGAAGAAAATAAGGAAAGATGAAAGATGAAGGGATAGAAAGAGAACAAACAGAGGGGAGAGGGAGGAGGCAAGAACAGAGGGAGGAAGTCTGTTTTCAAGTGATATAGGAGTAATGTTCCTAGGAATGCAAGATCTTTATATCAATGCAAAGACTACTTAGAGAGATGAGAATTCATGGCATATTTGGCTTTGTTTGTTTTTGATAAAGCATTTCACTTGCAGTAGCAAATCAAATTCTCCAAAGAGAACTGTAACAGGAATAGAACAAGCAGAGTATTAAAACCTGGTCCCAGAGGTATAAAACCTCAATTTCAGTCATCACAGAATAGCAAAAGGGAATACAATGTCTGGGGAAGGGTGAGCTGTTTTCTGTGTTTGCCATGATACACAATAGCTCAAAGGAGTCTTTTGCAGTGACTTTTGAGGCAAGATGAGAGGTTTACCAATACCAGCCAGAAGAACTTCTCAGTTGGTAAAAACTACCCTTGCAGAACAACTTACTCTTTTAGAAAGCAATTCTGGAGTACATTTGTTTTTTGGGGTTTTTTTTTGGTTGTGTGGTTTTTTGTTTGTTTGTTTGTGGTTTTTTTGGGTTTGTGGGGGGTTTTTTTTGGTTGGGGTTTTTTTTTTTTTTTGAGGCCCTCCTTCTGCTTCCTAGAATGTAACTGTTAAGGGATCATAAAATATTAATGCTAGATATAGTCGGAGCGCACATTCGCCCAACCATATAAACGTTTACTAAGCCCATGCTTGGCTTTGAGAACCTGAAGTCTGAAATATTTCAACAGAAAGAGATAAGGGGAAATGTTGAAAAATCACTATTTTACATCATGAGAAAACACTGCTCACCTGATCCACAGGTAAGAAGCTTAAACTCTCAAAAGGATGGTGGGAGAAAAGTGAGGAAATAAAAATTATGCTTACATGTTTAAATTTGTATTTTGAAAGTTAGAGCTTGGTAAATCTTTCAAGGTTTTTTGTTGTATTGTTTTAGGGATTTTTAGCTTATTAAGACTTTTAGCCAGAGCAAATTTAAAAGTTTTCATGCTGAAAATCAAATTGTTTCAAAAACAATGGCTTCCAGAAGTTTGAGTCCTTTTTACCTCTGACTGCTTTCTTCTCTTTCTTTCTCTGACAAGGACACACAAAACATGCACTCCATCACCTCAGGAGTGAAATTCCAAAAGGCTTTTTCTTGGAAAGTTCTGGTTTTCAAAAGAATTCCTTTGCAGAGTTAAATTCTTATGAGCTTTAATGGCTCTATGTAATTGCAGCATGTTCTCTGCTATTTTACATTATCTAATTTTAGGTGAAGTGTCTTCATGGCCCTTGGGAGGACATTTCACAATCTCAGTGCAAGCCTACACTTACATATATTCTGTGCTTGTACCTAAAAAGAAAAAAAAAAGAAAAAAAAGGGAAAAAAAAAGTGAGCAATGAAAATGTAGCTGCTGCAATTTTAAGATTGACAAGTAGTTGCTTGCTGTCACCTATTTTTTTTTTCACTGCCAGTGTAGGTGGCAACCAAATGAACAGCAGCATTTAGCAGATTGCCTCAAGGATCTGAGATTAGTGTCTTCAGCATGAGAAGTCTCTGTGGTACCGGCCAGTGAAGGCTGTCATAGTGACAAAGTCATTTATTTCTGTGTGCTTTTTCTTTCTTTCAGTTCGGAGCCCACCGTTCTTTAAATTTTTTTAAGCTTATCCCAACTGAAGGTGAAACAAGGGCATCTGTTCCCTGAAGTTTGTACTGATTTTAAGTGCTTTTCCCTTTACACCATGATTTGTTGGTCTGTGTGTGAATAAACGATACTTTTATAAGATTGTCTGGGTAAGAGACTCATTTTCCATCTATTCTACTGCAGGATCATAATAGAAAGTGGACAGACATTCCTGCCTCTTCCCTCCTAAACTTCTTCCATTTCACCTTTGTGATTATCATAATATCTAGAGAACAGCAGGTTTTGTTAGTCAGATACTATCTTGGTAAATGTGAATGAGAGAGTGAATGCATTTGGTGTTTGTACATGGGTAAACAGTAACAATCATGTTTCACTCCACTGGTTTTAAATCAGCATCTCCTCATCAGCCCATATCCTGCAGTGTCTCAAAAAAAAAGTCATTTGTGAAAGTGGTGTTTAACAGAAATTCTTCTATGTGTGCACCATTTTTCTTTGACTGTGGGACTCATCATAAAAACTGCTCCCACAAAAGCATTTCTGTTGGCACTATTATGCCTTCAAAAACAGAAGAAAAAACCTTCCTGCATTGCATCCACTGAAGGATGGGCAGAGATCTACTACCACCCAGAAGAAAATGCACACATTTCCATTCTTCTGGTCTCCAAGGACCATGTGCATCGCATCTTGTGTTGATGATCAGGTTGTACAAAATAGGTTTATAGAATTATATTTCATGTTTGTCTTTATTAAAGCCTTTATTCTCAGTGTCCGGTGGCCACATAATCTCTGTTTTTATTTTTGTTGAAGTTTCACTCACAATGCTTTCATTGAAAAGCTTTGTGAAAGGACAATATGCATTCCAAAAGCTAGAAAAACACGGGAAATTATCAATTCTCTTAAAGAGAATAGTTTTCAAGTAAATATTGTAAACTATTATTATCACTCTCATTATTTTGGACTGCATATATGTAGTTTGTAATTTCCTACATAAGGGCCCTTGAAAGTCCCATTTTAAAGTTGTTCTAAAATATTTTGGTTTATAGATAATCATCAGGTTTCATGACTTAGGAGCAAAATCAGTAACAATATCAAATATTGGTGTGGAAAATGCAGTGAAGAAGAGAACACATTCAAACTGAAGACAAAATTAGTGAGGTGAGATCAAGTTAAAATGTGATAGGAAACAATATAAGGTGCTGGGTATTACCAAACTGTCACTCCAATCAGTAAAATATTCTGTGACTAGTAACTCTAGAAAGAATTCAGAGAAGTTGAAAAGGAATAACCATTTCAGACTGATAATGTTTTTTTAATTAATCAGGCAATGTGTTGTTTCCTCTTGTCCTTTTGCAGCCTATATAGGATATAGGAAATACACCTTCTATGCAGAGCCAAGAGGTTATTTTCTAATCTGTGTCTTAACAGTTTAGTCAACACACACCAGCTGCTACTCTGATAGAAATTATGTGAGCAGTGATTTTTTTTCCAAGTAATTCCCTTTCTTCAATCAAGTAAAACTATTACATACACTTGCCAGTACCTGCCCCTTTCTCCTGCATACTGGTCTTTCTGATGATCCTTTGAGTCTTCTGGATAGTGGCCACGGTCTTTATCAAGAAAAGGAAATGATGGTCAGCCATCAGCACCTTGGTTCTGTAATTCTACTTCTTTGAATTTATTTTTCGAACTGTTATCTTGGTAGAATCATCAAATGGTTTGAGTTGGGAGGGACTTTCCAAAGCACCTCTAGTTCAACTCCCCTGCTATGTGCACAGATATCTTACAGTAGATCAGGATACTCAGAGCCCTATCCAGCCTTACCTTGAATGTAAGTCCAGGGATGTGACATCTACCTCTCTGAGCAATCTGTGCCAGTATTTCACCACCCTCATTGTAAAAGAATTTCTTTCTAATATCTAATGTAAACTGACCCTCCTTCACTTTAAAACCACTACCCTTTTTTTTTTTTTTCATATCTATCAACAGCCCTACTAAAATATTTTTCCCCATCTTTATTATAGAAATGTCACTCAAAGGCCTCCCTGGAACCTGCTCGTCTTCAGGCTAAACAATCCCAGCTATCTCAGCCTATCTCCATAGGAGAGGTGCTCCAACCCTCTGAGCATCTTTGTGGAGTCCTCTGGACTCACTGGAGCAGGTTCACATCTTTGCTGTGCCAGGACCCCAGAACTGGAGGCAGTTCTTCAGGTGGGTCTCACCACAGGGGGCCAAAGGGGCAGAATCCCCTTCCTCCTCTGCTGCCCACGGTGCTTTGGACACAGCCCAGGACACAACTGAACTGCCAGCATGCATTGCTAGGTCATGTCTAGCCTCCTGTCCACCAGCACCCCTAAGTCTTTTCTCCTCTGGACTGCTCTCAGTCCATTCTGTGGGACTGACCCGACAAAGGAGCAGCACTTTGTACTTGGCCTTGTAGAACTTGATGAGCCCGCTTTCTGAGCTTATCCAAGTCCCTCTGGATGGCATTCTGCCCTTTAGGCCTGTCAGCCTCATCATTCATCTTGGTGTTATCTGTATTCACTGAATTACATCCAAGATTATGGGTTTATTAAAAATTCACTGAGATGAGTTTGGACTTTGTTTTTTGGGGGAATGGTTTCAGTTTAATAGCAGAGCCCTTTCTCTGTAGTAGGCTATTGACTAAGGCATATTTGTATCCTGTTGTTAATGAGTGTATTAAAACAGCATGGCTCAGGTGTGAATTGGACAGGTGATCCAGTTCCAAGGGGGAGCCCTGTTGCATCTCTGGGACTCTGCTTGGCTGACAGTTGTAAATGGGGTTTAGACCCATGTTTCTTTTGTAGTGTAGCAGTGGGTGCTAGCATGGATCTTTCACATCATTATATTTAATTTTACCTTTTCTACATTCTTTCAAGTCTTATGCAAAGTTACTGAATTTCACAGTTCAAGTGTTTTCCTAATTGCAATATCTTTTGTTTCCAGCTGTGTTCTTCACTGTCTTGACAGCTTATATCTTTTCTGTTTCAGCAAAACTTTTCTTGCAGTGCTCTGGTGACTAATGCATGCATTACTTTTTGTCTGCTTCTCTATCTACTTCCCTTTTCCCTCCACTCACTTAGATTCATGTTTTCCTCATGCAAATCCGAATTGTTTTGTTGCAACATTCCTTCTGAAATGTTTTCTGACAGGCCTGTGCTTGCTTTTGATCCATGAAGAGATTGTGTCCATATCAGAAGAATCAAACTGACCCAAGCATTCAGATGAACTTTGTTAGATCCATTATTAGTGTGTGTGTTAACACAGAGAGAACTCAGGTTTAGCTACAAGACTTGGTATCTCAGTAAACAGGTGCAGTTGGTTCCTCCAGTGCCCTGAGTGCCCTTAATATGATTTAAATTTGTGATATTGAAGAGATCTGACTGCTTGTTAGCAGTCACATGTGCAGGTGGTCCCTCTCTTCTTGAGGCTAGCTTTGCCCTGAGGCGACCCTGCTCCGATCTGGGGGCTGAGGCCACACACAGACCCGGTGGGTATAAGAGCAATAGGAACCTCACTGCTGCCACAGAAGAAATGAGGCTGACTCTTTTGGGGGTCTCAATTCTCCAGGTTTATTGAACCTATGAGGCCAATTCACCCAGAGAGGGACTGCCCAAAAGAGCCCCGAGGCGAGGAATGCAGCCCCTTTTAACCGGGAGAGGAACAATAACAGTGAACCAATCAGGGGGGATCGGGGTGCGGTTACAACTTGGATGGACATGAACAAAGAACAATGAGGATAACTTGGGGGAGGGAAAAACCTTTAACATCCAATCACTGAGGGGATACGGTAGAACATTCTCGAACAAGGGGTGAGGTTTAGGAGAAACAGGCTGGTGCCAGGGGAGGGTACAGGGGAGACGGACAGGAGCCAGGGGAGGGGTAAACAAGGGCTGATGCAATCCTCCCAGGGTATTGCGCAACTTCTCCGGGGGATTGCGTTAGGGAGGCGGACCAGGTGAAACCAATGACAGACAGTAAAAGGGGGTAACTTGGAACAAACCAATATGCATGGAAAATAACAAACGCCAACACACATGAATTTTTGAAAACAGCTTCTAGAACTTAATTTATCTTAAGATTATTTTGGTGGGTTACCTGGACTGGCAACAATCTGCTAGATTATTCCAGGGAAAACAACATACTCAGAGAAATGCAAACTTCTTTTGATCAGAGTTTATTCCAATCATACTTAGCCTCAACAAGCAAACACATTTGTGGGGATGTAGGGGCCTTTATTTTAAAGCCTGTCTAATTTTGCGGCACATTCCTATCAGTCATTGCTGTGACCTTAGAGAAAGTACAACAAAAGGCAGTGCTGAACACAGAAGTTGTGCATACCTTTGGTGTCTGACTGGTTCAGACTGCAAACTTTAGAAGCTGAAGTTTTCTTCAAAGGAATGCATCCTGCTGGTACCACTTATGTGATTTTTAGTGATGTTTTCACATAAGAATGCTGAGGCAAAATTGTCTAAGGTCTTCTAAAAAAGTTCCATGGATTGAAAATGTTTTCGTTTTTGTCCCTTGTTTTCTAGATAGCCCAGATTAGGACTTCCTCTGAAAAGAATTCTGGACAGAGAGATACATAAATCAAATAGTCTTTTTCCTGCCTATTATAAAACATTGTGTGATGATAAGGAACATGCTAGTTTAACAGTGGAATGAATTTTATTCCTATGACAACAATGTCTTGATAAAAAGAAATTGGGAAATCTCATCTAAGTGAAGTCACTGGCAGACACCAGCAGCACCCAGACTGTTGGTGCAAAAGTCATGGAACTACTTCTGAAAACATCTTTAAGTTTTCTGATTTTCTGTAAGTCCTGATATGTCCACGAATCATCACTGAGAGAGACTCAAAGATCATTTGAAAAAGCAAAGTCAAGTATTAGCTTGGGAGAGTGTGTCTGCAGATGTCTTAAAATGGCTATGGGGCTTATTTTGCACTGTAGAATCATAGAACTACAGTTGGAAGGAACTATAAAGCTCAGGGACACCTTCCACTAGACCAGGTTTCTCAAAGCCATGTCCAACCTAGCCTTGGACACTTCCAGAGATGTTAAATGCAGAGCCTCTCTGAGCAGCCTGTGCTAGGGCCTCACAAAGACTGTCTTCCTAATACATAATCTAAATCAAACCCCCTTTACCTTAAAGGTATTTGCCTCTTATCCTGCCACTCCATGCCCTTGTGAAAAGTCCCTCCCCAGCCTTCTTGTTAACTCCCTTTAGGTAATGAAAGGCTTGTCCAAAGCCTTTTCTTCTCCAGGCTGAAGAGCCACAGGTCTCTCAGTCTTTCTTCATAGGAGATGAGTACCAGTGCTCTGATGAATATAGTGGCCTCCTCTATAGGGGGAGGCTGGGGACCCCAGAGCTGGAATTATAATGCATGTGGATGCTTTTGACAAAAACCATACACAGAAAATGTTGATAACCTTTTCAGCTTTCTGTGAGAGATGGTTACTTTCTAATGTTTTATATATTTGTATGTCCACTAAGAGTGGGAGAAATGTCAACTATGTGTCCGTTCACTCCCTTTAAAAGGTGGGGAAAGCCTGTTAGTTTGTGTCTGTTAGCAAGCATTGCCCTCTCTGGTTCTGTATGTTTGGTGTGCTTAGCTAGATGATACCATTGTTAAGGCTGGAAAAGATATCACAATTCCAAGCGAGGTGAAATATTTCCAAAATTTTCCATGCTAGGAATGTGTGATATATTAAATCTGATGCTTGTCACAACTGCTCTTTCTTAGATTTCATCCTGCTACTTGTTATCACCAGCACCCTAAAGACTTCTATTTCTTTTTTAGAAGTGTGTGTTGTTCGGTGTTTTGGAGCTCAAATATATCTTTGCAAACAGGCCTTGAAATTAAAAGATCCTTTTGGAAGTAACTCTCATCAGGACAAAGCTGCAAAGTAATTTATACTTTTGAAATACTTGGAAAGTACTATCATACGTTCCTCATCATTTGGGGAAGGTGACTGTGTTTAATTAGGGTCATTTTTTTTATGAGCAAGTGCCTCCTGTTGTGATAACTTCTGTATTTCTTATCACAGGCCTCTTTAATGCCAGTCATTATTAGTGTGAGCTTTACTCCATGGGACCAAACTCAATACAGGGGATCGTCTCCTCCCCACTGCCATCCATCTCCCTGTCAATTTCCTGCTGGCTTTCTTCCTTTGTGACAGGATGTGCAAGGAGGTGGGATTTGGAGACCACTGCAGTTTTATCAATAGGAGCAGGTAAAAATGTTCAACTACTGCATACAGGGAGAGTTCCTCTGGGTCTAATTCCTGTTCATCAACACTGAGAGAGTGGTTGCACACTCATTAATACCAGATCAATGCACTGTGGGTTACCAAGTAGTGGGAAATTTGTCTGGGTAAGGTGGTGGGCCTGTGACTGCTGAGCACATTGAATGCACAGTCTGGCTTTTCTCTGGCTTTTTGGCAGCTGTAAGAGGACAGGCAGCACTTGGGTCAGAATGTAGCCTGCAAATGTAGTTAACCAGTGCTATTCTTTTTAACAGTTCTTAATTACAGCTGTTCTTAGTGCCTGAACAATTCATGGAGACACAGCTCTGGAACCTTTGATCCAGGGATTGGGAAACTGAGAGCTGAATTTTTAGTAAAACTGAGACATAATCTTAGCTGTTGCTGAACTCTATTATTTATGGAAGTGTTCTCCCTGACTTTGGTGACTGCACAGTTAGATCACTAATGCTTTGAAAAATCCAGGCTTGACCATTTTCATAGCAGTTGTGCTCTCTGCAGTGATCATTAATGCATCTGACTGCGGCAGAAGCAGAAGCATCTTCCAGTGGAAGTATTTGTCAGTAGCAGTGGAGGGCAATAATAAGGTCTGTGCCCAGGACACTTCTAAATGATGAGCAGCTGAGACCAGCTGGGGATTAAAATGTCTCATGGACCCCTCAGGTACCTGGTCTGCAGAGCTTGGATGTCTTTTGGAGTGTTTCCTGTGGAAAAGTGGACACTGGCTAAAGCCTTTTTGTTTTGAAGGAATCAGCATCAGTCTCTGCTGTGTTGGCCAAGATGCCTGCCAGCTGTCACACAGGTGTAGGTTGTTCCTTCTCCACTTAAAACAGGTAGCATATACATAATGATGGCTTTTAAGCTGAGCTGTTCATAGGATTGTTGCCTGGCTTTATAGATGGGATGATACAACACCTCATGATTCCACTGGAAGCTCTGAGAATGTGCAGTGCAGTTCTTATAATCCCATATTCTCAATCCCTCAATATAGTTGGGTCCAAAATTTTATTTTAATTTTTACTTTGAGGAGAAGAAACAGGAACATCTATAAGAGAGAGGTCACAAGTATACATCCTCTTAGTCTTATGAATGTACCAGAGTGGAAGTGGAAGCTTTTTCAAGAAGCTCCCTAAATGGTCACTTCCCTGTTTTTCATTGGAAAAGAAAGGCCACCTAGGTATGTGGGTTATACAGTGGTACCAACTCTTAGAATCCTGATTCTTGCAGGACTGTCCTGGGTTGCCAAGAATTTGCAAACCTGGGAGAAAAAACACAACTTCTGTCCTGTGAGGAAACAAGATATGCAGGGGAATGGTGGTGAAGAGGACAAAAAACTTGCA
This sequence comes from Alaudala cheleensis, assembly GCA_013398995.1. Lineage (NCBI taxonomy): Eukaryota > Metazoa > Chordata > Aves > Passeriformes > Alaudidae > Alaudala > Alaudala cheleensis. The sequence continues at coordinate 94,780 of VWYE01016181.1, forward strand.
AGTGGAAGGACAGACAACAAGAGAGAGAAGGTGAGATGGAGCATGTAAGTTGGGAGAGAATAAAATTTAAGATTAGTTTTGCAGCAAAATATTGGTTAAAAGTGCTGTGCATTATCAAAAACCCTGTGAGCAGCTCCACTATAAGATTGTGGTGCTGAGGTGGGTAGTTTTGAGTGCAGCACTAAGGCAATACAATGCTTCACCCAAGCTGTTATCAAAGCAGTGGGGTGGACAGACACCTATGGCTTGGCCCATTCTTCACTTAGAAGAGCAGAAGTTCACAGGTTCCACTGTTCCTGTCAAGGAGATGCTGGAATTCTTCATTGAGAATTTTGCTGCTGGAATAAAGGAAGAAAAAGAAATCTGCAATGAGAAAGCACAGAGTTGTCCCTCACAAAATTACCGAGCTGACTCCAAAACCTTAAACAAGGGTCTGTGAAATTGGGCCCTTGAAATAAAAATAGGTGCTCTGAATGGCTTCTTAAGTGAGAATGCAGTATTTGCCTTGCCATGGGTGGATGAGAAAATGCTGTGCAAGCTTTCCCTGCAGCTGCTCAATGGATGGTCATAAAAGCAGAGTTAGGTGTATCCCCTGCAGCCACAAATCATGATTCTGAGGAGGCACATTGGCTTCTGCAAGATTTAAAAGTAATATTAAAAGGTTAGAGTTCACCAGGAATTAAAGGGCTCAGCAGCTGCTGCATATTGATACCACCGAAACCATTGGATAGCAGGTGCAGAGAGTTACACCTGCTCTTAGGACAGCTACCCTAAGGAAGCAGGTAGTGAAAGAGAACGAGGGGCTAAGGACTTGCTTCTAGCCAAGCAAAGAAGGATGCATATACAAGATGAAACAGCCAGGATGCTGTATTTGCTGCAGTATGTAATCCATTCCATTGTCATGGATACTGATGACTTGACACTTCTTTCCCTATTCCTGTTTTGTTTGTACTGTAACATTTGCAAACAGAGAGATGCAATATTTTTATTATATTCTCTGATATATATATCAGTTCTCATGGCTGAGGTGACAGGAGAAAAATAAGAACTAAGGGAAGCAGAGAAAGAAGATAAAATATGAACTGCATTAATCTCCAAATCAGAAAACTATTTCCTTTGTGAAAATATGTATATTTTATATTGTCAATATTGATTGTGCTTAATATATTAGGGAATACAGTGTTTCGGTATGTAATTTTTTTTAAATGGTGTGTAAATGGACCTGTCTGTATACATACAAAGAGAAATTAACTCTAGTGCATTTATAAAATGTGATGTTTTGAGCACTAGAATCAGCAATTGCACATAGATCAGCCAAATGTAGAACTGCTTTCCGTGATAAAATGAGTTTTATCGGAGTGCGTAAGTCCTTCAGTATTGTGAATGGAGTGACTGCGCCTTTGTCAAATACTGTCTTTGGGATATTTTTAAAAAGCAGTGTATAAATTGATGGCCCTTGGACGGGCAGAAAATAAGTTTTTTGTAAAAACCAGTTTATTCTATGCAAAAATGCTGTATGTATGTGTAATATGTAGTCTTATACCAATTTGCTGTAAATAATTTTTCCATTTTTAAAGAGCTAATTAGATAATTTTTGAAAATTAGAATAATGGTATTCTAGAGATGAGAGCAGTGCATCAGCAGTAGAGGACTATTAAACAAGACATAATGTTCTGATGGTGTGCTTAGAAGAATGGCAGCAAACAGCACAGGACGGGATGGCATATTCAGCTTTTAGTGTTCAAATGGCTGTTTAATCATATTCTGACCAAGACAGATTGAATGCAAAATTGTTCCCTTTATTTTCAGCCATAGACTCTCATGCAATTTGCAGGCTCCAGTTGCATTTGAATTATGAATTCGAAGGAACACACACTCATGCTGGTGTGTAACTGTCCACAAAATACTACAAGCTAACTTTCTGTATACAGTTGATCTGAAATAGGTGCATGTCTCATTAAAACTCTTACAGAATATGATTTCAGTAACAACACACACTTAGAAGTAACATAAAGGTCTCAGCTACATGAATTTCAGAATTTGTCTTTTTGGTCTGAGTCACTTTAATTGTAGGAGTTCAGTTATTTGTGTTGACTGTATTTGCTTTAAAAATCAAATGCCTAATAGTTCCAACAATGTCTGTGCGAGCGTCTCTGAGGCCTTTATAGGTGCCATGAAACAAAGTTACACAGGAAGAGTACAGACCTCCAAGACCACAGTTGGCTCTAATCAGGAGCTTAAATCCACAGAGTGTTTGCAAAGTCTTGCTGGATTCATAGGTGAAAATCCATGTTTTTCAGTCTGTCAAAATCTAGGGCATCCTTGTCTATTAAAGTCTGGGTTGTGGCCTTGTAGCCAGACAAATGTTATTGCCTTTTCTAGTGGCAACAGATATTCTGAAATAATTCTGCAAGGGCAAGGGTTTGTCAGATCTCAGTTGTCAGGGCTTGCCTGAAGCTTTGTTCTGCTCTTTTAACTCTTACAGCAGTTGTCTGAAAGAGTGGTAGGTGTTAGGTGTTACCTAATCAGTTTTAGCTTTAGCTTGCTTTTATATGGTTGTATAATTTAGTGCCTATTTTTATAATAATCTCCATCAGTCTCTCTGCCTAAAGGATAGAACTAACAAGTCTCTATTCTTTTAAAAATGAACTGTCTGAATGGCAGCATGGAGAACAACAGACATGGGGCAATAGCAGAGGCCTGGAAACTGTGAACACAAGGTTGTACCAGAGCCAGTCAAGGTACAATCAGCCACACCACCCACAAGGGTGTGGGTTTAGTAGACTAAAGAGGAATAAGCTCTCACCATCAGCTGTGCTGCCTTTCTCTTGGAGAAAAGCTGTGCCAGGGACAGTTTGTCATAACTCTCTCTCCTGTCCCAGACTAAACAGGATTCATGGTGGAGTCTGTGGATAGCATAACAGTACAGAAAAGGGAGAGGTATTACAAGGTCTGTAAATTCAGAAATATTTTTGTTGGCTTTATTTTTTAATTGTAATGAATAGTTTTGGACTAATAAGAAGGGGTGGTTTTTTGCTTTTTTTTTTTTTTTAGACTGTTGTAGTCTAACAGTACATTCCTAAATTATTCTTGCCTTTCCACCCCAGTAGTGTTTATGAGGCCCACATAAACTGCATGAGGTGTACTATAGTTCTGTCCTTAGAAGTGGGCAAATTGGGGCTGTAGGGGTTATACTTGGCTTCCCTTGGCTGCATAATGGACACAGAGATTTAAAAAATTAAGAGAAAAGCAAGACCAGGTTTTTTTCATTGCTGTTAAGGAGAGCTTCTACCAAGGTGGTTTGTCTGAGGGAAGAGAGCAGATATGCTAGAAATGTCTTGGCAAGGGATGAAGGTGGAAGTTTATAAATGAAGTGATACCAACAACAAAAGATCCATATAAGACTGAGCTTGCTGCCAGGTTTGCAGGAGTGTAAGTCTGTGCAGTCCTTGTGTGTCCCTGACAGCTCCACTGCCAGAATGAATACCAGAATATGAGAGGAGCAAGAGGCCCTGACCCTGGACCTCATCCCAAAGGCTACACTGTGGTGAGGGAGTTGTTTGTTTACTTTCATAATATTACAGCCTGCAATCAATACTCACACAGTTTGCTGAGCTGTGAGGGGACAAAATGAATGGGTTTTTTCATCCTATCAGTAGTCCATTGCCTTGTTCCTATTACATGACTAGTTTTTTAACCAGCTCACCATGATTTTGAAAGGAAATTTTCAATACAGACTTCATCCCCTGGGAAAGAACACATGGGAAATAAATAGAAACATGTTGATCACCTGACTTTCATTCCCTTACCCTGTGACTAGTATTGTGGTGCTCTGTTTCTTCCCGAGCTCATCTCAATATTTCTGCCTGTTGATCTTTATACTATGACATGTGTCAACAGCCTTCAGAAGTGTTGGCTTCCTAAGTTGTCATAGAAGGGCAGTGGGAGGAGAGGAGTTTGGAAATGTACTTACAGATGTCCATCTGAGGCCGGAGAGTAACTGGCACTTTGCAGAAGCTTCATCCTTGCACTTAAATGTGTGGATCAGCAGCTTGCTTGGACTTAGGCTCAGCAGATATGGCCTACAAGAGAACCATGCAGCATATATTTTTGAAATACATTTTTAATATTGGGATTCCCAAAATTAGTTCTGTATTTATATGAAACTCCTTTATAAATAAAAATATTTCTCATTCTTGCCAACACATAAGCGGCCAACTGGTTTTTTAATAGCTCAAGAGGTTTCAGTAGGACAGTTGGCTAAGGAGGTTTTGTAAAAAAAAAAAAACAAAAGCAGTTTTCTGGAGTAAAGTACAAATTTTCTGAATGAGGAAAATGTCTTTGAATGATTTTGTCTTACAGTACAGCATTTTAATAATTTTAAAACAATATTAAAATATCTTCTGCAAAACCCTGATGTTTTTGGGAGGGTAAGGGTGAAGTGTTTTCCAGCATCTATTGCATTGATACACAAAATTTTCAGCCTAGTGGTTTTCCATCACAGGGAAAAGCTGTGGTCTGTTTTATTCTCCTACGCTCCATCCCATAGGAGTTTTTCTATAGCTATCCAATTTCCTTCTCATCTGCACCATTACATTGTTACCCTCTGTATTCTTGAAGTTTTTCTTTTGGTTTCTTCTTTCCCTTCAATGTCTCACTCCTTTTTTTCACCAGCTAAGAGCCTGAGGTGGAGACTGCTGTTTTTTCCCTGTTGAAATTGTTCCGTTTCCTTAATGCTTGTCAGTGCTTTGCATGGGGAGTCACCAAGGGGAATGGAATTGGTTTCAGAGAGTGGTATTTCATCACAAGCCCTTCATGATAGTAATCCCAAATACCAGGGAGATCATTGGTTTCCAGCCAGAGTCTTGCAAGACTGTCAAGTGCAAATCAGAAATGTTGATTTTTTTTTTATGAGTTATGTAAATGAGACACAGAACATAGAATTCTTGTACAATAGTTCACAAGGGTGATTTAGCATAAAAAGAGTACCTATATCTCAAACCCATGATTAATTAAGTCAATCAGTTACAGTTCTGGATCTCAACTTATGTTGCTTTTGGAATGATAACCTGCTATATTTTCATTAAACTAATCACATAACTAATCTCTGTAGTTCAGAATCCTTTATATATAGGAAGAGTTGTTTTAATGCTGACCACATCTGCCATTTTATTGCTGTAAATACCTTTAAAGATAGACAGAAGTAAAAGAAACAACCAACACCTTTTGTATTTGTTCAGAAAAGATCACAAGGCAAATTAATTACTTTAAATCAAGATGACGTCCTTTCAGGCAGGATTTGTGGAGGCCAGAAATAGTCTTTCTTTTTCCCACAAGTATTTAATTTAGATTTACTTTAAAGTTTGAAAACCTGAAATGAGAGCTAGAACAGTTACTTTTTTAACTTAAAGGAGAGTTGAGAGCAGGATAGTCTTGTAACTGCATGAATAATTTAGTGGGTTTTGGTTTGTCTCTGGAGACTGCTTGTTGGTTTTTTTTTAAAGAATCCCCTAAAGAAACTCATAGTCAGATTTCTTCTTCATTTATCATGTACCACTAATCCTTTTGCAAGAAAGAGGGGAGCATTATCAGCTATAGCAGGTAAAACTTCTTATTCATATGGTCTTGCTGATGTGACACCATGTTTAAGTAGGTTTCATTGAAACCAGCACAAAGTAAGTGATACAGTGAGAATTTTCAGAAGGAATTTAGTGTCTCACCAAATGGAGCAGACCAACATGATGACACTTTCAGACCTGCTGAACAACAAGAGATTATTGGGTTTGAGAGGGTTGAAAATAGGGCTTGTGGCCAGTTTGTTTGGCTTTCTGGATATTAACATGCATATACCTGCTATTCATACAGGTATGTTTGGGTTCTTTCTGACATCTATGAAATTCTGGCCAAGTGGTGTAAATGAAAATTCTGTTGACAGAAGCTGTGGCATTGAGATTTCATTTTCCTCCCCACAGTCAGAAGTTGTTACAGGGCCTCTATTGTGCTGACATGACACTTGAACTCTCTTGAAGATGCAAGTAGTGTAGAAACCTTATCAACTTGCCTATCCATAGATTTTGTATTGTTGCTTATCACTCAGTCATGGGATATTTTATACATGAAGCTGGTAGCAAAGGAAAACAACCCTAACAGGATTCTGGACATCTGAGGCATCACTTTCTTCTAGGTATCAAACTCTGCTTTGATACCAGGTAGCAACACACTTTTAAGAGAATTAATTTAGGAATAAAGGTAGTTATTAATGGAGCTTTCTTCACAACCAGGTAGATTTTGTACTAGGAGTTATTTCAGATATGCTTAAGTATCACAGCTTGCCATAAAATTGTTTTTTATGTTGAGTGCTGAATGAAAAGATGCAAAATATGTGACTTCTGCTAGCAGAAAAGGGTCAGAATTCTCATCAGAGTAAGTGTTTTTCTGCCTTAAATGGTGCAAACTTGTTTTTCTGTAATGGTGAACATGTGTGGGTTTATTTTGTGTATGTTTTTGTTCCCTTCCTTGCTGTCATCACTGATATGTAATTAGTTTCTTGTCCAGGAGTTTGTGGAGACACCTGTGAGAAGCACTTTCACTGACAAGGCAGTTTATTTGAATGGTGTAGCTATTGAATGGCATAGTTCTCCTGGCAGAAACCAGGAGAGTTTATTATAAATAATTGTATCCTGGGGAGAGATCTAGATTCAGTAAACTGACCTTCTGCTTTACCAGTTCAGCTCCTCTTTTCAGTGTTCTGGTAAAGTGGGACATTGTGCTGCTTACACAGGAGTGCTTCTGGAGACAGCCAGCAGCCAAAGCCTGAAATTTAGCACACAACATTAGTTTATTATCAGCCACTAGAAAATTTCACAGTTAACAACTAAAGATCAAGCATGACTCAGTCACTCAGGTTTGGACAAATAGTTTCTCCAGTCTGACACCATGTTACTGGTCTAGTGGCCCTGGTGTTGATGGCTCTCTGCCTTTCATTTCACAGTGAATGAGTAAATGGTTCTCTGATGATATAAGCATCTTCCGTCTTTCCCATGCCTCTTTGTGTGTAGGACACACTTCTTTAAGGACAACATGATCCAAATGACAACTTTCTCATTTGTAGGTAAAAATTAGTGTGTTGTGGGCCACTAAGATAGCAAACCGAGTGCCAGTTGTCTGCTACCTTCTAATTGTTGTAGCCATTTTCTTAGTTTTCTTATTATTTTCTTAGTTTTACTGTTTTCAGGCAAGCGGTCTTATATTGTGCTTGGGTGCAAGGCAGACAAGCAGATCTTAAGCCACAAAGCCACTTCTGCTTTGTGTCTGTCACACAGTTTGGTTTTTGGAGTGATTCTTGCCGCCACTGTGGTTTCAATTACTTTGAAAACAGTAAAGAAGTCTGTACTTGGAATATACTGACTGCCTTTTGCAGTAAAAGCTTACCTTTTACTCCTTGAGCCCTTTTTGGTGCAACAGTTTGTTTATGTGGAAGAGAGCTCTGGGGAAGACATTTTAACCCTCTCTTGTCCTGATGCAACCTGTTCAGAATTACAGGCATGTTTATGCAGAGGTTGCACTGGGATAATGTGGTGCCTTTGGACATGCCAGATGAAGTTACAAAGAGAGAATGTGAGGCTGTCACATCTTGGGGCATGTTTGATCAACCCTTGTTCTGCAAGGTTGCAGTGTATGTTCTGCTGGGTCCAGCAGCAAGCAGTCAGGGAAACCTATATTCCTAAAATGTACAATGAGGACTATGTTGTTCTTTTGCAGGAATTAGCAAGCACATTTGAAGTGCGGAGATTGTGTTGTTAAGTGGACAGAGCATTTGACAGGAGTCTGAGAAAAATGTGTCTTTCTTCAGCCTATACATTGAGTCATTGTGTGATGTTTGGCAAATTGCTTCAACTGTTTCCCCCACAGGAAATAGAGGGCAGTGAGATCTGTAAGAGATAATATAATAGATATTAATTATAAATAGTTCTGTGCCAAAGCTTGGATAATCATTGTTAGGAGCAGCATTAATTTTAATTTGTTTCCTTAACTAAATGGAGGTTTGACATATGCAATTTGTATTTCAGTTGGGCAGACTGATCGTTGAAGGGTGCAGAGATTTTGGTGATATTTTTTTTTACTTGTAAACAGAAATCTTATTAAAATAAGAGCAAAGATCTTTATAATTTGAAGCCAATTGCCAGCAGAGGTCTGCGTTCTTTCTAATATAGTATTTATACCTTGTTTTGGAGCAGTGTTAGCTGCTGCTGAAAAGACCATGAAACTAAGAGACAGAAATAATTTTTTTTTTGTATTTGCATTACATCCTGGTACCAAATGACTAGTGATTACCCTCCTCACTTCTGGTCAGAGAAGATATGGGATTCTGCTGTGAGGTGGTGTCCCACATGTGCCAGTGGCTTTCACTGCTGCTGTGGTTTGTGCAGCAGCTCCTGGATTTGCAACTGGTGGTCTCTGAGCTACTGCAAAACAAATATGCATTGATTCTGATTAAGTGAAACACAATTGAAAACTATGATGAACAGGGCCTGTTAGCATATCTGGATTGTTGATTTGAGTATTTTTCACTGATGCGGAGGTATCAACTGTGGCAGTATGTGAAATACATTGTTCATCTTCTCTTCCTACCTAAGCAGGGCATGGCTTAAAAACCATAGGTTTGACCACTGTCTCCAGAGGAACAGACCACAAATTGACTGGTTTGATGACTGATCACACAGAATAACAGTTGAATGTACTGTGTCTGCTGCAGGTACTTAAAATACAAAGGCACAGGGAATACTAGTTTGTCCTAGATATTTCCTTCTTGCGGTCTGCCTCATGCTCACATTAAATGCTTTAGAACATACCTGAATGGGGCATTCTAAAAGCCATTCCACTGGATGGATCCCTGCAGCAAGAAAATCTCTTCAACTTGAATTTTCTTTTTCTTTGCTATCCTTTTCATTCAGTTTTCAATTCACTTACTTATATTCTCTGTCTCCACTTGTTCTGCCAGGAGATGCCAGACAATAACCTCCTATTCTGTAGAAATGGGGCTTTCTGAAAATGCACAGGTGAGGTATATTGAGGAAGATGAGAACAAATTTTAATTAATTCACAAATGTTACATTATACAATTGTATATCTTGTTTTAAGAGTGGAAGCACCTCATAATATCAGAGCTCCAGATGATATTACCTCTAGAGTGGTCCCTAATTAGCTGGAATAGGTTTGACTAGTTCTATTCTCATGCTGTGGTAACATATCAGTCCTGAAAGGTCACAGCTACTGGGGTCTAAAAAGACTGAGTTCCTTAGCAATTCAGTCAAGTTGATAAAAATAGAAATAATAAATGGAGAAGGCTGATGCTGATATTATATGTTTTATTTGCCATTGCTTTGGTCAGAGGCTTTCAACTATGAAAATCTGTTCAATGTGAAGAGATCTTTCTGGATTAGAGAACAAGACTTTTACTAAAACTTCTTTTACTAAAACTTCTTTTAATTATTTGAGTAAAAGTGGGTTATCTCTGGCTGCTGTGCAGGCTGAAGCATCTTAGGTTTGCTATAATCTGTGTTTTGCTGTCAGTATCCCTAGACTCATCGCCAGCTGAAGATAGAGACAAAAGATGGTGCTCCCACCATGACTACACCTTTACCTCCCTCTACTCTTGTCAAGTAACCTGTTGAAAAGACTGGCTGTGACAAGCACTGGCTAGCTGAGAGCTTTCCCACAATCTGGGAATTAGCTGATCATGCAATCATTTGGTCTCGTACTACTTAAGCCTGACACAAACTTTGCTCCTAATCCAGGGACTACGAGCAATGGGGCTGCAACATTTCCCCTGGGGTTTCTGAGTGTTCTTAGCGCCCGCCAGCCAGTGGGGGTAGGAAATCAAGAGATAGGCTCTACTTGCCACACCAAGGATTGATTTTATTAACAAAACACGTCTTTAACTCGAAGGTAGGGCAGAGGCAGAGACTTTGAACCCAAACCCCACAATGACTTATATATACAGAGGAGAGTCTCAGGGGAGGGTACAAACCATAGCCAACAGAAACAGCACAAGGTAGAATGACAATGCTTAAACCAATGAGGGGAAAAGAGGAGTGGGGAATAACCCAGGATGACCCATGAGGCATTAAGGTTAGGAAGAGTGATGTGGAACCATCGGGAATAAAGTAATGGCTAAACCATCTACACAGAGGGGAGGGGGTACAGAACAAACAATTTTGAGGGGCTATAAAGCCATACACTAAAAAACCACATCACCATAAAATGTGTCATCACATAGGAGAGAAACTGGCATATACAATGCTTTCCCATAGGCAATGCAATTTTTTTAAACCAGTGGTGCACAATAGGCTTAAAGGAACAGGCATAGTGATAAGCATCTGTGACATCAGGGGTCCCCTAATGTTCAATCAGACAGTTTTATATGATTATGAACCCTTGGTTTCTTTGCTAGTTTGTTCAGTTGCTTTCAATCATCTGTTTTGAAAGGTTTTTTAATTCTTGGATTGCCTTGCAACTCTCTTGCTTTGGTTAGGAACACACATCTGTTGGAACTGAAGGTATAGCTTGGGGTTACAGTATAGTGGTAAGGAAAATCTTGGTTATGGAAAACCTGAGTCTGGCAAAGGATTCATAAGGTGCTGAGGTATTAACATCTCTTTGCTAAACCATTTTAAGAACTGAATTTAAAGTTACTGACAGTGTATCTCCAGGGTACAGGAAAGTTTCATTGAATAATGCTTTGTAATCTACCCTGACTCTTTAACCTGCTATTCCACCAGGTTCCACGTGTTTGCCAAGTTAAAAAGCCAAATGGCACAAGAGCTGGGAGTATTAAAAGTTCTGTTAAAGAATAAATTACTGAATTTTTTTCTACGGTCCAAATGGGGTTGGACTACCTTGTCTTTTTAAAGTAATGACACTAGCCTCTGAGATAAACTCTATTTTATCCAATAAGTAAGGTTGAAGTCTGTTTTGAAAACGGGGTGTTTTGAGAATATTTGTATTTTAAAATGGGATACAGTATAAGATGGAAGTGTCTGAGGCACATCAGAGGTGACATTCCTCACTATTTTGTTTGCCTCACAAGTCCCTCTGCTGTGCCTAAATCCATCATATACATTGTCTATTTTACAACTCTGGTTCAAACTGTGAAGAACTGAGATAAAGAATACATAAAGAAATTCATAGGTGGTGAGACAAGAGCCTGTGTCATGGTGCAGGTGGCAAGCACTGGCAGCTGATCCAGCTCCTCCCTCATAACCTCACATGAACTCACTTTTGCTGATCATGATATTTCTCCCAGGAACCCTGCTGAGAGCTGGTGAGAAAGCAGTGACCCCTTTGAACTTCACAGGCTCCGTATGCCAAGGCCTGAGTTGCCACCCAGATGGCAATGAGGTCAAAGAGACACAGGAAGATGCTGTGCAAAGCATCCTCTGCAAAATACATCAGCCTCCACTTCCTTCCTCCTCCCTGGCCCTGACACATGGAGATGCTTGTCATCAGGGCAGAGTTTCTTTGTGAGTGTTGGAAGTGAGGCTAGACCCACCGAAATCTGTGGTCTTGCTTGATGTGCTCAGGTTGAAATTGATAGCAGAGGATTTAGATTATTTCTTGCATCTTGTGCTTTGTGCAATCCTGCACCTGGCAGCTCTGGGTTACACGCTGCTTTTCCAGCTCCGCCTTCCCTTCTACTCTGTATCTCCCTGAAAAGGCATTTAAACCCAACTTAACTTCTTGATGTGGTGCCTCACGCATGCAGAGTAAGACACACACAGTCAGTAAAATTTCTTTGTGTTAGTCTTCTTTTCTCTGCTTTTTTCTACTTTGCATGCAAAAAGAGTATCCTAGCACATTGTTATAAGGTTAGGTTAATTAGAATAGCAAGTAGCCTGAAGTAATGCTAAGTGTGTAGAGTTTGGTGTGTTAAATGTATGAATTTGTATCACGACAGAAAGGCTTTGCAGAAAGGGCCCAGGTCTTCCTTTGTTTTTTGTTGCATTTGCTTGTTTCAGGTTGTGAGTTTTTGTGCATAACACATGCTATCATCTTGAGCAGACTTATACAGATAAACATTATGATAATGTGTACAGTCACTGTACTGTGTGCATGTCTCTTCAAATGCAAGTTTACAAGAAAATTACCAAAATCTTCTGGTTTAAAACACACTGTAGGCAGGGCAGTCAGCTAAAAATGTGGTTCTACAATTCTGATGAATAATCTTTTGCTTGGGAGTGGATTGTATTTAAGGAAAACTATTGTACTCCTTATCACCTTTCGATCTGTATATGATGTATCTTGTAAACTATGTCTGTCCCTTCTTTTGTGTTGCAAAGGGAGAGCTTTCTTGGGGTATTTTGTAAGCCGTGTTCTTTGTAGTCTGTGTTCTTGGTCTGTTAGGTCAGTGCTCTGTGTCACGAACCTCATTTTGGAGTTTGCAAAAATGTGAAATATACTGAAATACCTCTGTCTTTTCTTTTTCAGAACATAAAGTTTTGAACCGTGCCTCCCCAAGAACTGTGATGAGAAATGGCTTTAGGAAACAATACCCAGAGAAGTTATTCCATCATCCCCTGCTTCATCTTTGTTGAGGTGAGTGCAGCATTCAGCTGCATAGAAGGCAGCTCTTCCCTGCAGGAATTAAGTACTTTATTAGGCATTTTATTTGCAGCAAAGGATACTGTCTTAGTTGATCACATAGATATCCATCTTCATACTTAGTGCCATCAGATCCCACTGAAAAAGGTCCTGCATGAGTTATCCAGATCTCAGGTACAAACAAGCAGGAACAAATTGAGACACTGTGTATCCAAGACCTCTCTGTCTGGTTTTTGACTAGTCCCGAGGTTCTTGGCAGAGAATGGGCAGTAGCTGCAGGTGTAGGTCAGCAGCTGGTGATTGCTCATCTTCCCAATCTTTTAACACACATCTTGGTGCTGCACAGGGACTAAAACTCATTCAAGGAAATTTCTCATCTCACAGTCTGATGGTTCAAGTGCTTGGGAAACAACACTCAGCTCTGATTTCAGTTCAGGTGGAACAAAAAATGTAGATAAGGCATGCCTGACCTTTCAGTATGATGAAGAAGCTTGGCTAACACAAGGGCTGAGAATTGTCTAGCAGTGAATCTACAGTTAATGCTCCTTGTCTTTGTTAAAGGCAGTTGGTGTGGTGGTTGTTTTAATTATTATTTAATTATTTTATTATTTTAATTCATACAGATGGCAGTTTGTAGTTCTTGTTTTACTTAGCACAACACTGATAGACTGGCCAACATTCATTATTCAAATCGATAATTGTTCAGCTGGTGCCTATAAGGCTGGGACAGTTTTTCTGGCAAGAGATGCAACACTGTGTTTCCATGGAGGATGTAAGCTTCCATCAGATTGAGATAGCAAAAAGGAGATAACTGTAAATAACCACCTTCAGAGCCACCTGTCTGATGTAACTTGGATGGAATGCCTACTCTTTGGCCCAAGTTTTGAGACAACTTGAGCTCTTCAATAGAGAAGTGCTAGGAACTGTCAAAGGATTAATTGCTGTTCTGATGGAGACAATGGGACACTGCTTTATTCTAACAGCTAGAGAAAGAAAGGGTAAAAAATGAATGAAAATCAGACTTTAGGTCAGAAGAACACCCAATAAGAACAATCAGGAATGAGATATCTCAGATTTATTGTTTAAACAAGCAGCTCTGAAGACTTTTAGTCCTCTAAAGAAATAAATGATAGGCCTGGTTGGCAATCTGTGACAGTGACATAAATTGCTCCTCCTGTAGACAAGACTGACATGAGGATTTTTTGCTCCATAGATGTGCATTCCTTGTCCTTTCTCATAATTGATTTGCTGATTAAAACACAACATTAAATTAAAAATCAGTCAAAACCAGAGAGGAAAGTCTGAAAATATGTTCTCTCTGCTAGTTTTGATAAAAATGTTCTTCCCCTTTTTGTCCACCGTATAGATTTTTAATGTAGCACTACAGGGACTACAAATTCATAGGCTTGTGTCAAGCATTTGTAGCATTAAGCAACAGGAAATCTAATTTCCTGCTGGTAGTGCAGAGATGATTGATAGTAGCCATTCCATCTGAAAAATCCCTGTAAATCTTAAGGCACCCTGGAGGTGGTGTTCTTTTCCCACTCCTGTGTTTTTTGAGAGTAAAGTAATTTCTTTTTTTTTTTTCAGAGTAGCTGCCCTAGACACCAAGCCCTGTGCTGGATTACTTGGGTTAGGACACACCCTGGTTTTGTTGCTTTGAAGCAATTATGATAATTGATTAGCAGTGTGACATCTTGCTGTTGCTGTGAAAAGCAGGACAGCTAAAAATAATGTTGCCTGCTTTCCTGACAACATTTTTCTGTGGGGAAACGATCCAGTAGCAGTCATGCTAGCTGACCATGCTAGGAAAAGAGATAGTAAAAATTATCATAGGCCTTTTCTCCAGAGTGTGCTGCTTCCTCCACTGGAACCTTGTCCTCTGATTAAAAGTTTTGAGATATTTGCTCTTAAGAAAACAATGCTGAGCCATGATTGTCATATCTGATGCCCTGCCAGTAGATATTTGCTAACTGTTTACTCAGCAGTGTGGCTTCAGGAAATTGTGGTGGCACAGGTAGAAATGAGGTGTCACAAGGAGTTTGGACACTTTAAATATGCTTCAATCGGTACAAATATGACACAGTTCCAGCCATTATTCTAATTTCCATTTTTTTCCCATTTCATTTTTCCCCCACTGAACTAACTTGTAGCAGTTAGTTATTGTGGAACCTGACCTGAAGATGAATGGCTTATTATAAAAGCTTAAACCCTGTGCCTGACTCTACAAATTCCTTTTTATGTTCAAAATGTGAAAGTGTTAATAATAAAGAGATAACATGTGATGTCTAGTCTGAAATGACAGAAATGTTTAATCAACATTTTCATTCCCTAACTGGAAATACTGTGTCATTTTATGAGTGGATTTAAAGGCTAACTAGGGAATCATTAAACTTTTGATAATTTTGATCCACTTACCAAATCTGAGTCCCGCTCCCAAATAATGCAGGCAACTTTCTGGATGACTCTATTATATTATAGGAGGTGTCATTATAGTCTGGCAATTGTCACCTAATGTCTGTAAAGATTTGGTGCAGTATATTTTGTTAAAGATGTAAACAATTAACTAGGATGTGCAGGAGACTAAGATTCTACTTTCCTCTGCCCTCCTCTGCAGACACTATCCTGAAGGGAGTCTTCAGGAAGCTGTCTCCCAACCTTGGTTTGCATCAGACAGATGCTAAAACAGTAGTGCAGAGATGCCCTACTCCACAGCTTCCAGAGCCCTTTGGAGTCAGTGATGGACCCAGAGCATGCAGCATAGGCTACAGAGCTGCTTTTTATATGCTCTGGATCTATTCCAACAAATGCCAATTGTTTACAGCAGCTGTGTGATTTGTTGATAGCCAGAACTGATCACTAAAGTGGTCTCATGGATGGCAGGTAAGCCTGAGAGAAGGTAGGAGAAGCAGCATCTGGGATGACAGAAGGAAAATTCTCCTGTTCTTCCTTTTCCACTTATGGTGGCCTTTGTTTGCCAAAGTTCTTTGTGGGGCATCTCCTCCCTCCTTCACCTGCTGGGACAGAGCAGTGTCAAAAACATCTGTAACATTCCAGCACAGCTGTGCCATTATTTTGCTATCCCACTTTACAAGGTTTGATCCAGTGAGTGCTGTGTTACATCCTTCCATGGATCATCTACGTGTGTGCTGGTTAAAGATGGGGAAGGTACAATCACAACTGGCAGACACGTTTTGTACTTGAAAGTACAGTCAGTTTTCTGAAGGTGAGGAATAAATTGTCAGAACAACTAAGCTCCCTGAGGTCTAGGCAGTGCCATGGATAGAAGTGGGAAAAGTGTGATGCCTTGACAAATCCAAGTCTTCTTCCTGTGGGACTGATGAGCTACCCTGAAATCTTAATCCAGCACTGTTTTCCATACTCTGTGCTCTTGCCCTCTCTTTGTTCATCTCATTTTGGTGGTCAGCTTTCTAGGAGAAAACTCAGGCTAGAGGGGTGTAGGAGAGAATCCAGTATGGTTTTGAATTTGGTCAGTCACAGTGTTGTCCTTGCTTTTGCAGCCTATTTGATGTTTATCTTTAGTGACAGGAAGTGCAAGGCAATGTGATAATTGCATTTAACAAATAAATGTTGGAAGGAAAGTTTCATATTGTGAGTAAACAGCATCCCCACAACTACACATGACTTCAGGGGGAAGGCATGAGAGCAACTTCAGAGCCATTGTGTCTGTCTGTTTGAATGGTGGTTTTTGAAGTATGCGTTTCTTCCTGCAAAGAAAACTCTTCTCAACAAGAATTAGGACTACAATGGCTATCTAGCCAACAAAAGGAGAAATTTGGTCTAGAATTTCTGCTGATGAGGCATTTTTTACTTCATTTTTCTTCCTTCTCACACTGGAAGTCTTGGCCTAAGAGCTTGAGTTGTTACAGGGAGTTATCGAAGGATTTATTTTCAAGTGCAGTTACTCCTGAAGGAGTTGGGCACATCTGAGGTGTGTATTTGCACATGAAAACAATAAAATTTTCTGGAACCAGATTTAATTAAATTGTCTTAAATTGATCAAAGAGTTACTGAGTACCAAAAGGACTTGATATATGACTGATGTATACTCTTCATTGTGCTTCATTGTCGATCATTGTAATCCTGACCTTTGACAAGGTAATAGGGAGAGACTCAAATATGTAACACCATTAAAACTTAAGAAATGGCACCACTTTAAATTCTGTTATCTGAAGATCCCACTTTTTCACATAAAATCCATTATTCTTCCCTCAGGAAAGTTTTTGCAGGTAGAATGGGAATTGTTTCATCTTGACAACCCAATATATAGGACATTGCAAAGGGCTGGGGATTTTATACATAAAACATTTTCTTCCCTTCCCTCAAATGAATAAAATAAAAAATATGAAAAATAGAACACTCTAGTCTTACATTTATTTTGGTACAAACTTGTATTTGAACTGTAGTTATGCTGTAGCCTCACAGGATTTCTGTTTCTACAGTGGGATACATTTTCCTTTACTTTTTGCTATTTTATGTTTGGACAGATTGAATAATCTTCAAATATCAGCTCAAATGTAATTTTAAAAGAAGCTTCAACTCACAGAAGCACTGAAAGAAAGCATTTTTTTTCCTTGCCCACATACATTTTCCTGTCACTATTTCATGTAGTCAAGCCAACAGCTGAACTATGGAGTAGCAGGAGAATTTCTGCAATACTGAAATCATTCATGTAAGTGAGACAAGTCACTCTTGAACTTCTACTTGTCATCAGTGTTGGGAAAATTAATCCACAAACACCACAGGTTTATGTCCAAAAAGGAGACAGAGGAGTCCTTTTACTTTTATTCGAATAAAGGGAGAGGCCATGGGCCATTTCCCCTGGGGTTTCTCAAATTTTTGGAGGATGCAGCGTCCTTTTTATCCTGATTTCTCAGCTGCATGTCCGTCTTTCCCAACTGGCTGAGGTACTTGAGAGGTGCAGACTTCCCAGAATGCCTAATACCTAAGATTCCCCTTTAACATATAACCCCCCTTTTAATTTTTAATTCATATGGAATGTATGGGTTTTCCCCATTGTTTCTTTCATCTTTCAATATCCAATTTAATTTATCAGCAAACATATGGTTTGTTTGTAAAAGCAATTATCTTTTTTCCATTCATCAATCAGAGGACTCCTTCCCATTGTTTCTTTTATCTCTCAGTGCTAGTTTTATCTACCAGCAGACCCACCGCTTGTTTGTAAAGACAAATCTGTCATTCCTCTTATAAGCTTCACAGC
Organism: Alaudala cheleensis; assembly: GCA_013398995.1. NCBI lineage: Eukaryota > Metazoa > Chordata > Aves > Passeriformes > Alaudidae > Alaudala > Alaudala cheleensis. The sequence goes on from VWYE01016181.1 coordinate 112,622, forward strand.
AGGGCTTGGGGACCTGTAAAAAACTCAGTGAATTTAGAACCTTTGTAACATATGTGGCACTTGTTTTATTACAATTTCTTGGTTAGGTGTTCTGAAAATTAAAAGGGTTTTGTATATTTGGGTGTACTTGCTGGTGGCCTCTAATTTTCTAGTATTTGAGGAGTGTGAAATGACCTCTTACATCTGCTGCAGTCCTCAAAGTTGCATTTGTAAGAGACATTGAATGTATTGGAAGTGACTTTTTATTTGTTTATTTTTTTAAAAAAAGAGTCGCTTCTCTCATAAAAAAAGCTTGCTGCTTGCGTTAGAGCTTTAATGATATCATTAAAATTGCATACAGGACATAGAACCATAAGATTGCAATTTTGAATATTCAAAAAACAGTGTTTTTTGTCAAGATAATGTCCAGTTCTCCTAGAGAATGCAAAATAAATCCCATCAGAATTTCACATAACCTTTATCTGGAAAAGCATTGCAAGGTGAACTAACTTCCAAACAGCTGCAGCCCTCATTGACTCTGTTCCTTCCTTCTCCATCCATGCCATGCGTAGATGTGCAGCTCCACAGGGATGCTGTGAGGACAAAGTACCCCGAGGGACGTGCCATGTACTGGTGTTGTATAAACTGCCTGTCATTAGATCCCCACTTAGGCGGCAAGAATTGGTGCTGACAGATGCTGTACAAATTCAGAGGGTCTCCTCTTGTAGCAGGGTGATGTTTCTGCATAATCCCTGGGCTTCAGTCACTTCTGTTTCTTGGGATTCATTGTTTCTGATTTTATTCATTCAGCATATGTATCTGTTTCTCCTTGTTGCTCTTCCTAAAAATCTCTTTATGTTCCTCATTTGCCAGTCATTCCTTAGCATTTGCTTTCTTTATCCTCCACACACCTCCTTTCTCCCAGGTCACTGGATAACTCCATATTGTAAAATTGGCTTAATCTCAATGAATAGGTGTCCCTTGAACATTGGATTAGTTTTGTTGAATTGCTAAGCAGCTTTCATATTACCTGACTACAAAAAATCCTTCTAAGTGCTTCACATTTAAGCAGAAAGTGCAGAAAACTCTTGGCCAAAATAAGCACTGTGAAATAGATCTGATTATTATTTGATTCTCCTTAGCTTCTTGAGGACCTCTTAAAATTTACATTAAGGGATTGCCACAAGAGATTAGGTGCTTTACTGAATTTTTCTTTAAATCATGAGTGAAAGAAGGCTTGTATTCCTGCTTGCAGACATGTGAAGCCTATTTTTTATCCTTCCCTTTATCCTGAAAACTTCCCATTGCAAATCTGTTTGACAAGCAGAATAACATCTTATGGTTTCCACCAATGAACCTGGTAGACTTTTCCAGGAAGGAATTAAAAGTACCAGAAGTTCTTTTTCTTTATGAGTAATATAAAAAAATGCATTTGGTAGTCGAGAAAAATGCTGTGAACAAATTTCTTTACCTGTTTACATTGTGTCTTGAAGCTAGCCAACACTTCTAGGGCTACTGTAATTTATAATATGTTGCTCTGTTCAATCAGGTATCAAAGAGAAGGAACTGTACAGGTTTTTTTCAAATCCTCAGCAGTTAAGGAGATTGGATTTACTCTGGTTCTGAAGTACAAAAGCATTTTTCCCATTTGTTAGTTAAAAAACCAAGCCTTTAACTTTATTAGACTTTTGCTATAAAAACTACTGATCAGAAGGTTTGTGTAAATCTTTGAGAAAAGGGGTTATTTACCAGGCACAGTTCATGCAGGTGTTGTGTGTGTGCAGAAGTCTGCAAGCCATATTTGAAGCCTTCTAAATTGGAAGGTATTTCCAGTAATGACTGAGCCAATTTAGGCTTAAAGCAGATAAAAATGTGAAAATACACAGGACACAATAGGTAACTGCACCTTTTTTCCTGCCTTTCTTTTCAGAAGTGTACTTAGGTTTTGGTTTCATGGATATCCCTGTAAAGCCCTTAATGTGTTAACTTTTGTTTGTTTGGCTACTTCAAAAACCTTAGGGATTTTCACGTTTTCTTTCCCAAGCACACAACACTGAGCTACTTACTGGCTCAGATACATGAAAATTTGGAGATCAAGAAAGGTGCAGGGCATTATCAAATTATTGACTGTTCTGTGATATAGCTGCACGATATCCTCTTTTCTGCATCTGTGAATTAACTTTTTTTTTATGTCTGTATGAACATCCCTGCACTTACTTATCATGATAATTTGCATAAGTTACATGACAGTCTAAAAGGAAAGGAAGGGAATCAATAGGGACTCAAAAATGCAGTCTAAGTAACCCTAAGTACAACAGTCAAGCCTTTCCAGAACTAATCAGTAGGAAAGAAATGAAAAATGCAGGAGCAAAAGAAGATGCTTAAAGCATATTTTGAAATATCAAACCCATCCTGATTTTTTGACAGTGGCTTTAACATCAGGAGGATTTTTAAAAGTGGAATAGGTCTTTTGAAGCATCATGCCCAGTTTCATCAGCACTGCACCTCAGGTTTCATAATCTACTTTTTAACTTCTGGGGCATTCTGAAGGGACATCTGGTGCTTCTTCTCAGTCCATTCCCACATACCAGCATTTTCACAATAAACAATTGCCTCTCTGATATTTTTCTGTCACTGCTGTATTTCACCAGGAATTTCTGTGAGGTGGTAGATATAGTCCAAGTACTTTGCAGATCCCATTCCTAAAGTCAGATCATACACTTTTTACACAGGTAGGCTTGCATATGTCATTTTGTCACAACTATGGCAACTGCTCAGTGGAGCTGTTGAAGAGACTGAATGAAAATGGATAAATACAGATGTGTTTGCAGGAAATAAGTGAGATAGTAGGAATTGATCCTTTGAGAGTTGTTGCATCTTGTGTACATGATGCTAAATGGGCACTCAGGTGTTAACACACATGAAATTATTACTCATGATGGTGTGTGCTTACCGCAATGATGACAGATTGACCCTCAGATTTAGAATTCATGAGTCTTCATGGATTATCTTTCAGCTTGATGCCATGCCTAAAATAATACTTCTGATTCAGGCTAGGGTCAGATTTAGGATATCTGTATAAAATCACAATGATAAATTGTATTAGGTCTTCCTGGAACACTCAATTTTTAAGTTAAAGAATAAGGAGTTAAGATGCATCTTTGTTTTGAAACAGAGTGATTTAATGGTCAAGCTTTTTGTTGTAGATAGACTTTTAGAAATGGTTGTTAGATGCATGGTTGATCAATATTTTACTGAGAACATAGTCGATTTTTAGAGAGTTATTTCACAGTTCAGGAGACCAAATGGGTGTTCATAATGGTGTATAATTCTTACTTTTGAGTGACATACTTACAGCACACTATACATCCTGAGAGTCCCATGTATGGCTGTGACCTCTTCTGGCAGAGGTTCTGCTTGTTCGCAGAGGGTCAGTGCAAAGAGCCCAAAAGAGCCCATACTCCAAAATGTGCTGTGCACTTCTTTCTCTTATAGTTTCCTTTATGACCTAAACACAGGAGATGAATGGAAGAAACCATGTGACAGGATGCGTTTAAAATGCATTTCAATAATTTGGTAATTTTCACAGTTCTAGGGCATTATTAATGCTTTATGATTCTAGAGAAATTATTGATGAGGCCTATGAAAAATATGCTGCAATAAGATTAAAGCAGCTTGGAAATAATGATGCAGTTATTGCTGGAGTTGCTGTCAGTCTTCTCATGAGTTCAGTAAAGTACATTCTGTAATTTAAAGGATAACTATACTTGGTCTTATAGTGGCCAAATTATTCCTGTGTTTCATTCTCCCACCTATTAAACGTTGCATGTCTATCCCCAAAATCAGTAATTTATTGTTCATTGCAACTTCTGGAGTTTAGACTTTGCATACCTGGCAGGAGCTCTAATAAAATATAAATCCTCTGTCAGCAGTTGTTACGTACTTTACTAAAGCACAGAAACTTAATGTGTGATTATTATGTGCAGATGTAAAACATTATTGAATTAATACCATCTTTATTTAGTTTATACCATATATAATAGACTGCTTGATTTCTGAAAACTCTTAATGAGTTTTACATGCTTCATGGAGAGAATAAGGTTAGCAAGGCTTTAAAATAGTTTGTGTTACTTTTTTACAGTGGAACTATTGATTGAGTTTCCATTTGATTTACTGTAGTCTCAACACTGCATTTTTTATAAAATTATAGCAAAAAAGATCTGTAAATGTTCTGCATAAATGTAACCTAGTTTCTTATTAGGGCCTGACCCATGTAAGGTTCCAGTTATAATGAAGTGAATTAACTTTTCAAATAGATTGGCTAGCAGATTGTATTTTTATGAGTTTTATAGTTGTGCTAATATTTGACATGCAGCTAGCTAGGTCAGTAGTCATCAGGGATCTTTATGATCTTATTAAACCAGCCAAAGCAAAAATCAGTTCAGCTCTGTTACAGTGATAAGGAACATACTGAAACTCTCAAACTGATCACATTGTGGGAATAGAGGTGGTTTATACAGTGCTGGTATCATGCGAATAAATACTAGCATTGGTTTAACATGTTGAGTTTCAGGCTTTTTCATTCTTATTTAAAATATCTTTCTGTAGAAAGGAGTAAAGCAGTTTGGGATTAAAAAACTCAGACTTGATGTGTTTGGACAAGAAAGGTGAATAATAAACCAAAGCCTTTACTCCTTTGAGTTAAAAAGAAAGGTCATAGACTCATAGAATGATTTAGGTGGGAAAGGTTCTCTGGGGGGTCTCTAGGCGTGATGCAGCTCAAAAAAGCAGCAGCTATGTGAAGTTCCTTTGGGCCTTGTCCAGATGAGTTTTCCAATTGTCTTACTGGCAACCTGGTTCGTTTTTTAGTATCCCCATAGGAAAACCCTTGTACTAATATTCTTTCTAATAAAGTCATGCAACCTGGTGTGAAAGAAAAGGAATCTAGGCCCGATGACAGAAAAAGGAGATGGGAGAACACAACCAAAAAAAGAGAATGGGTAGCAGAAAGCAATAGAGAAATTAATCACATAACACATTTTCCTTTTTGACTTTTATAGCTGTATGCAGTTGGGATCCCATTTTGTCTGACCAGTCCATTTTTCTTGCATGAACTTCACCTTCATGTTGGCATGCCCAATATGGAAATACATGTTGATTACCAGTAGTCAGCATGTACATTTCCTTATCCACATTCAATATTTTAGAACCCAACATGCTGGAGAAAGATTCCTGTTCAAGCCTTGACACCCCACTCTGTTTTGTGAACCCAATGAGCTGTATTCCTGTGCTGCCTTTTTCTAATACCTGTATCCTGAAGTGATTTCCACTGCACTCATTTCCATACTGTCCACTATTTAGCTCCCTACAAAAGCCATGTGTGCACCTTCATGACTCCTGCTGCTGGGCTTTGGTTTAGTAAGACTTGATTTAATAAGAAGGAAATTAAACTGTCCTTACTGTATATGTAGAGACTTGTTAAATGAGCATCTAGAACAATTGTCATGCTAAATCCAGGTTCAGACATGACTGCTCTTGAATTATGCCCACACCTTGTCAGGAGAAATAGCCATAGCAAATAGCTTTGAATATTCATCTTTGTTTTGACAGGGCTAACATTGAAAAGACCAGTGGTATCTTTAAGTAAAAGGGGAAAATGTGAGCACCAGAACGTGGTGGGATTTTAAGAGTTTCCAAACTCTTCTTTCTTACCTTGCATTCAAAGTTACATAGCAAGATGATACAAGTGCTGAAAAATGAAGCGGTCATATTTAATTTTTTAATATGACTGCCTGCCAGTGATAAAGAATTGCACTAAAGGACTGGCTCATGCACAACATGACTTGCATGCAGCAGAAGAAATTCAAAGTGGTAATTTTTTTTTAAAGCTTCTTGTTCAGCTGGGAAAATGCTGAAGGCAAATAAAATGGATTTCATAAAGCATTATACTTACTAAATAAGACTGTGAAATAAAATGTCTTTGACTGTTTTCTGTTTAATTTAAAATATTGTCTGTATTTGATTTTATGATTGGTCTAAGAGTCCTGCAGTCTTCTTATCAATAGATAGGTTTTTTTGACAGTAAGTGCTGNTTTCAAATAGATTGGCTAGCAGATTGTATTTTTATGAGTTTTATAGTTGTGCTAATATTTGACATGCAGCTAGCTAGGTCAGTAGTCATCAGGGATCTTTATGATCTTATTAAACCAGCCAAAGCAAAAATCAGTTCAGCTCTGTTACAGTGATAAGGAACATACTGAAACTCTCAAACTGATCACATTGTGGGAATAGAGGTGGTTTATACAGTGCTGGTATCATGCGAATAAATACTAGCATTGGTTTAACATGTTGAGTTTCAGGCTTTTTCATTCTTATTTAAAATATCTTTCTGTAGAAAGGAGTAAAGCAGTTTGGGATTAAAAAACTCAGACTTGATGTGTTTGGACAAGAAAGGTGAATAATAAACCAAAGCCTTTACTCCTTTGAGTTAAAAAGAAAGGTCATAGACTCATAGAATGATTTAGGTGGGAAAGGTTCTCTGGGGGGTCTCTAGGCGTGATGCAGCTCAAAAAAGCAGCAGCTATGTGAAGTTCCTTTGGGCCTTGTCCAGATGAGTTTTCCAATTGTCTTACTGGCAACCTGGTTCGTTTTTTAGTATCCCCATAGGAAAACCCTTGTACTAATATTCTTTCTAATAAAGTCATGCAACCTGGTGTGAAAGAAAAGGAATCTAGGCCCGATGACAGAAAAAGGAGATGGGAGAACACAACCAAAAAAAGAGAATGGGTAGCAGAAAGCAATAGAGAAATTAATCACATAACACATTTTCCTTTTTGACTTTTATAGCTGTATGCAGTTGGGATCCCATTTTGTCTGACCAGTCCATTTTTCTTGCATGAACTTCACCTTCATGTTGGCATGCCCAATATGGAAATACATGTTGATTACCAGTAGTCAGCATGTACATTTCCTTATCCACATTCAATATTTTAGAACCCAACATGCTGGAGAAAGATTCCTGTTCAAGCCTTGACACCCCACTCTGTTTTGTGAACCCAATGAGCTGTATTCCTGTGCTGCCTTTTTCTAATACCTGTATCCTGAAGTGATTTCCACTGCACTCATTTCCATACTGTCCACTATTTAGCTCCCTACAAAAGCCATGTGTGCACCTTCATGACTCCTGCTGCTGGGCTTTGGTTTAGTAAGACTTGATTTAATAAGAAGGAAATTAAACTGTCCTTACTGTATATGTAGAGACTTGTTAAATGAGCATCTAGAACAATTGTCATGCTAAATCCAGGTTCAGACATGACTGCTCTTGAATTATGCCCACACCTTGTCAGGAGAAATAGCCATAGCAAATAGCTTTGAATATTCATCTTTGTTTTGACAGGGCTAACATTGAAAAGACCAGTGGTATCTTTAAGTAAAAGGGGAAAATGTGAGCACCAGAACGTGGTGGGATTTTAAGAGTTTCCAAACTCTTCTTTCTTACCTTGCATTCAAAGTTACATAGCAAGATGATACAAGTGCTGAAAAATGAAGCGGTCATATTTAATTTTTTAATATGACTGCCTGCCAGTGATAAAGAATTGCACTAAAGGACTGGCTCATGCACAACATGACTTGCATGCAGCAGAAGAAATTCAAAGTGGTAATTTTTTTTTAAAGCTTCTTGTTCAGCTGGGAAAATGCTGAAGGCAAATAAAATGGATTTCATAAAGCATTATACTTACTAAATAAGACTGTGAAATAAAATGTCTTTGACTGTTTTCTGTTTAATTTAAAATATTGTCTGTATTTGATTTTATGATTGGTCTAAGAGTCCTGCAGTCTTCTTATCAATAGATAGGTTTTTTTGACAGTAAGTGCTGCATTTATCAATGTCTAATGACTATAAACCTCCTCTATTAAATAGCATGGATCTGGAAGCACATACAAGTATTATGAATTTTAATAAATGCTGTTCTGTGAATGACAAAGATTCAGAGCTCCAATCAGCTCCAAGATTGTCAACTCAGATGGAAAGCTTTTATACCTGGAAGAACAAGGCAACAGAACAAGCATCTAAGGACATGGTAACGTCAGTGTTGTAACAGTAAGGCTAGATTTGATTTTCTCTCTTCTACACGTGAATTCTGCACTGCCTTGAGACTCACAGACCCTGAGGCTTTCACTGGACACAGCAGTTCATCACAAAGGTAGTAGAGCACAAAATAACGAAATACAAACACATCAGGGATTTCCACCAGAAAATACTGGAATTGAATTTTTTAGTATAAATTTTGATATAGTATTGTGATGATTTTAGACTGTAACCAGGAAGAAACACCACTTCATGTAGTGGTTTCACTTTCACCAATTCCCGTTTTCCAAAATTAGTGTAGTGGTTTGAGTGTCTACTAGAATTATTTACTCTTTTTCTGCTGTGAGATAGGATTAAGAAAGAAGCAAAGCAGGCTCAAACTTTAAAAGGGTGTAAAGACAGGTTTATTAGCAAACTACAAGAAAGAAAAAATTAATAATCATCATGAAACCTTCAGAACATTTCTCCTCCCCCCTACAACAGTTAACTTTCCCACTGACGACATAAAGAAACAAAACCTAGGATTTTCAGTCAGTTTCACCACTTTAAAATAGTCTTTCATCAGTCTTTAGGGAGAGGAACCTCTCTTAGAGATCCCATGGAGACATCGCCTCAAGAAACAGTTCTCTGGTGGCTCCCATGTCACGAATCTGCAGCCGCCTGGAAACACTGCACTTGTGAAGTCTCTCCCATTTGGCAGCTTTCCCACGGCTGCAGTCGTGGGCATATCAACTTATTTAAGGTACAGTTTAAGGATGACTGTTCTAGTATAAAACAAAAATTCTTTCTTCATCTATGTACTGGTTTAGGGCAAATTTGGGAGAAAACCTCCTAAGGCGCTCTCCCACCCCTACCCCTAACCGGTTCGGGAAAGACTTCTTCCAAGAGAGGTGGAAAGAAACCTGTTTATTAAATAGACAAAGCACTCCCCAGCACAATAAATTAAACAATACCAAATGATAAGAACTTTGTGCTGCTCTAGAGAGATGACGCATTTGGAAGAAAGGTCTCCCCTGACGGTGGTTGCTCTGTTCTCAGTCTCTCTGGCGCTGGGAGAAGTTGCTGCGCAGGGTAGATCTTGGTGGGTCTTAGGTGCGAGCCCCTCGGCACTCCCCCGGGTCCTCAGTCCAGAGGTATCTCTGATAAAAACTGCGCCTCCCCCTCCGCCCTGCTCCCAGACCCAACACTATCATGTACAAAGTGCAACGTCCAGCATAAATTCAACAGACGACTGGGGATACAATCATCGTCATGTCACCGTAGGAGAATCTATCTCTAAAATCATCTTCATCTCAAGAAGCAGAGGTCTTCTTTTTTTCTGTGGGAGCAGAGGGCTTCAAATCTCTTTATCTTCCTCTGTTCAAAATTCTCCATTAGATCACAACTACATCAGCTCATGACTATGACTAGAACTTTGCATTCCCCAAAAAACATTCTATAAGTTACAGAGATGTTTTAGTCCATTTTCCATGGCATCACAAGAGAAGTCCAATCCAAACTAGGTAACTCCTCAAATCTCCCTCCCACTTGGGACTTAACTCTCTCTCCTCACTGACTTCGATCTCATGCCGTGTCTCCACGTTTCACTCTGGCTGTTCTCTAACTCAGCGAGAGGTTAGTGCTTTACAAGTTTCATCTGTCAAGNTTCTCAGTCTCTCTGGCGCTGGGAGAAGTTGCTGCGCAGGGTAGATCTTGGTGGGTCTTAGGTGCGAGCCCCTCGGCACTCCCCCGGGTCCTCAGTCCAGAGGTATCTCTGATAAAAACTGCGCCTCCCCCTCCGCCCTGCTCCCAGACCCAACACTATCATGTACAAAGTGCAACGTCCAGCATAAATTCAACAGACGACTGGGGATACAATCATCGTCATGTCACCGTAGGAGAATCTATCTCTAAAATCATCTTCATCTCAAGAAGCAGAGGTCTTCTTTTTTTCTGTGGGAGCAGAGGGCTTCAAATCTCTTTATCTTCCTCTGTTCAAAATTCTCCATTAGATCACAACTACATCAGCTCATGACTATGACTAGAACTTTGCATTCCCCAAAAAACATTCTATAAGTTACAGAGATGTTTTAGTCCATTTTCCATGGCATCACAAGAGAAGTCCAATCCAAACTAGGTAACTCCTCAAATCTCCCTCCCACTTGGGACTTAACTCTCTCTCCTCACTGACTTCGATCTCATGCCGTGTCTCCACGTTTCACTCTGGCTGTTCTCTAACTCAGCGAGAGGTTAGTGCTTTACAAGTTTCATCTGTCAAGGAAAGAGTTAACATTCTCCCAGGTCTACAGAGGGCATGATACATCTTCCCTACAGTGACTGAAGGTGGTAGGTTCAGGCCCCCACTGGGCTGGGCAGGGTCTCAGCGTTCTGGCTGCTGCGGGGCCATTTGCCTGGCTGTGGAACTGCCTTTGGTCTCAGCTGCATGATCTCTCGCACGGCTGGGCCCCTCCCAGCAAGAGGTCCTGGTAACAGTGGCTGGAATACACTGGGGGAGGGCAGGGGAACAGCTAGGATCTTCTTACGGGGCTTCTCTCCCCCTTTCCTCTGCCCAGCAGCCGCTGGCGGTGGGGCTTTGACCAGCCCTGCTGGGCCTCCCGGGCACGATTTTAATAGCAAGATTTTAACAGCAGCACAGCCCGATCTGGCCATTCTGGGATGAAGCATACTGGGGTAGGGCATACTCTCCTCCCCTCCCCCTGCCCAGGAGTCACCAGGCCCAGCAGGCTTCCCAGCAGGAAAGGCCTGCCCGGCCCAGCCCTCACAGGAGGGAGGTGGTTCCAGTTTACCTCTTCTGAGGCAGGAAGAAAGAGGAATTTTCCCGGGATTCTTCTGATTTGTAACCTGTGGAGTCCAGAGGCATATCCCTATATTTAATTGGCTAATCAGATTGTCAATTTCAAAGCCAGTCACTAATTGGTTTTACTGTAACTTTCTTGGAAAAACTCACTTCCGTGCTGTTATAAATGAAACACATTAAACGCCCAATTAATGAATCAAAACTAATTTATTATGGAATAGAATGACAAAATGCCAGGATGCCACAAACAAAAGGCAGAGCCAAGCCCGGGATCGGCGCTGGGTGAACCGTGTGTACAGTCTCTATTGCACTGTACACACCCCAGTTCATGAAGCTTGCTCGGTGCAGCCAGTTCTTACACTGTTTTTCTGCCTGGAGGCCATATTGCAACAGTCTGTTCAGTATCCAGTCTTCATTGCATATTCATACTGTCATCTTTTCAGCATTGCTGGTCTGGTGAATAGTTTTCCAGGACGGAGATGGGTGCTTGATGAGATTTCCGAGGAGTTCCATTCACATGGTATCCTTGTCATCAGTGCTGATGGTCTTGGTAACTGCTCCCACCACCGGTCTGATACCGATCTGACTTGCGAGTCCACCCGTCTTTCTGTTGCAAATCCTAGTCTCCAGTCTTACTGGCAGCAGTGATACAATCTTGGGATGTACATTGCAAGATCCCGACCCAAACTTTACAGTGAGAGAAGCTTTGGTTTATGTGATCATATATTATAACATTTAAAACAGCAAAGGAAACATGAATTATTTTGGAGTATGTATCACACATGCTAAACCAGCACAAGTATATTTACTGAAACTCCAGTAGTAGATCCTATGTTGCCCAATTAGTTCACTTAGGAAAGTGACTACTATGGATTTTTAAGATTCATTGTTGTGTGTTGATAGAAACCCCATAAATATACCACATTTGTTCCTGCAAGGCATTGCCACCTTTAAGGCTTCTGCAAGATGTTGCGGACTAACAGGAGAGTGAGGGAGCTGCTGTTCCAGTTTGTACAGTATTTTGCTTCTAAGGAAAGGCCCCATCTGCCAGTCTGGGGGCTTCATTGTTTGATGCTCACAGGGAGAGCAAACTGGGCAGGTAGAGTTGCAGGTTTTCTGCTTTGTGATTTAAGTCACATCAGCTGCTTAGAGATACCAAGCATTAGAGAAATACATGTCACTTCAGAAGAAAAATACAGCCTGGAAACTTTGGAGTTGAAAGATATCTCCCACTGATTTTTTTTCCTTAAAATAAATTTGAGTTTCAGCATGCTTCACTCTAGTAGGATTTAGGATAGGATTCAGAGCAGCATCAGCAAGCAGATCTCCAATGCTCTGCAACACAAGCAGTGCAAAATCACGTGCCGTGCTTCTGCATTGGGGCACCGTAAGGGAAGCACAGGACAACAGGGAGCCCATGTGTCTCTGTCTGTGCACTGAGGGGTTGTGGTAGCTGCCACACAGGGGTCCTGCAGTGGAGATCCTGAGGTATTTTCCACTTGTCTGCTGTCCTTATATGAAAATCAAAAATTCAGCAAGGCTGCTCTTGTGCCTGTGCTGACCATTTTCTCAATCACCTTCTTTGCACCATTCACAGTGACAATTGCACTATGATTTGTTTGTGTACCAGTGCCACTGGAAATTTTTCTTTCTAAAGACATCAAAGTGCTTCACACTATTAAGAGAATACTGAGCTGATTTAATGGAGACAAAAGAACTGCACTGTCCCCAGCCCAAGCAACCCTTGCATCCAGGAGAGTGACATTCTTCACCAACAGAATATAAGGCAGTTGCAAGCCTTGTCTTGGCAGCTGGGCTCTGAACACATCTGTTACAACCAGGAGAGCTAGAGAAGGGTATAAAACAGGACTGTTGCATCATGATTGTCTCTGACATGGTGTTGCAATATCCTTTGTTCAGAGGGAGAGTCAGTCTGCTTACTAGTTTGTTACAGATTTTTTTTCCCAGGGTTTTTTGGTGGGGGGGTTGTGTATGTGTGTGTGTTTGGTTGGTTGGTTGGTTTGTGGGGTTTTTTTTTAATAGAAAAAGCCCTTGTAAATTGCTAACACCCATAATTCAAATGTCAGGGAGTTCTACAGCTCTTTTATGACATCTGTAATTTTGTTATGTCAACCAATAGCTTCAGTAGTTGACATAAAAAGTAAAAACTACTGCACCTAAAACTTGAAAAGTCTGCAGTCTCTCCCTGTTTGCCAGACACAGCCAGTGTCTCCACTCTCCTCTGAGACTTTTTTGGTTTTCTGGGAACTTCTTATGAGTTGTCAGGGGAGTCCTGGAAACTCTTGGAGGAATGTTACAGTACCAGTGAGGAAATCTAGATGAGCCCATGTCTGCTAGCAGCAGCCTCTAGTCAGCTCTGCCAGCTGCTCCTCATCCAAGGGGGCTCTGAGCTTGCAGATCTTAAGTCCTGAACAAGTGAGACACTGGCACAGGTTGCCTAGAGATGCTGCAGCTTCCAAACCCTGAACCTTCAACTGCAGAAGGAGAACAGATGGAGTCTGTGTTTACCAGGGTTGGGAAGTGGAAACTCCAGTGATGATGAAGGTTAGAAGCTGGTGGCTTCTGGGCCTGGGGGAGCAGGCCCCTGCTTTATGTGCAGATCTGCAGCCATGAGAAGAGATTCAGTGCTGTGGCAGCCCTCTGGATGAGAGCTCTGCACAGGGATATACTTGAACCAGCTGGACCTGAACCATGTGGCAAGAGAAAACAGTGAGTAGTAGTGTTGAGATACTCACTACCTGTGGAGAGTGAAGGCCCCCCATGAGTGCTTTCCTTGATACTGCCAGTGAACAGGAGGAGGAGGGTCTGAAGAGGACTGGATGGATCTGATGGGTCCACAGCTGAGATCACAGAATAGCCTGAGTTAGAAGGGACGCAGAAGCGTCACCGAGTCCAGCTCTTAAGTGAATGACCAATACATGTGTTTGCCCAGCTGATGGCAGCAGCAGGGTCTGGCTTCTGTGTCCATGGGACCCTCTTTCAGAATCTGGACTACTTAGAAGGTAATCAGCCTGACCAAATGGAGCAAAAGCAGCTTTGCCAGCAGCCTGGCCTACCTGGAGAGGACAGCCTAAACTAAGAGTAATAGGATAGGAGTGGAAATAGTGACTAAGAATCATGTGAGGAAGTGAAGGAACAGGTTGAAAGGACCAGTAAATGAGGAGGACTGAGCAAAGGACCCAGCATGGTGTGAACAGAATGGGCACTAATCAAGAGAAGAATAATGAAATGGAATCCCACTAAGCATAAACACATAAATAAAGAAGTGCCAGGAAAAGTTTTCAATCCACTTTTGGGAAATTGGCACAACCAGACTCTTCTCTTGGCTCACCACATTTAATAGTTTGTGACTCAATCAATTCATTCACTGTGAGACAACCAGATTGCACAACACACACTCAGGATTCAGGATTATCAGTTTCAGTCAGCATATAAAATTTTTTTCATACTGAGTACTAACCAATTCCTGAACCATCCTCTCACTTCTGCAGAAAAGGAAAGATTTTTCAAGCAATGGGAGGAATCCCTGTCTTGTTGGTGCTAATGGGAGCCACTGTCAGCAGCCTGTTCCTGGCACAAAGGGTTCATGAAGTAAATTCAGATTCATAGCTAGCATGGCAGGCAGGTCATACCATTAACAAGTTTTCTTTTTCTAGTTTAATGGCAGGTGCTCCTTGTCTAGCAATTGGTAGCTTATTTATTGGATTCAGTGTTTCATCTTGAGACCAGCTTTCATGGCTGCTTAGTTTGAACATTTCTTCAACATTTTCATAAATGACTTGGACACAGGACTGAAAGAGATACTAAGCAAGATCACAGATGATACAAAACTGGGAGGAGCTGTTGACTCCCTCAAGAGCAGGGAGGCCCTGCAGAGAGACCCTCCGCAAAATCAAGAACTGGGCAATCAGCAGCTATATGGAGTTCAACAAGGGAAAGTGCTGGACTCTGCACTGGCAATGGGGCAACCCTGGATGTATGGACAGACTAGGGAATGAAAAGGAACTTGGGGATCCTGGTCCATGGCAAATTGAACACGTGTCAGTAGTGTCCTGGCAGGTAGGAGGGACACCCCTGTCCCTGGGGGACACCAGGCCCTGCATCGCAAGCCAGGCAAGGGATGGGGTTGTCCTGCTCAGCTGTCCACTGGGATGGCATTGCCTCAAGTCCTGAGGCAGATTGGGGTGCTATATTATAAGAATGATATTAAACTATTAAAGAGTATCAAAAGAAGGGCAGCGAGGTTGGTGAAGGACTAGCAGGTGAAGCCATATGAGGAGAGGCTAAGGCCACTTTGTCTGTTCAGCTTGGGGAAGAGGAGACAGAAAGGAGACCTCATTGCAGTGTGCAGCTTCCTTGTGAGGGGAAGAGGAGGGGCAGACACTGATTTCTGCCCTGTTGTGTCCAGTGACAGGACCTGAGGGAACAAGCAGGGGAGGTTTAGGTTGTATATTAGGAAAAGGTTTTTCACCCTGAGGGTGTTTGGGGAACTGGAACAGGCTCCCCAGGGAAGTGGTCACAGCACCAATCTGACACAGCTCAAGAAGCATGTGGACAATGCTCTCAGGCACAGGGTGTGATTCTTGGGGATGGTTCTGTGCAGGGCCAGGAGCTGGACGTGATGATCCTTGTGGATCCCTTCCAATTGGGCTTATTCTGTGATCACTCAGGACCAGGTCTGCATACTTAAGCTTTGGCAATACTTAAAGCTAGGAACAAGTGCATGGTCACACTCCCTGACATGTCTGTACGTGCTGTGGGAAGGAAATGAGAAGAATTTGAGGTCTGAATGCATTTGCAGGGCTATGATTTTGTTGGTATCACAATGATGTGGAGAGATAGCTCACGTGAGTGGAGTGCCCTGGATAAACAGGCATTTTCAGGAATGGCAGGCTGGAGCAGCAAGAAGGGATATTGCATTTTCAGCAGGTCAGGAGGGATCATCTTCCCTCTGCCCAGTGCTGGTAAGATACATACTGTTGTGATGTATCTGTGCTGGGTTCCCCAGTATGAGAGAGACCTCCTTGTGATACCCAAGGGAAAGGATCAGAGGCAGTGGGCACAAACTGCAACAGGAAATAGCACTTAACATAATAAAAGCTGTTGTGAGAAATTATGCTCTCTTTTAAAATGTCAAAGGCTTATTAAACCTTAACAAAATACAGCAAAAGACTGAATAAGGAGAGAGAGCAGCACTGGGAGCATGGAACTAAATCACCATGTGCTCACCCACAAAATGGCTGCTCTGACTTTTGTACCTTTGGTGTTGCATCAGGTAACTCTGGCCCCTCCCAAAGTCTGCCAATCAGCTCTTCTTCACCATCTGTTGGTGGAGACTGCATGCCACGCCTCCTAGTAGCAAGCCTACCCTCTTCCCAAATGTCACATGCAAGGGGCACAGGTACATGCCCTCCCTCTAGATGTCCCAACCACCAAGGCCATCCCTTGGCAACCATATGGGGGGAAAGGGGATTATGGAGAGAACATATGACATCCAAATGACAAATCACAATAACATAACCATACATCAATAAAAGCTCTCTTAATATACGCATAATATTTTATCCCTTAATTGAGAGAGCCAACCATCACATTGTTCATCTATAACACTGTCATTCTTTAAGGATGATGAAATTCCAGGGTAGATGATGTAGGGAACTTATGGAGTCTCTGTCCTTGGAAGATGTTTAGCACCCGACTAGACATGGACTTGAACTGCCTCATCCAGCTGACAGAGCTTCAAGCAAGAAGCGCATGCTAGCAGGAGCAATTCAGTCACAGTCTGGCACCTTCTTCACAATTGTTTATAGCTGGTGGCTCTATTTAACTGTTCCCTTGTTTGCCATGTCTCCTTGATGCTGAGATAACTGCTATAGTACATGGGTCATAAGGGGAACTGTATTTTATATTTACAGATGAGGAAATGGAGGCACAGGGTGACTTGCCTACAGTTACTCCTTTGGTGAGGGTCAGGATCTCAGTATCTGCATATGACCTTTTTTGTCTTGACTTCTGCTTCAATCACACTTCAAAGGTGTGACTTGTCTCAGATTTACCTGAGAATTTACCAAGTACTTGGTAGCTGTTATTTGAATACTTGCCTTTTCCCTTCTTCATAAGTCTTCTCTTTCTTTAATGACCTTGAACTATCAGCAGAATTTTTCATAGTAAACGAAAAATCTTTTTCTCTTAGAACTCTTAAACATTTATCAACTTACAGCTCCATTGCACCAGCAAAACACTTAAAAATATTTTAGTAATAAATGATTGCAGTCCTCTGTAAAGCTGCTGGCTTTGAAACATAATTGCTCCGCCTTTCCTTTTCTTCCTTTCCTCAACATGTAGCAGTGAAGCATTAGTCATTTAAAAATCAGACAAAGGATTTTGATGTATATGGGGAAAAGAGGCGGGCTACAAAAATGCTTAAATGTGTCAAAATGCCATGCCACTATAGGAAGAAGAGGTAGGATATTAGAAAGACTGCTGCAAGAAGTAGTTAACAATAACAAAAAAAAGACTTGGGAGCAGGGCAAAGAATTAAGCATTGCAACTTGTTGTAACTGATTAAACTAAATGCCGTCTTTGAAGAAAAGGAACACAAGGTCCAGGTACACACCAGTAAGCACTCTGCAAGGACACAAAAGCTAGGAATGCCTGTCCAAGTCCTCACAGCAGAACACAGCAGTTCTGTCACAGGGAAAGAGCAATAAAATGTGTTCATTGTTGGCACGTGGCTGGTGGATGGATAGACCCTACTGCAGAAACACTGCTGTGACAAAAGGTCTGACCACAGCCTCTCTGTGTGCGTATCCACTGCTAAGAAGTTACTTGCCCATTTCTAACCCCCAGTAAGCCCAGAGAATGTCATTCATAACTAATGAATCTTTTGGAGAAAAGGCTGACTATTAATACCTTTCAAAATCAATAGAAACAGGACCATTGTGTTTCAAAAACAGCGAGAAAGGGGCAGAAGAATGTACAGTGTCTCGGAGTTTGACTTCTCTGAGGCTTTGTGTTTACCTTGGAATTTTCTGGGCTGAGAAATATTGTAGAAAAACAGTTCTGTTCTGTCTAAGAATAGAATTTTGTAACTAAAAAAAGTTACTGCTGTTTTTCTAAACCTCATAGCTCTCCAACTTGCAGTTTACCTACAGTATTCACTAAACACTGAAAATGTGGGGTATGTACTGATTTGCTTTGGAATTAGGCTTCCTTTCTTCTCACTTTTGCATTGCCCAGAGTGACACCTTTTAAGAACCTGACAGGTTTGGTTTCTTACTGAGATTTTCTCCCAACAGGCAGACTGATGACGAGAACAAAAGAGATTAAAGTACTGCCAAAAATGTCAGAAGGGAGCAGATTTGGCAAGTGCTTTCACTGTGAGGAAGGTGAGAGAATGAAGAGCTCTCTGATGAGCTCCTCTTTGTAACCATGCACTCTCTATGAATTTATTATAAAGTTTCTGTCCCTGGAGAGATGCTCCCTGAACTCGCAAGGTAGAGATACTGAGAAGAAGAAAACTGTTTCCCCTTCATTCAGCCAGATAAGATATTAGCAGCTTTTAGATCGGTCTGATGAACAGGTTTTTTTTGTCTTCCTGAATAATGATGCGTGGATATTTTAAGGAACATTCTGGGAATCATCTTCTGGACAAGGAAGATGAGCAGGGTGTAAGAGTATAAAACCATTCATTGGGATGGGAATATGTACACTGCAATGCTGTTGTACTCCTTAGTGTTTGTTTATATGTCAGAATGGGTGTCCTAGGTTGCAATGTAAGATGTGCCCAAAGTATGTATTCTATCACCACCTCCATGAGCTGTTGAACCAGGTGGAACAGTGTTTCCTTGCCTCCTCCCTATGGACTATCTACTGTTAATGGCCCATNTACCCAATCTGGGGCAGGAGGTACTGAGAAAAGTCAGAATTACAATTTTGAATTGCAAAAGACACCTGTTAGCTATGATGCTCAGCATGCATAAATGTGTCTTATGCCAAGCTCTATATATTTTTCCACACATGAGGCACTATCTGCCGGTCTTAATGCTCCTGTGTAGACCAGGGTATGGTACGGAAATTGCTTTATTGGTCTATTACGTCTATTGCATGATAACCTCTGAGACAATGAAATTTACTCGGAATATATATTCAATTTTGTTTGCTTGTCCTAGTCTAGGATTCTATGTCTGGGGCCTCAACAATCACACCCAGGCCCTATGGGGAAGGGTAAAGAAATTTTTTTCCAGCCTTTCAGGCCTGACATAGAAGTCTTTGAAAATATTGAGTTCTGTCTGGATGCTAAGTACAGCACAATGTTGTTGTTAGTTCTGCTTTGTTTTCTCTGCACAGCCTACACCATGCTTAGAAACAAAATACTACAAAATACCATACATGTGTTGCTGTGTCTTCTTGAAGAAGAAAAAAGTAAAGCAACAGCATCCATGTCCACACAGACTGTCAGAGAGGAGAAAAGAACCAAACGCAAAGAAACATTGTCTGCATCTACACAGACTGCCACAGAGGAAAAAGGAACCAAAAGCAAAGCAACAGTGTCCGTGTCTACACAGATTGTCAGAGAGGAAAAAGGCACCAAAGGCAAAACAAGAGTGTCTGCATTCACACAGAGTGTCACAGAGGAGAAAGGAACCAAAAGCGCTGTCAGCATCTCCACAAAAAGCATCACTGGACCCAAGCAGCCTAAACTGGTAGAAGTTGCCCCCGTGCAGAAGAAGAAATCAAAGAGCAAATCAGTCCACACAGTGACTGACAAGGATGCGGCAGGACCTTCAGACCCAGCAGAAGAGACAGAGCCAGAGATCATCAGTCCCTCTGTCCCTGGGTTAGTTGCATGATTTGCGAAGGGAATTCACCCGCCAGACAATGAAGTCTATCCTGACCTGGCTGCTCTGCATCTGGAACGCTGCAGTCAATGACACCATTCTGGATGGAAGTGAGGCCAGGCAACTGAGATCGCTGTCCTGGGATGTGGTCATTGACCAGGGGATCAGGAGAACCCAAGGAACTCCCAGCCTCTGGCGGCAACTGCTAACAAGTGTGAGGGACAGATACCTTTGTAAAGAAGACCTCCAGGTGCACCAAGGAAAATGGAGCACAACGGAAGAAGGTATCCGATGCCTGAGGGAATTGGCCATGCTGGAGATAATTTTCTCAAAAGATGAGAGATTTCCTAAAGGCCCAGATGGTGTCCAGTGCATATCACAGATGTGGTTGAGATTTGCATGGCTTGGACCAGAGATGTACTCTCGTTACCTGGCAATGCTGCAATGGAGAGAAGGCGAGGACAGGGTGGGCGTCTTGGTCAATAAACTAAGAATTTATGAAGACATTTTTACTGCCCCATTTCATACCCATGTCTCATCTGTGGAAACAAGGCTGGCTGAGCAAGTCCGGAGCCATCAGATTGAAGAGGGCCATCAGAAACTGAAAAAAGAACTTAAGGAAGAAAATTACCACATCTCGCCAGGACCAACAACAGTTTCTGCCATTAGGAGCAGGTATCCCCCAGCCTGGGGGAAAGGATACACTCCATGAGGTAAACTCTGATCTTGTCTTAAGGAGCATGGAGAAGACATGAGGAAGTGGGATGGAAAACCAACCTCCTCCTTAGCTGCCCGGGTACGTGAAATGAAAAGAGGGAGACCTACCACAAGAAGCTCATCTAGAGTCAATGCTGCTCCGGTCTTTTGTGCACAGAACTCCAGATGGTGTAGGAATGATGATATGACTGATCCTCTTGAAGGGACCTAAGGAACATATGTACAGGAAGAGAGCAACATGTACCAT
>VWYE01016181.1:133933-154285 GCA_013398995.1 Alaudala cheleensis
GAAACACAAGCTTTCCTAAGTGCCATAGGCTTTTGGAGAATGCCTATTGTGGAGTACAGCCAGATTGTGAGCCCTCTCTACCTGGTCACTCACAGGAAGAACGATTTCCACTGGGGCCCTGAACAGCAACAAGCCTTTGCCCAGGTTAAGCAGAAGATCGCTCATGCAGTGGCCCTTGGCCGAGTCCAGGATGAGACTAGAAGTGAAGAATGTGCTCTACTCTGCAGCTGCGAGCCATGGTCTGTCCTAGAGCCTTTGGCAGAAGATGCCTGAGGAGACTCAGGATCAACCATTGGGATTCTGGAGTCAAAGCTACAGAGGGTCCAGAGCCAATTACACTCCCAGAAAAGGAAATCTTGGCTGCCTGTGAAGGAGTTCAAGCTGACTCAGAAGTAAATGGCACTGAAACACAGCTGCTCTTGGCACCCCGACTACCGGTGCTGGGGTGGATGCTCAAGGGAAAGCTTCCTTCCACACATCACGCCACTGACACCACATGGAGCAAGTGGATTGCCCTCATCACGCAGTGCGCCCGTATTGGAAACCCAAATTGCCCTGCAATTCTGGAAATTATAACAAACTGGGCTGAAGGTGAGACTCTTGGATTATCTTCTGAAGAAGAGGAGCAAGTAGCATGTGCCAAGGAAGCCCCACCATATAATGAGCTACCAGAGACTGAAAGACGATATGCCCTCTTCACTGATGGTTCCTGCCAAACTGTAGACATTAACCGGAAATGGAAAGCTGCAGTATGGAGCCCCACACAACGAGTTGCACAAGCTGTCAAGGGACAATGTGGATCGAGTCAGGTTGCAGAGCTTAAAGCTGTCCAGCTGGCTCTAGATATTGCCAAATGGGAGAAGTGGCCGAGGCTCTATCTCTACACCGACTCATGGATGGTAGCTAATGCTCTGTGGGGGTGGCTGAATCGCTGGAAGAAGGCCAGCTGGCAGTGCAGTGGGAAACCTATCTGGGCCGCTGAGATTTGCCAGGATATCGCCACCTGAGTAGAGAAGCTGACCATGAAGTTTCAACATGTGGATGCACACATATCCAAGAGTGGAGCTAATGAAGAGCATCGCAACAATGAGCATGTGGACAAGGCTGCCAAGGTGAGGTTATCACAGGTGGATCTAGACTGGCAGCACAAAGAAGAGTTATTTCTAGGTCATTGGGCCCATGTTGCCTCTGGTCATCAGGGGAGAGATGCAACATACCAATGGGCCCGTGACCGAGGGGTGGACCTTACTATGGACAACATCTCACAAGTCATCCACAACTGCGAGACCTGCACTGCAGTCAAACAAGCCAAGCGGACAAAGCCTCTGTGATATGGTGGACGATGGTTAAAGTACAGGTATGGGAAAGCCTGGCAAATTGACTAAATCACCCTTCCCCAAACCTGCCAAAGCAAGCACTATGTGCTGACCATGGTGGAAGCAACCGCTGGATGGTTAGAGACCTACCCTGTGCCCCTGCTACTGCCCGGAACACCATCGTGAGCCTGGAAAAGCAAGTCCTGTGGAGACATGGCACCCCTGAGAGAATCGAGTCAGACAACAGGTCCAATTTCAAGAACAGCCTTATAAACACCTGGGCCAGAGAACATGGTATTGAATGGATATATCATATCCCTTGTCATGCACCAACTGCCAGGAAAGTTGAATGGTGCAATGGACTACACTAAAGACTACTCTGAAGGCACTTATGGGGGGACCTTCAAGAATTGGGAAATTAACCTAGCCAAAGCCGCCTGGATGGTCAACACCCGGGGTTCCATCATTCAAGCTGGTCCTGCCCAGTTGGAACCTTTTCACACAGTGGATGGAGATAAAGTCCCTGTGGTAAGCATGAAAGGTATTTTAGGAAAGACTGCATGGATCAATCCCACCTCAGGCAAAGACAAATCCATCCGTGGGATTGTTATTGCTCAAGGACCAGGTTACACTTGGTGGGTAATGCAGAAAGATGGGGAAACTGGTTGTGTACTACAAGGAGACCTAATTTTAAGTGAGAGCTGTGTGTAAGGTTTCATTCTGTATGAGTGTATTGATTTGGGTATAATGTAGATGGTGATCAAATAAGGGGTGTATTATTCCTAGGTTGTAATATGTGCCCAAAGTATGTATTCTATCACCACCTCCATGAGCTGTTGAACCAGGTGGAGCAGTGTTTCAGTGTTTCCTTGCCTCCTGCTA
This sequence comes from Alaudala cheleensis, assembly GCA_013398995.1. Lineage (NCBI taxonomy): Eukaryota > Metazoa > Chordata > Aves > Passeriformes > Alaudidae > Alaudala > Alaudala cheleensis. The sequence goes on from VWYE01016181.1 coordinate 136,132, forward strand.
CGGACTATCTTCTGTTGTGGTCCATCAATGTACTGGCCAATGACTCAGAGGTAACTCCCCTCAGGAGCTATCTCTGCTTAATGGGCAATCAAGAACCCATTGTATGACTCATAGAATGACATCAGCCCATTGTGAGATGCTCTGCCCATGGGGGAGGAGCCATGCATTCTCATCTGGATATAATTTGGAGTTTGGGACAGCACAGGACTCACCAACTGGATTCCTAGAGGACAAGAGCTGCTAGATCTTTCTATGGGATCACTGCCTCAACAAGACCACTTCATCTAGACTGCTACTACCACCCTAACGAACAGGGTATCAGGTTGTATTCTGACTCTGTCAAGGGTGGGGGGTTCTTTTCTATTCATTCATACTATTACATTTATTTTATAATTTTCCTATTAAAATGTATTTCTGACTTAGAGTCTCTCACTGGTTTTGCTTTCAAATCAGTACAATGGGCAAAAGTCCTCAACTTCTTTTACCTTGAACCCATCCCAAACACATTGCTGAGAATGCCACCCAATCCATCATTAGCATCACAAATCTGCAGTCTGAGAACAAACAAAGGGAAAGTAAGGGTTGTGTTTTGGTGTGAGTTGCTTTTCACTTTGTGGAGATTGTTGCTCCTTTTGTATTTTGCTTTATCCTAGTTTTCATTTTTCATCTGATTCTCCCACTGTCAGTCCCTTCAGTTTTCAGAGAGATTCTTGCTTTTCTGCCTACAAGGACACATTAGAAATCAAAATGTACCTCTCCATCTCCCTGTGAACAGTTTTGCTTAGGTACCATGTAAAGATACCAGACAGCAATCATGAAAAGCATATTGAAAAGATATATAAGTCTATTGTGTCATTTTCCCGTCTCCTGTCAGGATCTGTTGCTTCTCAATACCTGGAGAATAAATTGTCCTGACACCTCTATGTAAGTGAATATAGTAATTAGATTTAAAAGCCTTTAGAGTTCATGATGGATTTAACAGCTTTTATGAATCATTTGTACAGTGAAAACCCATTAGTCAGTGAACCATTAACAGAGTTGCAGGGCAACTTGGGAGCTGTTTTAGCCGAAGGCGGCTTTTCAGCTTTCCAGAGCAATCTCTGTATTGGGCATTTTTGGAGGACACAGATACATGGAAATAAAATGCATTTGTGCCAGTCAGATCAATGTTTTTAATGAAATTACTCTGATACTTCAAAGCAAATGTAAGCTGCAATTTTGTCATTTTTGGTTATTGAAACTAGGCAGACAATTAATTATAATTTTTGCATTATTTATAGTGGACTGGATTACTCACACCAGATTAAGAACTGCTGTCAGAAAGATTCAAACTCAAAGCAGGCTTTCACAGAAAGACATACCTTATTCAAAGTTAAAATGGCAAATTCAACACCAAGTTCTCGTTAAACTCTTTGGAGTTGCTCTGAGTTTTCAGGACTTTTTATTACTTTGTTATATGCAAATATTTGAGCAAGTGTCATGAATTTGTGTGTTTCTGAGGCTGGAGCAGACCAATAGGTAGATCCAGATTATGGCTTAGAGGAGCAAACCCTGAATCCTTTAAAGCCCAATTTAGACACCAGTTTTTTGAGAACATCCTGCAGACTATTTTCTATGTCCTGATATTGTTGTGGGCAGTTTCATGAGGTGCAAATCACTCCTACATTTAGCAGAAGCAGTGAAAAATGTTCCAAGTCTTCAAACCAAACAAGCTCTTCCAAAGCAGCTGTTTCTAGCAGTGGCTGTTCACATGGTGCTTGAAGTACAGAAGTTTTTACTAGTGTGTTAGATGCTGGATTTCATCGAGTCAGTAAGAGCTCTCTTAACAAGTCCTGGAGATGATCCCAGCATTTTGTACTGTTTGTTTTAGGCAAATGCTGGATAGGCAAGATAACCAGTCCTGGGAGTATAACTCATTTTCAGTCAATCCCAAGTGATCACAGGTATTTGCTACAAAGTATCTTAGTTTCCTCTCTCAGCTTCAACATCAAGTCTTTAAAGTCTTGGGGAAAGCTGTGTAGTGCTGCACTGAGTGCCTATTCTTGTCATTAAAGACTCAAGTGATGTATTAGGTATTACTGGTGCTGGTACATGCCTGAATTTCTGAAGGTGTTCATTTGAAAAAGTTGATACGGCAGATGTCTTGATGGGGAGAGAATGAGACAGACCAGACAGGATAGGAGAGGGAAAAAATGCTCTTGGTTTCTTTTAATTTAATACCAGAGTAGTCAAAATATATCTCTGCTCTGCTTCTGTTGCTAAAAAAAAAAATAATTCGGAAGAAATGCCATTTTAATACTGACTTTTATGTTAAGAAAATTACTTAGTCTCCACCAGATTTGTAGATCATTATAAGGTGTTGTGTGCTGGAAGCACCTCTTTCCAAATGGCTGTGTGTCATTTGGAACTGGGTAGAACATTAATGTCACCTGCTGAAAGGCCTCATGGGACCTGCTTAAGGGGTGATAAATATGCTATACTTGTGGCTTGGAGGTTTTAACAACACTTGGTAATGGTGATGACACTCATCAGGTGCTAAATAAAAATACAATTTTTAAAATCTGATATATTCTTCCTCTTGACAGGTGTAAGGTTAATTCTCTTCCCCTCCTGTATGAACCTCATCCTGACATTTATCTGAAAGGGTATCAGAACCCACGTTTCTGGGGTCTTAAAGGAAAATTGTAATTCTCAATTTTTGTTAAGAGAGTAGTCTTGATTTTCCCACATAGAAGATTGCCAGTGATTTCACATAAAGTTCACAATGTCTGGATTTATACATGTGCTTGAAGAACAGATTTCATTTTACTTTTGTTTTTTGCAAACTAATAACAGAAGTAGCAGTCTGCGTGTACCTGAAAAAAATGATACTACATGAAGTAATATTCCCTTCATTCCCCAAGGATAGGTATTTGAGGGACAGAAAAATTGTGGGATGTACCATGATATCCCAGATACAGGAGGTAAAGCTGGAGAGTCTGGCCCTCAAAGCAAGACCTACCTAATTTTGCAGTTGTTTGCTACTGTAGCTGAGAAGCAGCTTTCTGATCCCCATCTTTAAAAGTGAATGTTTTCCAAATGTTGCTTAAAGTCCCAATGTTGCTGTGTATTTAGAAGTTTTCTTATTAACCCTAAAAATTCCATTCCTGCAATCAACTGGTGATGTGAAAATTTCAACTTCAGTTTAAAAGAGTTAGCTAAATTTCCAGCTTTTTATTGTGGGAAAGAAAATTTACTAATGTAATTCCTGTCAAAATTTTAAATTTATGTCTCTTTACACTACACATACAGACTATACAGACTGTGGATTGATGTAAATTACACAGATTTTAATCCGGGAAGGTCAGACCAGGTTCAGTAACTTTTATGCTATTAGTGAACAAAGTTAGAGTGAAATCATGATGTACCAGGACCTGAGAACCAGCCCTGAGTATAAGACCAAGGAGCAGAGCAAATGCAGTAGAAAGCTCTTCCTTTTTATCTCTGATCTCTTTGGTCACCAGCTCACGGCCAGGTCACCTTTCTGAGAACCTTTGTGAACTGCCTTCAGTAAAGTTTAGGGGAAAAGAATACTCTTTTTGTTGTTTGTTAATGTTGGAAAACTAACACAAAATCCTACAGACATGAACTCCTGGATTCATTCTTTATGAGTAATAATTTACATTATCAGTTTGGTTGCTTTTATTTCAGAGTCAGTGGAGAGGGAGAATGTTGCTATTTAAAGTTGCCTGCTGGAAACACCTCCTTTCTCCAGATCAGTAGTAAGGCCAAAGTGCAAACATAGGTAAGTTGAGTGCATGATCTGATATCAAGGAGCAACTGATGCTTGTGAACAAATACTCACCAAGAGGGAAGAACCCACATATTCTTCCTGCTAGTGATAATCCCCTTTGAAATTGCTGGCTGCAAATTTACTGGTCTTAAAATCACTCTCTCCTTTTTCAAACTACAAAACCAGGGAGAAGGACTTCTTTTAAAAGTCAGGACAAAACCCACAGTAGGTTATTAACCACATTACTGTTACTACCAAATGACCTGAAATACCAGCTATGCTTAAAAAAATTAGATGATGTTGTGAAAAATACAGGGCCACCCACAAATATATCAAAGACATAAAACATTACCGGCTCTGCATGGATGTTTGGTAGTGTGACATTTGGAATTTAATGTTGCATTAATGCCCCCTGCTGATAAGCCTTCAAAATCTACTTTAATCAAGCTCAGAATTTAATAGTCTTCTGAATCAGTACATCCCTTAAATAAATTTTAAAAAATTTAAAATCTAGCATACATCTCATCACAACTGGGTTCTTCTTAAACAGATCACATTTCTTCTAAATCTGCTATATAAGAAGGTCTGTGCTGTCATAAAAACAGTAACAACAGCTCCTTAGAATTGTCCCACATCAATCCCTTCTGCTCTTGGTTTAGTTGAAAGTCCAGTCATGTAGCATAACTGGATAGAATCTAAATGTTAACAGAGAAAAAGAGCCTTTTTTTGTGATGATTTCATAAAGAAGGCATATTATTATAATAAACATAAGTTGCCAAAATAGCGAAGTTGCAAGAGGGCAAGCAGATATTCAAGGTTATAGTAGAGGAAGCTGAATCAGAAAATCACTGAGCTTGGAAAAGCCCCCTAAGACTACGAAGTGCAACCAATTAACCCAGCACTGCCAAGTCCACCACTAGCCCATGTCTGTAACCTATTTCCTAAATGATAAACCTTTTCACAGCTTTCATCATCTGTTTTCTAGATAAATAAAATATATATTTAGTATCAATTTTTACAGAGACTCTCTTGCTAATAGCAACATGGGTATTATTTGATTCCACAAGAGAGTGGGGGCTTCATTACCTCCCTCTTCAAGCTGTGGGAGAAATGCTTTTTCTCTGCTGTCAGTGATTAAAAAGACACTATTGTGCTTTTTCCAGTTTCCATCACCTGTGCTTCTGCATCTTTCCTTTGTCCATTTATCTCCCTGCCTCTCTGAGCTACACCAAATCTTGTGCAAGTGCCCATAGCTTTGGGTGATCACCTAAAGCTTGTAGGGACATCTACCCCTGCATGTCATTCCTTCTGAAAAGAGTGAGAAGAACTGTGTTGTCTCTCTCCAGCATCAAAGGCTGAGCTTTTCTCAGACAGAACTGATGTAAAGAGGGTCTCCCAAGGCAACCCAGCTCTTTGTGACTGCTGTGAATACAGTGAGAGCAGGCTCAGGCTGTTACAAGACAGGAAGGATGTGGGTAGATGTCCCTACTTCCTTCAGGCTGACAGTTTCAGCCTGTGATCCATCCGTGGATCATACTTACCTGTCAAAGAAAGTAGGCTTAAATTTATTACATAAGAATCATTGGTGAAAAGTAGAAGTCTTTACATGAAAAATGTTGTTTTAAACTGAGAAAACTAGAGCTGTGTATAAACTGCACTGAGTCATATCTGAGTTACATATATTGAGGTAATCAAGGTCTTTCATATTGTTGCTTATTTTATTTTCTACATATGAAAAGATTGTACTAGTTAGAACATTTTTATGCCTTGATGTCTGTTGCCATTAAGAGACCTGTATTGCTTTAATTGCACAGTAAGAGCTGGAGAAACCTGGATTCTTTATGTGGGTGAGCTATTAGGTAACATTAAGCTAAGTGTAGCACCTCACCATTCTTCAAGAACCATTGTATAAAAAAGAAACTGAAAGAGTTTTTAATCAGATGTCAGTATTCTTAGAGATCATGCTACTCTTACAAAACAACTTCTGCTGAAATAAGTGCCTTAGGATGACAGGAACTTCTTTTTTTTGTCTGAGCATGTCTTCTTCAACCTTACAAACTATACCTAATCCATACTTAATTACTAAAATGGTGAAATACGACAATAAATAAGACATTCATGAAATGGACTTGTAAAAAGCTCTGCAGAAATTGCTTTGATTTCTACATAGCTCCTGCTTTAAAAATCTGTGTGCCTTAATAAGCCTCTCTGCCTCCACTGCTCAGCTAGTGCCTGTACATTGAATGGACTTCAGAACTCCTGTAACAAAGTCATGTCCTGTGTTGGGCTGCTGCAAACATGGTTGCTCCGTGTCATAGTTGCATAAAAAAACTGATTTCAGAATCAGTTATATAAGGTGAGGAGAGAGAACACCTTGAGGAGTGGCAATGTAGAAAGACCGTTGGATTTCATATTTAATCTGACAGTGTAAAATAAATGGTTATTCAGCATAATAAAATCATTCACTTGTACTTGTTTTACCATTACATGGAATTCCAATAGAGTTTCGTTTTTTCTGTCTCTTTCATTATGCAATGTAATGTTGTGTCTATTTTTTGTCCTTGTTTTTTTGCAGTATTTTCGTAAAAAGTAGGTGATTTGCTGCATTCAGTTTCTTGGCAATAATATAAGGTTATGCAGTCAGCGTGATCCTTATAATCCATTACAAACATTGATTTGTTGCAATTACTGAGTTCAGGAGGCTTTGCTGGCCAATACACTTCTCTTTCCACAGACCTGGGTCTGCTGCACAAGTGTGAAGGTGAAATCTTTACAGGTGAATCACTTGTGATAAAATGGCACACAACAGATGCTTCACAGACTGGTGTAGACCTAGGCTTTTGTTGATGCCTGAAGGGCATCCTGATAATCCCCATTAACAGCAAATGGGAGACAAGCATCTGCCACCCTCACACCTCAGTGTGAAATTTCAGCTGTTGGCACATCTGGATCAGATGGGCATCTAATTAATGGTAGTCATCCTCTTATTTGTTATTTGTAAATATAAGATTTTCTGAAGGCATGTTCAACATTTCCTTACCACTTGACCACTCCACAGTGTGAAAATTTAGATCTTTCTTAAGACAATGTAGTAGGTCTTTCAGCATAAATGATTTCAGGAGCCCTGGAAAGAATTCCCAGAGAGAATACTGTAAAAAGGCTTGGCAAAATAACTTTTTCAAGTCAAATTATCCAAATCCAGTATTTTCTAGGAGTCTCAGCTCCTCTGCCAGAAGGAAGTTTGATTATTTAGGAAAAGAAAATATAACTAAGATGTTTTCTTTCTTTAGGCCAGTTACAAGCACTATGAGCTGAAGGTTGATTTACTAAGTAGAGATCAGCTGGCCACAAATAAATACAGTCAACACTTATAAAAAAATATTGATCCTTGAACCAACATGAGTTTCTGAGTCTCATCCTAATAAGGATACTTCAGGAGAGATGTGATAATTCTTAAATAGAGGTGTTATAAATGAGGTTCAGTGTAAAAAATTAAATTCAAACAACTAGGTCTATTGACAGCAATTTAATAAAATTATATATATATAATTTGGCAGTAATTAATTGAGTATAATTAAGGTTTGGATAACACTTGAGCAAAACTGATCCGGATGACAAAACCGATCAGGGTGCGGGGTGGGCTTCTCACCTTACCACACATACGAAACAGAATAGTTCAAACCAGGTATTTATATCATTTGCTAATTAATGTTCTCATAAATCTCCTCCTAATTTCAATTCTTAAAATTAACATCACTATGTTGTATGCACTCCCTTGTTGCTAAGGGGTCTTCTGTCTTCTTTTGGTGGTCTTCAGGATGAAGGCTCTCTTCTTCCTCAGTGTCCTCTGAATAGCCTCACTAGTTGTGTGTGCACGCTAAACTTTGTTATGTAACTGAGCATTATATTAAAACAAAATCTTTATATGTCATAGATAGTACCACAACTTAGGTTCCATGCTTGGAAGGACCCAAAAATTTTGTTAATCCCAAGGCCATTTCTATCTTGAGACACTGCTTATGTGGAATGGTCCCAACTTTACCCATTCCAAGGTTGTTTCTATCTTGAGACATTGTTTGTCTACATCTCGTAGCCTGTAACATCTGCAGAAAGGCCCATCTGCTTTTTGACCCTAATCACTAATACATGTTCCCTTTATTACGTTATAACAATAATTTTCTAAATATTAATATAGTTGCAATTTCAGTTAGCACGAATCATTTCCATTTATCACAGAAGTTTGATCTGCTTTTAGAAAGGCAAAAGTGGGTCTCTGAATTTAATAATAAATGTGATTTGCTCTAATTTGTTCTGCTTCTAACATCCCTCTGTTGCAGCCACGAGATGGAGTTACCACATCTAAGGAGAAATGGACTGTCTTCCTTCACAGAGAGACACCTGGACCGATCCCTGGGCAAAACAGACTGAGATGCATAGTTAAATATTTCTGATATTATCCAGTAGAGAGCAAAGACACACTTTAACAATTCCTTTCAGCAGTAATTTAGGAGTTATTGTAGGACACACATATGCTTTGGCTGTTGGATGGTCAAGTGTGTCTATTGCAAGAGTCATGCTCAAATCACCTCTCTCAAAAAAGCACACCAAATTGTTTCAGGTTTTGCATAACAGTGGGTCACTAGAGTTCAGGTAGAGGGGAAGGTAGATCAAGATGGGTGGAACTGTGAGCCACAGCATGTGTGTCAAGGATTGAATACACCTGTGCAAGTTTGTGGTGCTCATGAAACTGTAGCAGTTTCAATTAAAGAAGTGAAAACCAATGAAATTTGCTGGAAACAAACTGAGCAAGGGCATAAATAGAAATCTCAGTGACAATCCTCTAAAGAGCACCACACGCAAAATACTGATTCGACTTCTTTCAGGAGGAATAAAAAAAGTCATATTTTAAGTTTCCGTTATGCAAGAATAGTTTTTCAGTTTTCAGTCATGCACTTTAAAGGCACTGTAAGATATGAGTAGTCTGTGGAAAGGCTGATAAGCTGAAAGAACTTACCTATTTATGTATAAATAGCGGCAATGCTAAGGGGGGTTTCAAGTTTACTCAAAGTGAGTTACAATATCACTTATATGAGTGACAAAACCCACAGCAAAAGGAGATTTTTGCAGTGGCTGTGTGCCTTTCTTACAGGACAGACAGGTTGCGTGGCTAAAGGATACACAAGAAATGTTCACAGCATCGTCATTTTCTCCACAAGTTTCTTGCTTCTCTGTGAAGAATTCTGAGGAGTCTTCAGTCCAGACTGATCAAAAAATTCTAACTCCCACAGTGTCTTCCCTCTTCTAATATTGATCTCTGTCTTTTGCAGCTTTTATTCCCCTTTCCCAAGTGTAGTTTTCTCTCTTGCTTTCTTACTTGCAGAACAGGGGTCTCTTTTCTGTGAGTAAGAGTATTTAAAAAAATCTCCAGTTGTTTACAATACGAGGAAGTGCTTTGCAGAGAATTATGAGAGTGCATAATGGGACATCAGTCCCACTACTTGGAAATGCAATAATTTTTTTTGGATATTTGTGCTCTTGAATTTTGCTGTCCGAGAAGTGCTCTCTTAATGTTGCTATTGCACTGAAGAGGAAGATTTCTAGATGTACACCAGTACCCTAGAGTTAGTTCAACTAACTGTACTGCTTACTGTGAAGATTCTATTTCTTTATTTTTAGTACACAGTATTTCATTAATACCTGATTAACTCTACACTAAACAACTATCTGTTGCCCAAAGAAGATTGCAAGCCTTGCTTCCTATGTCCTGAACATTGAAGAAAGTGATTTTTTTGAAAGCAGAGAATGCCCACAGGTTAAAGAGGAGCAAGGGTGTGCAGCGACAGGAAGGTCTGTAAGGGCAGAACCAGAATGAACTCTTAGAGCAGGGCAGAATTTAATGGTGTATCAAGGGATGGATGTTGAGTGCTATGTAATTAATTAATTTGAATGACTGGGGTAAAAACAAGCCCTAGTTACTTAAGTCCAGCTTGTCAAGATTGATTTAAATTCAGCAGGAATTTTAAATGGAGCTGAATCAGACACACAATTCGTTTTCTTAATACTATCATGAATGAGCTTATACAGAACTGGAACCTAAGCATATATATCATTGAGCTTTTTCATCTGCAGATTATTGACTAATCAAAAAAAATTTGGTCCAGAAGAAAAGTAAATCTTGGCTCTGCCACAGGCTCTGCTGTGACCTGAGGGCAGTAATTTTATCTCCTCAGCTTTTGTCTCCTCTCTGTAAAATGGTGATAAGAGCATTTTCTTCCTTCACAATGGAGCAGTGATGATAATTATTAAGGATTATGACACAATTAAATACTGTGCTAATGGAGACCATTAAAGCATCTTAGACTTATTAGCAGCCTTCTATTCATTGGCTGCCTTTCTGAAGTTATTGAGTATTTTTAATTTTTCCCCAAGTAAACTCAAGGAAATTAGTTTAAAAGGATTGATAAATAAACCCTACAAAATGTTAAACTGCATTGTGGTTTCTGAATTATGTAACGGGATGTTTTGTATCTTTAGTTTAGATTAGCCTAGCTGTTCTTCTTCCCTGCTTCCTTCAATGATTGTAAACCTGAAAACAGGGAGATAAGTCTACAAAATTCAGGCCCACTGATCTGGACCCCAGAGTGCTCATATTCCAGTATGTTTACAAGGCAACACTGCAGCTGCTCTTTATCTCAGCACTCAGAGAAAGTTTACTGCCTTTTAGGGAGCTCTCCTGTCTCTGACATCCCTGTTTCTGGGCAGTTTGACCCCTTCTTACACTTGGACCTTCTTGCTGTCTGCCAGATCATTCCTCAGTCACCAACTACCACTGCTGAGCAACTATAAGTAGAATTTTCCCTGCAAAAACAGCCAGTTATCTCACTCATGTTAAACATGTATGAAATAGTTACCATATGGAAAGGAAAAAGGGAGGAGAGAATGAGAAGTTGTTTCTGGTTGCAGCTGAGAAGCTGCTTGAAGCTGGTAGAAGCTGCTTGAAGAAGTGCCTCAAGATGAGGCACAGGAAGTTGCAACACAGAAGTAGTCAGGTCTTTGCTGACTGTATGAGCAGCAAGAATTTTGCCTCTGTTTGTGGTAGTAGCTGTCTGTGTTTTCTATATCTCACATCATCCCTTATGGGATATGGTAGGGCCTGTTTAGCTGGAGGTCAAGTTTCTACTGTCTGCTGTTGCGGTTTCCCTGAGATGGTGGAGTCACCTACAGGATACAATGTGTCCACAATTCGAATATCTTTTCACAGATTATATGCTTTTTTCCTTTTTTTTTCCCTCAGAAAAACAAAACAGAAACACAGTGAGTGTTAACAGGTTTGGGTTCATTACTGAGGTATCAAGATGAGGTTGGAAGGTGTCCCTGCCCAAGGCAAGCAGATTGGAATGAGCTGAGCTTTAAGGTTCCTTCCCACCCAAATCATTCTGTGATCCTGTGATCTGTGATATTCTAGGTCAATATTAATGTTGAATCAGTCAGCCAAGAGCTGTATTTTATATGCAGGAGGAGTTTTTTGCACAGTACTGAGTCAGCATTTGACAATGGAAAGGTCAAGGTTAGTTGCGGAACTGCTTTCTAGAGACCACAAATACGGACATTTTCCTCCTGTATCAAAACACATTATTTTTTGAAAAGCATTCTTTTTTTCTGTATGACACCTAAAGAAGTTTAAAGTTCAGTAACCCGCTTTCTCTGTTTTCCAGTAACAGGAAAAAAAACCAGCTGTCTGTTGTATTATTTATTATGTACCATTTATCTGTGTTTGCCAGCTGGGGCTGGCAACCTGAAGTATTTCTGGGATTGTGTTTAGGATAGGAAGAGTGGGCCAGATTGCTTTTGACAGCCCAGGTTATATGAGCTGGTGGAACTGAGTTTAAAGACCTCTGTATCCAAGAATCTTTTCATCTCCAATGTGTTTATCTAAGCATGTCAGGTAGAGTAGTGATAGTGTTATTGCCTTTCTCTGGTGTTAACAAAGCTGAGTTGCCCAGGTTGATCAGAAAATATATAGCTGCTCAAGGAGTTAAATTCAGATGTAAATAAAGTCCTGTGTCCTTAGTTATGGGATTGTGTTTGTACTCATCAAGGTTGCTGTAAAGGTCTCTGGGGAATACACAGATAGCAGCATTTTGCTTTATGTTTGTAAAAAAGAAAATTTATTCTGGGCAGGTATGGAGTCTTGAAAATAATACCTGCCAAATGAGATGGTTAATTTTAAAGGTGAAAAATGGGGGATGGAATGTCACAACCACAGCTTCACTGTGACATTCTTTTAAGTCTGTCTTACAAGTCACACACAGAGGTTGTGAAGACTCCATTCTTGGAGATATTCAGGAACCATCTGGGCATGGTCCTGGGCAACCAACTCAAGGTGTTCCTGCTTGAGTAGAGGTGGGTAGACCAACTGACCCCCAAAGTTCCCTCCCCACCTCAACCACTTAGGGGTTCTTTGGGCTTCTACTTTCATCAGTGATTAATCTGATTTCATAATTTTTTTCTAATTTTAGTCCAACTCTTAGTCAAATATACAATGGCTTTAATGGCTGGCTGTGGGTGCAGGGATGTGCCAGAGGAGTGCATGAATAGCTTCAAGTGTATCTTTGAGATGGAATTGCCAAAATTAATTTTCAGAAGCCTTACAGTAATCTTGCAGCAGTACAGTTTTGATGTAGAGATCCTGGAGGCAAAATACTAAAATCAAGAGTTAGTTTTTCCACTTTTTTCTGTGGTGTGGTAAGATAACTTGTATAGTTATAATGACAAAAATAGTTGTATAGTGACAACAGAGGCACTAGTCTCCATAAAGAAGGTTTTGAATCAGATCCTGGGGTCACATTTTAGAATTATAGAATTTGAGTTGGAAGGCACTTTTAGAGGCCATCTAGCCCACTCCCTGTACAATGAGCAGGAGTACCTTCCACTAGACCAGGTTGCTCAAAGCCCAGTCCAACCTGACCTTGAACACTTCCAGATATGGCATATTCATTGCCTCTCTGGGCAATCTACCTTCCTTGTAAAATACATCATCCTTATACCTAAACTGAATTGACCTTCTTTTAGTTTTAACACCATAACCCCTAAATTAAAAACCAGTTATAAATCAATACTACTATTTTTTTCTTGGGTGAGGACTGTGATGTGAGATTTTCTTTGCAGTGTGGCATAGGGAGAACAAGAATGAGTAAATTTGCTTATTTTCATGAGGTGAGGTTAGGGACACCTTTGGTGAGGTTGTTGTGACATATTGTTGAAGCAGTGTGGGAAGCTGATGCTGTGGATATATACCAAAAATGTGGATTGCTAAGCCTCCAACCAACCCATTTGGGAGCTATAAAGTATGAAAAGAGAGACCAGAAAGGCTCCTTGCAGTTCAAATCTGTAGTATAAATGCAGCTTGAGACTCAAGCCAGTTTTTTTAAAAGTGGCTGTAGGTAAATCAGGCAGTGCACAGAAGTACCCACAGGTTGCTTGGAGATTTCTGAGTAGACTTCTAAAGCTTTACTCAACAGAAGCAGCTCCAGGGAAAGGTGAGTGGCAGGAGAGAAGTCTTCCTCTGGATCCATCTTCATCTGGGACACAGAGGGCTCGTCTGAATAAGCACGAGATGTGCATTCTCCAGCACAAGCTTGCAGCTGCAGTGAGGAAGTGTTTTGGGTTTAGCTTCCTCTAGGCATTGTAATAATCCTTTCCCACTCCCTGCTACTGAGCACAGGTTTTAGCTGCCACTGCTGCTGTCTCCTGCCACACTGCCCCTCACCCTGCCACTGTCATTGATCCCTGTTGTGCTGACACTCACATGCCCTTTGATAACGTCAGCCTGTCAAAGCTCCCGTCCCCCTGTGTGCCACAGCACAGCCCCACTCCTATCTGAGACGTTCACTAGTGTCTTTTGCCAAAAGGTTTATGTAACAGATGTTGCAAAGCAAAGGCACAGAAACACACACACACTCACACACTCTTATGGCAGGAGGTGTCAGAGTGACGGTGAAGGGAGGATGGTCTACAGGACTAGAGTAGCTACCAGGCACAGCTGCATCAGTTCAAAAAACAACTAACACTTCTCTGTGACTATGCTTTATTTTCAGCTCGTCATCATGGCTGGGACTGTTCTGCTCGCCTACTACTTCGAGTACACTGACACTTTTCAGGTGCATATCCAAGGTTTCTTCTGTCAGGATGGCAATTTGATGAAACCATACCCTGGGACAGAGGATGAAAGCTTCATTCCTCCACTTGTGCTGTACTGTGTGCTGGCTTCAACTCCGACAGCAATTGTGAGTATGAGGAATTATTTGAAATCCCTGTGATGGCTTCGTAATTACAATGGTCTCGTGACATCTTTGTCCCCTTGCCTCTCTGTTCAGCTGTAATTGATTTACACTTAGCCAGATATCTGTTTTGCCTCAGCCTAATATGATCTTCATCAGTTACGTCCAGAAGTAATTATTCTGAGGTAATCACAATGCAAGACTGAGGGTTAGAGCTTGTCAAGCCTTTTACAATAGCTTGCTTAGTTCACTGATTAGTTATTAATTAATTTCCTGGGCTCCAGAGAGGTTCTAATGAAAAGGTTATGTTTTACTGGAAATAAGAAAACAGAATAAAGCTGAAGTAAAATCCAGGTCAGATGTGCAGTATATACAAGATTATTTCCTGCTATATTAAAAGGACTGTTGGAGAGCCTTAAAAGGCTTAGATGATGAGACGGATGCTAAATACAAAGCCAAATGTGAATGCTGTTTCCTTTTTGTTTATAATATCCTTATTTTTGGCAGTCACTTTTTTTTTTTTTGCCATTACTTCTTCACTACTTTTACTATTTTACTTCAGCCAGTGAACTGCAATGTAGCTGTTCTACGGAGATGGAAATATTCAATTAGCTGAGTACCTACAATGCCAAACAATTTATTGCAGTCACTAGTTAGCAAAACTTCAGCCCTTTTCCATTCTCCACATAGAAAGTTGCATATTTTACCAACAGTGCCAGCTTTGCTGAATTTGTAATTACATTGATACATTCCCGTCAGAATGTGTTTATGGACTTTGTTTCATTTCTTTCTCTTTATTTCTTCCCTGTTAGTATTTATTTCTTATACTAATTTTGCTTTTCATCCCTTTCAAAAGTTGTATTAAAGCTGTATATCATGTATTTACTTTTAAATGGTGAATGCTTCACCATAGTCTATCTTAAGTTTTGTTCTGCAGTAATTTTAGTGCATCAAATCATGTTCTTGTCACAGAACATGGTAAGAAGTGTGAAAGGAATCTGCAGGAGAGGCTATAGGTTTTGGTACAGGACACTTTCTGAAAACAACCAGGTGTTTTAAGTGGATTACATCATGAGTTTATAAAAAATATCTGCAGTAACAGAGTTATTTTGTGTATTGGATCTTGTTGCATGTCAAGGCTTTCATTTTACTTCGTGCTGCAGTGATAGATTATTTGAAAATTAAAAAAAAAACACCCAAAGCAAAAAAACAACCTCCCACATTTTAGAACTCCCCCATCAACATAGCGCCAGTGTTCAGGGACATAGCTTTCAAAAGTGCTTTTTGTAAAGGTAGATGGAGGGTGACAACCATTCCTTGATTCCAGAGCAATGACATTAGTAGGACGTTTGTCCCTTGATTACTGATACAACCTTGGCAATGAGTGTTGCTTTTTATTTGGATCTTATGTTTAAATTCTTGCTCTGCCAAAGTTTGATGGTAATATTTCAAATTTTGCTCCACTGGATCAGCATTTCTTTGCTTTTTGGTAACCCAAGAAGTAATTTTACTAATTACTATTCTTTATGAAAAGCTGAGTTGGAGACTTGACTTGGCAGTGCTGTATTAATGGTCAGACTTCATGATATTAAAGCCCAATTCTTATGTGAGATTAGAAATGTGATTCTGTGAAGAGTGTGTTATTTGGAGTTTCCATATCTGATCTTAAACAGAAAGAATGAAAGGCTATAGTGAATGTTGGGTAAGGTTGTTGGGTGCTGAAGAGACCTTCATCTTAGTGCTGTTTGGTGCTGTACTGTGTGAACTAACCCATCCAATGCAAACTGTGCAGAAATGCTAGCCTGGGTCCATAAGGACAGTCATGACTCTGGGTGAAAGGATCCAGGGCTGGATATAACTGGTAAACTTCTTGGGCTGTGCTATACTGTGACACTGGATATATTGCTCCACCCAGAGAAGACATGGTCAGGGTCAGCACAGGGCTCTTGACAGCATGCTTAGCACCTGTGATCTCTAGATACAACCTCAAGGAGACAGCAGGTCAAACTTCCCTGGGAGAACATTTTAATTTCCATTTTAAATGTAGTATTTATTAATGCATTATTTAATGATTTTTTAAATTAGTTATATCATTGTATTGTATTATTAATACATGATTCAATTATTTCATGTCCTATTAATTAATATTGGGCTAATCTTCAACCAGGGCATATGTAAGGCATATGTTTTTCTGTCCTCCTGACTGGTGTTCATCACAATATCTTTATAGGAGTAAAGATTCCCACCTTTTTGTGAGAGACCTTCTCTTTGCACAGTATTTTGACATTGCTTCAGTTTGTAGCTGACTCTGCAGACCAAATTTTGGCAATGGTCATCAATAACAAGCTTATAAATGAGACAGAAAGTGAGCTCAGATTCTCCCTAAACTCTGCATTGCACTTTCCTGCTTGTTAGTCCACTCAGAGTGTGAGTATCCTCATCTCTCCTCCTGTACCCAAATGGGTGATGCCTCTCACTCAGTCTGTCCACAACCCGGGAAGAGATTTTTGAACCAATTGAATGTTCCAAGGATTTCAGTGCAAGGAGCAAATGCAGTAATTTGTTTTTAGACCGTGATGATTTTTACTGTTTAAAAAACCCTACATAAACCTCCACACAAACAAAAGAACCCATACAATTGTGCATCGTGGGAGGATGCATTGTGTGCATTCACTGTCAATTAAATTGTAGCTTCATTCTCTACACTTTGCTCTCAGGAAGAATCACCAACATTGTGCAGCTCCACCACAAAGACATGACTTTAGTCAAAGCTAATGCCAGTCCCTCCTTACTATTACTTGTTTCTTCTCTGCACAACACTTACTGCTTCACTTCCTAATGGCAAAATGGTTGATTTGGCAAATAGTTGGTCTGATGCAGCAGCAAACCTGATCTCTCTGTGTTGCCTTCACATTACCACTGTCCTGACACCTTGTGGCATGAGGAGTCATTACTGGTAGAGCCCAGCAGCAACAAGGTACTAGCACATAATACTATCTAAAAGAGCTTCTGGAGCTATGGAAGATATCCTACGGGTCTGTACGAGCTCCCTCATCTGACATGCAAGCAGCATTAAGTGCAGTCCCTTAAGTGCTTAGGTCTGGGGAGGACTCAAAGTCATGATTTCAGCACAGCTGTGAGGTGTTACAGTGCTTGCAAGCCAAAAGGGAACATCTTTGTGAACTTAATGTAATATCTTTGTGCCACTGTCATTTGGCTATGACAGTGGGCATGGGGAAAACAAATGTGTTTTATTTCTGAGAGCACTTTGCAGAAGTGCTGCTGTGGGTTGGTATTGCGGCAGGGGAAGACCCTGTGGCCCCCAGCCGAGTCAGGTGGGTTGCACGTGGCTAGTAATGAGATGGGTACAATGGATAGCTCAAAGATGTTCTTTGTTCTTCAAAAGCTGCATCCAAAGACCATTGGTTAGCCAAACAATTTATGGGGTTTTACTTGGGGACAAGTGTCCAAACTTGGTTAAAAGGCAGGGGTTTGACCTTGTAAGTCTAAGGTCTTGAACCAACATGGCTTACTCCATCAGCATTTTCCTGAAGTCCCACCTCCCAGGGTCTCAGGTTTATTTCCTCCATGTAGGATGCTCAAGCTAAGCTTTGATCTGTCACAGGTAATTTGGTACCACTGTATCTGCATTTCCCTGTACTTTTAGTGGCAATATAAATGTGACTGGCCTGGTTCTATGCAAATTTATTTGTTGTTTTTGAAACATTTCCCTAAAAATATTCTGGGATTACTCCAGCACATTCATCAGTGTCCCTTGAAGACTAGCTTTCCATGTTACAAGGTTACTGCAAAGCAGCCAAATCCCCACTGGTACTAACAATCCTTCCAGAGTTCAGCACTGCTGCTTGCTCTGCTCCATCTGATGTGATTTATTTATCCATCCAAGAGAGGCTTAGAAACAGAGCCAGCTCACTGGAATGAGTACTGAACAATGGCAGAACGTTTCAAGGGGACTGTTCTCACTGTTCTTCTTACCTTAAAGTGAATAGAAACTTCCACTACCATTTTCACACTGTCCTAGGGTGACTGTATGATGCTTCTATCCTCAGATCGTCTGTTCTGTGTTAGAGATTGTGTTCTG
>VWYE01016182.1:0-403765 GCA_013398995.1 Alaudala cheleensis
TTGAAGAGTACTGCATTTATACCAGATGAGTTTTGAACACAAAAATTACTTCATTATCTACTGACATTCTTTATTGTGTACCTGTAAAACTGAGATGAAAAGCAGATCTTACAAGCATTCTGAAAACAGATTTTATTTCAATTAGGAAATCTTCCTGATGTTTTGTAACAAACTTGTTTTACGTTAATTTGGATCAATCTTAATGGATTAATGAATTAATTAGTGCCTTCTCTTTTTGCTTTTTGGTGCAGGAATCAGGAACTTAAAGACCTGGGAGAGCTTGCTCCTCACTGGGACAACATGCGCAAAAGTGTAATTGCTCACTGTGATCAGATGTTGAGCATGTACCAGGACACTCTTGCAGAGCTTGGGAAGCATACAGGTAGGAATCTGTGATTTCATGGAAGTAGCCTCCTGTCTGGAATATTGAAGAATTTACTAGATTAGCTATGAAATAGTGGCAAATTCAGCAGGAATAAAACACATAAAAATTTTAGAATCCTAGAATGGTTTGTGTTGGAAGGGACCATAAAGGTTATCAAGTGCCAACCCAACTGCCACAGGCAGGGTCACCTTCCTCTAGACCAGCTTGCTCAAACTCCCATCCAGCCTGGCTTTGAATGCTTCCAGCAACGGGGCATCCACAGCTACTCTGGGCAACCTGTTCCAGTGCCTCACCCCCCTCACATTAAAGAATTTCTACCTAATATCTAATCCAAATCTTCCCACTTTCAGTTTGAATCCATTCCTCCTTGTCCTGTCATTACACAATCTTGTAAATAGTCCCCCACCAGCTTTCTTTTGAGTTCCCTTCATGTACTGGGAAGTTTCAATTAGGTCAGCCTGAAATCTCTTTTCCAGGTTGAACTTTTCCAGTTGTCTCATCATTTCTTCTTAGCAGAGGTGCTTTATCCCTCTAAGCATCTCCATGGCCTCCTCTGGACTCACTCCAACAGCTCCCTGTCCCTCCTGTGCTGGGACCCCAGAGCTGATGCAGCACTGCAGGGGGGCTCTCACCAGAGCAGAGCAGAGGGGCAGAATCCCCTCCCTCCCCTGCTGCCCATGGGGCTCTGGATGCATCCCAGGACACGTTTGGCTCTCTGGGCTAATTGCTGGGTCATGCCCAGCCTCTCACCCACCAGCACCCCCAAGTCTGGGCAGGGCTGCCCTCAATCTGTTCATCTCAAGCCTATGTTGATATCAGAGGCTGCCCCGACCCAGGTGCAGCACCTTGCACTTGGTTTTGTTAAACCTCATGAGATTTCCAAGCATGTCCTCAGTGTAGTGGTTGTCTTTGCCCACGTTGTGCCAGGAAAGCAGAGAATTAATATGGGGTAGGCAGTGCAAATATATCCTCAACCCAGAAAGAGCAGTAAGTGCTGCCTTGCTCTTTTTCATGTGCAAATGATGGTCTTGGATTCTGATATGCACTGAGAGCTTGTTTCCTCAATATCCACCAGAATCCTGTGGTCAGGGTCTATATTGTACTGTAGTGTCCACATGCCAGTGGAATAAGATAGCATCAGTGACAAATGTTTAGAAAAGGCAGCTGATCTTTTCTTCCTGTAGAATTTCTTATTCACAAAAAGATGATAAAAAGTCAGCAGAACAAATGATTTCTTCTTTTTGGTTAGTTTTTTTGATAGTTCACAAATCATTCAAGGAAGTTACATAATTATTTTTTGTTTTACAAGACTACCAGAATAATTTCCTGAATCACACCGCATTTTGATCAAAGTTTTCTGTTTACAGCAGGCCTTTCTGCCTCTCTCTGCCCAGTTTATGAGATATTCAGTAAGGAAATGGGCAGGTGTGTTCTGAATTACAACAAAGGCCTTGTCATTGTTGCTGCTTTCTTGCTGGTGTCAGATTTCTAATACCAGTCCTCCCAATCACCATCTCAGAGATGTGTTTTCAGTGATGATACTGCAATTAGGAGTTGAAAATGCTGTTTTACTCTATATTTTCACCATTAGATGTTCCCACTGTGGCCTTGCTCCCACAATTTTGTGTATGTAGGCATAGCAGTGCATGTCAGAGATAAACATGAGAATATTTCTGAGAGAAAGATACATTATGGTTATGAATATTTGTGGAAATAGAGGTAGAAGTGATCTTGTGAAAAAACAGGCAAATATTTATGAAGTATTTGCAGTATTTTCTTCATTACTTTTGGCTTTCTACATGTTCCAACCAAAACTTCTTTGTGTACTGAGGAATGGAACAATTGGGCTCATTATACAACTAACATAAATAAGAACAATTTATTCTTATACATAATTGGATGCATTTACTTTCAATATAATGAAACTTTTGTACTTATTAGGTGAGACACATCTTTGCCTCCCAAAATAGCCAATAAAACTGTACTTTTGTCCTTCAGCTATTATCTTGTAGTGTAGGACTCAGCATGGTATTTCTCATACCAGATTCCTCTGGGATAGTGTTCTTGGTCACAGGAACAGAGAAATCCTATTTTAGTGTCTGAAGAAAAACCAGTCTCTAACTGAAAGTAAGCTTCTTGGGAGCAGTTGTCAACTGCTTAAATATTTGTTGGGGGAAAAAAAGCTCATGTGTTGCACTTAAACGTATAATAATTTCCATTTTGTTAGCAAAAGTGTAATTTCTTGTATTTATGATTGTTATATTCATCAGAATATTCCAGTTCCTATTTTGGCAGACTACTGTCTAACCCAGTATGACACTTCCTGTGATTCTGTTTTAAATAATATATATATATATGTGTATTTTTCAATCTTTGGCTAATTAGTGCATCTTGAAAGCACTCCATAAAGTGTCATAAGCAAGACAATAAATACAGATAATGAAGGAACCAATGTAATAATTATAACTTGAAGGAAAATATTGAAAGGCAGTTTAGAGATTTAAAAATTGGCAATATAATCTATTGAACATTAATCCTACAAGACCTGTATTGTGCAAAGTGACTTTCTAAAGGGTTTATAATGTTAAAGGAGCAATCTTAATTGGGTCTTGAGAGAAATAAAGTGAACCTGGGAAACTGAGATGATCCTGGAGGACCAAACCAGCACATTAGAGAGCACATGTAAGAGAGAAGGGACATTTATCAGAAAACAAAGCAACCTAATAATTGTAGCAAAAATGAGAAATAATGACGAGGTGTAAATTCATTCATTTCTGCTCTATAAACAGTACACTTTATAACTTCATAAAACAAGATTATTGTCTTCAATAAGAAAAGCAAGCCAGACATATGTTTGACATAATAATGTAGTTGCACAAATGCGTGTTGGGAGCACATTGTAGATACTTGAAATTCAAGTACCTATGAAGTAGAAATTGCTAAGATTAGCAATGTGAGCACAATTTTAATTCAGACTTTTCTGATCGACCTATTTCAAGGCATGCCAAAAAACATTTTGCTTTACAGTTTAGCCAGTGCAGGTGTCTTTCTTCATCTTAGAATGTTGCCTGAGTTCGGGTTGAAGTGTTCAGAAGGGCAGATTGCACCTGCAAATAAAATTTCTCCAAACTATTCTCATGCTTGCCCAACGCAATCTCATGTTGAGCTTTCTGAGTGACACCCACCTCAACCCAGCTATTTGTGGAATTTAGTAGAGAAGGCTGTTAGGAGACCACCTGATTTCTTTTTGAAGACATTGCTGTGGAAGTATCAGGAGACCATATTAGCATTAGACAGCAATTTTGGTTTAGCAGCATGTTTATTGAAAATGGAGGTTTAAGGAAGTTAAGACTATTTCACATTTGAGTTGTTTTGGCATATACTTTTATCCTCAGTAATGTGAAAATTTTAGAGAATGTAAAGCATTGTTATTGTAAGGAAACATAGCAGCAAGATATAATGATTAAGTAACCAAAACCCCAGTAATTCCAGGTGAATCTAAACCACAGAGTTGGTGATATTGGGAGGGAGTGGCACTTTTGAAAATTGTTTATTTCAGTTTGACCTGAAATCATCCCCAAATGATTTCTCCTACCCCCCAATTTAATTTTTTTTTCTGTTTCAGTCATCAGACTGAAAGATCTATTATTCATCCTGCCCTAGAAGGAGGAAAAAGCTAGTCAAGGCTAAGGCAATTGAATATTGTTCTCAAAAACTGGACACTATCTCTGCCTCTGTCACGAAGTTCCTCTGTTGGCAAGTCAGACTTGAGAAGTGGTTAGTTTGTTCTTTTTTGGAAGACTGGCACTAGACACAAGTTGTTTTGCAGAAGTGCTTGGTACTTATGTATGCAATTCAGCCCAGTGGGAGCTGTGCTACCAAAATGGAGTGTGATGTTGCATTATAATGAGTGTTCTGCAGGATAAGTTCTTTCATATCTTATATTGATGCATTGTTTCTTAAATGTTTATTCTCTGACATTAGGATGGGTGAAATTATAACTCCGCCAGTTAAAATTATTTTATAAAATTTTGTAAAGCCCTTAGAGGCTGGTAATATGTGTATAGTAGACAGGTTTGAGGAAATTGGTAACCTTGACTGTGAGGGAGGTTTGAGCAACATGTTTAAATCCTGAATAAACACTGAAGTAAAAGTTGGAAACAAGATATTGAATCACTGCTTCTAAAATGAGCAGCAAAGACACTGAACATTCAATGAACTGATGAAAGCTGATATATTATTGAAGCCATTTCACAGTTCTTCTTCAGGTGAATGTCAGATGAAATTTGCATTTTATAATCTGATATTTCCTAACTTTGAAGAGTTTGATCTTGCAACAATAATAACAAGAAGTGTTTTAATTGTGGGGATGTAATTTTTTTAGTTCTTAAATAAAACTTACCAAGTTCCTTAAAAACAGACTATACTAAAGTTAGTTTTATGATATGGATGCTATTGGTAAATGCAGATTGAGATGTTAGTTCCACTGCATGGAACTCATATCTGAGCAAATCTAGTAACTGATAGCAGCTGGGGGGTCCTTATCCAGTAATTTCCTGGCTGTGGATAGGAAGGGATCCTTGCTTCACCGGTGTCCCCTGAAAAAAGGAAAAACACAACTCAGCAATGCTGCATGTCTGGTGCTCCTGCTCAGGGCAGAAGTGTACTCCTGAGAGCAGGCTCTTTTCCCTTCCACTCTTCTTTCACCTGTCCTTTTAATCTGTTGTCATCTTATGCTCCTCTTGTTCAGCCAGTGTTTCCTTGTCTCAGGTCCAGTTGTCATTCCTTAAGCTTCAAACTTGGTCTCAGCTGAATTCTCGGAAATAATCTGCCCCCTCTGTTTTCTCTTTCCAAGTCACTTACAGTCTCCTTTCCTGCACTATTCTCATTTATTTTCTGATGGTTTGAGTTGCCTTCACTACCCCAATTGCCTGTGTTTTTCAGATGCAGGTTTCACAGTGCATCACCAACTGCTCCTGACTTCAATGTGCATCCTCGGGTTTCCTGTCTAATCTGAAATTCTGACTCCTGTAAATTGTTTTTCTTCCTATCTTTGCTCTTAATCTCTGTTAAATTATTATTTCAAGTTTCTAATCTTAGGGAGCAGCCTAAACAGGCTTGGATGGTCTGGAGCATCATTGGTGCCCTCTGGCAGAGTGGTTTGTGTTGGCAGGCTCAGTGCTTAGTCCTGTTGAAAACTATGGCAGTTTCAGCAGATAAATGCAAGCAAGTCTTAACTGAGCAAGCAAAAAACAATTTAAAAGTTTTCCTTTACCTTTTTGTGTGTTTGCTTCAAAAAAAGGCTGAACTTGTGCAAAATTTACTTTAAAATTCTATCGGACTGAGAAGAATTTTAGTTCTAATATTTAATAGCTGGCAAAATGACAAGATGTTGAAAAAGTGGCCTAGGTAAATCTTGGGCTACCTGAGATAGAAGACAAGACCACCTCTGTTTCCTAATCTACACCCTTTTATTTTAAACAGATTGTGTATCAAATATCTTGAGGTAAATTATATTTTCATACTGCCAGACTTTAATTATATTCCTTTAAACCACCATAAAACTACTCATAATCTCATACTTCTGAAATATGCAGCCATATTAATTTTTTTGTTTGTTTTCTTCAAGGCATCATGCCTCCTGTGAACTAATATATGGCTTTCCTTATGATACTTTGTGTTTCTTAATGTGATCTTTTTAGGAAGAATGCATAGCCTATTCAATATAATATTTTTCTTTGTAGAAAAAAATGTTACTTGGAAAAATGCAGTGCCATCATAGCTCTGTACCCTTGTGGTTTTAGCACAGAATAAACATAATGCACATTAACTACTATATTGTCTCCAGCAGACTACAGACTGATTTCAGACAGCAGGGAAAAGTATCTATGCCCTAGAATAAAAAATTAGATTGTTCTGTGAATTAAAAGCTGGTTTGTTGCTTCCAGTATGGATACGTGCTGAGACTCAGTTAGTGAACCTTTTATCTTGTAGTATGCAATTACCCATTAAAAGTAAATTAAAGATGACTCCTGACATACAAGTATTGTCCTCACTTTAAAAGGAATACAAAAACATCTGGGTGTTTAAGACAATGCTTCTTTAAACTTCTGTTTTTTAGGTTCTTCCTTTAAGTCAAGCTGTAGCAAAGGAGAAAAAACACTAGAATTCATCCCAATAAATCTTCATCTGCAAAGAATGCATGTGCATAGTCCTCGATTGAAAGGTAAGGAAATTCCCCAAGTATGACAAAGTATGCTTTGAAATAGAGTTACTGAAATTTAGAAAGCAGGTCCAAAGTTAAAGCTGTGAAAGGAATTTCTCTGCCTCATCTTCTGATTCCACAAGTTGTGGACATTTATGTCAGATCTTGGAAAACTGAGGGGTGATTAATTAAATTTCTTCTAAGTTCCTTTCTAAAACTAGGTTCCTATGATGCTTCAGGCAGAGAGTATATGCTCACTGAAATCTATTTCACCTAAGCATGGTTAAAAGTATTCTGTTGTAGCAGAACTAACACTGTCATGATTCGTAGCAACACACTGCACAGTGCTCAGCAGGAGTCACGTCCTTCTCGGGCACCCATTAAGTTTTCACTGTGGTCCATAATGCTGTAAAAGCCAGACTTATCCTTCTTGTTTTAAGGTGGCTTTTCTTCCCTCCCCTCACTGCACCAGTTTGTCACCAGAGAGAGTGATGGAGCACAATACAGAACTTTTCTTTCCAGAGATTGCTGGGCTGAGCTCACCAGCCCAGGTGATGGGAGTTACGTGGTTCCATAAAAGACAGTATTCTAAACTGAATTTATCCTGTTTCTTAGGAAGTTGTAATGAGCCCAGCACTGCTTGTTTCTAGATCAGCTTATGCAGTTCAACCCTGTCATGCCCACCTACCCCATGTAAGCATTTGCTCAGTGTTAAGTGAAAATACCTCACTAATTATGCTGAAAATATTGTAAACTTCCAACATCTCCTTGAAAGGGGGATAACTTTCTGTAACATCATCTGGTTCTTTTTAACACAGAATTCTGTAGTTGCTGCTTGCATATGATTTTAGCAGCTTCCTTTACAGATCAAAGAGTATGCTGATACATGGCACCGTGAATAATTTGGTGATAAATTGAGATCTGTTAAATTTGCTGTCAGTACAAACACAGAAATTACATTAATATTATATTAATACCCTCTACATCTAAGACTGTAAAAGAGTAAGTACAAACAGTGTTAAACTCCTCTTTTATACTGTGTGAGGCTGATGTTCATCCACTTCCAAGCTGGGACACAGGGATTTCCAATCATCTGTTAGATACTGGTTGGTTCAATATTTTTTTATTTCCTTTACTAAAAAACTGTGCCTCCAAACATTTCNTATTAATGCACTCTACATCTAAGACTGTAAAAGAGTAAGTACAAACAGTGTTAAACTCCTCTTTTATACTGTGTGAGGCTGATGTTCATCCACTTCCAAGCTGGGACACAGGGATTTCCAATTATCTGTTAGATACTGGTTGGTTCAATATTTTTTTATTTCCTTTACTAAAAAACTGTGCCTCCAAACATTTCAACAAGATGGGGATTTATAGTGACATAATGTGACAGCAGTGATTTTAGTTTAATGTTTTGAAGTTAATTAATTAACTCAAAAGCATTTTTAGGTTTGTAATCGTGGCCAGAAGCTTAATACTATGTATTTTCAAGAAAACCTCTTTGTGAACAGTGTGTATGTCTATTTGCTAAATAAAAAGAAAAGAGGAATGAAATGAGTGACTTACTTAAGCACCCTCAACTTTTACAGTACTGGAGTTCTGGTTTGGATTTTTATTAATTTTCTTTCTTCTTCTCCAAAACCATTTTGCTTGGGGCATATGGTTAATCCATAATCAAAAAGGGCACAGAAAGAGATAAATGTTAGAATTGTTCTAGTTGTCTTCTAAATTTGGGTCTTTAAATTATAAAACTCTGCCTCTATTACCTAACTAATGTTCACTGTGTCTTGTATTATATATATACAGTCTGAACAGTTTCTAGCAATTGCTAATCCATCAGGAGTAGGCAGCACTTCGATATTAAGCTGCTCTTCCTCAGCTCATGCTTTGCTTGGCATATCTCAAAGGACACCTTGAATATGACCAGAAGAATGACATTGGAAGGGGGAGGATACAAGCTCATGAAGGTGGCATTTAAACAAACTAGTGATCCATAGAGGTGTCGTTTACCCTTACACTATCGGAATTTAAGATAGGGTTTAATGCCATATATTGTTTATACACATCGGTATGTGCTTTCTTTGTGTTTGATGTGTATAATAATGGGTTTACTTTTCCTGAACTTTGATTGGGGTTGTTATTGTGTGCTGACATGGAAGACAAAGTGTCCCTAAACTTTCAGTATGAGTAGCTTTGAGAAAAACACTACTGCCCTGTGGGTCAACAGTATCCCTATTCATTTGATAAACACCACATTGTGCTCTGTTCATCATGCTAGACAGCTCAAATTTATAAATTGATGTAGATTTGCTTTTGTTCCTGTTTACAATGCGTGCTTGTAAATAGATTTGGTGAACCAAAGTGATTTTTGTTTTGCATCTGAGCAGTTTGAGATGCTGACTGCCTCCTGTGGAGGCAGGCAAGTTGACTCAAAATTGGGATTGAGCTGTTCTTGACAATAAGATACAGCTCCTGTGGAGCTCTGCTGCATTTTAAGCTCTGTCTTCACTGCAGAGGGGTGTTAGCATTAGCCTCCTCTTGCCTGATGGTTATGAGTTACTGGAGCACTCTGTAGCAGTGCACTGATGCTGACACTGCATGTCCTTCACAAGGAGCTCCACTGATGTGTAAGTAGAGCACATCACAAGGCATTCCTCCCAAGCCTTGCATCACTCCTTGCTGCACTGTGCTTGGGAAGTGGGAGTGAGATTGCCCTGTGCCCATCACCAGGTGTGGATGTTTGCTCCCCATCCTTTGCTATCCTCACTCTCCCGTGTAGGTTGTGTGAGGCAGATGCTCAGCTGTGCTGGGTGTGTTCCTGTCTCAGACAGCTGCTCCTCAGCCATGCTGAGAAGAGACCACAGTCTGACTAAAGGCTTCCTTCTGGATAAATCTCCTCCCTCCCAAAGTAACTATAAACAGGGTCATGTCTATTTTTAAAACAGTCAGAACCAGGATTTAGTATTTTAAATGTTTTCCTGTCATTTCATCAGTTATCTCTAAACAAATTCAGAACCCTAATGAATTAATCTCTTATCTTGATTTCAAGACACTGCTGTTTTAAGCAGTAGAACTCCTTATTGTCAAGTACTAATGGAGCTCTAATAGCTGAAGAATATGTATTATGGATAAATCTGTATTAAGACCTGAAAGAATGGGCTATTTAAGAATCCTGAAGCTCACCTTAGGCTAATGAAATTATGTCACTTGTCCCTTTAAGTGAATATTGAAGAGTCACCAACTCATTAGAGCTCAAATCAATTTGAGCAAATATGTCCTGAGTTTCAGCTCAGGAAGTAAAGCATAGTTCATTAACTGTGAATCATTTGTACAGTGTTCTTGCTTCCAGGGATATTTATCATCAGAATGCTGTAAGAGCTCCATTTTGGGAGAGGACTAGATTTTAATTTACATGGGAAACTTCCTTGATGAATGAAACAGTTCTCAAAAAAGATCCTGTAATGTTTCCTTTAGAAATACATTTTCAGAATGAGGCATTCTGAACTGTGTACCTCCAGTAAGTTCAGGTACAAAATAGGTACTTAGTGTAAATGTAAACTTAAACTTTGCAGAAATAATTATTGTGGTGTGGGATGTAATTACATCTTCATCTCTGCACTGACAATCAATCACAAGCTCTTTCAAAAATTAAGTTTCACCTCCAGTTCTGTGAGCATACATCCACACAGAAAGTTCATCCCCTATGTTGTAAGACATCAGATATATACAGAAAGAGACAACAGTTTGTTTTCTCAGCAAGAATTTTAGCAGTATGGTTTATTTCCTATTCTGGTAGCTTCCCAGCTGAGAAAAACTGACTTTCTCTGTGTTCATAAATATATATAAAAAGTTAGTGTATGTCATAGAGCAGGGCTCTCCAATTTAGCATTAAACACCATTATATCTGAAAGTACATTAGCATTACATCTGAACAAATTCAGACTAGAAAAGAAGTAGGGGTTTTTTTTAGTCTGATTGACTTCTCTGGGAATGCAGTGAATTCATTGTCACTTGCAATCTTTAAATCAAGATTAGATGCCTAAACAAAGAGATGCCTTCACTCAACCAAGAGACATAAGCTTGATGCAGGAATCATTAGCTGTAATTCTGTAGCCTCTATTATTCAGTCAGACTATTCCATCATAATGGTCTCTTTTGACTCTAAAATGCTTGATTCTGTGCATATCAACATGACTACAAGTTAAATAATGAAAGGGGCAATAAAGTGAAATACACAATGGGCCAATTTACTTGGCAGCTTTGTAAACTGCAGAGCTGGAATATTGTTCAACACTGTGGCACATAATTCAGATGTAACCATAAATCAGATTAAATTTTTAAAGAGTGCAGGTGGCTGTATGGAAAGGTGGATTAGCTTGTGGGCCTTCTTGGGACATGGATCATCAATTACTCCCTGGAATGATATAGACTTGTCCTTACTTTTTGTAGAGTAGATGTCACAGTGTTGCCATGACTTGGGGATGGGAGCATTGTCTGTGTTTCTCTATACCCGTTCCAGATGCTCTGTATGATGTTATCACTGTGGGAGCCCCGGCAGCACATTTCCAAGGATTTAAGAATGGTGGTCTCCGAAAACTGCTGAGTAAATTTGAAGCAGAAAGAAGAAAGTAAGTATTCTTTCTGGTAGCTGGGAAATTACTGTTAAGATTGCATTAAAATGCTGTGAGCTCACAGAGTAGTGAAACAGTTTATCCTGCTGAATGAATGGAAGATTAAAATCTAGTAGGATTGGACATTGCATTCATAACGTATTTCCTGTATTTTCCCTGCTTTGCTGAAAATTGAAGCACAGTCTACTTTTAATGTTGAAACTAATTTTGAATAAACACAGGAAATAGCCTCAAGTTGTTCCCAGGGGATGTTCAGGTTGGGCATCAGGAAGGATTTCTTCATGGAAAGGGTTGTTGTGTATAGGAACAGGCTTCCCAGGGAAGTGGTGGAGTCATCATCCCTGGAATTGTTCAAGAAAAGACAGGACTTGGCACACTGTGTTTAGTTAGTTTAGTTAGTTTAGTTGTTCTGTCAAAGCTNTAGGATTTGGCACACGGTGCTATAGTTTAGTTGTTCTGTCAAAGCTTGGACTCAATGATCTTGGAAGTCTTGTGCAACCTTCATGACTCAAAGTTGTGATTTTTTTCCTCATGCTTCAGGAAGCTGGAGGTATATCAGAGCTTGAATACCTGCTGTTCAGAATGAGGGATCTCTGGCAATTCTTGTGCTAAGAGGAATGTACCTGTAGACAGTTTTTAAATACAGAAACTGCAGCTTAAGGTAGCAACTTGATTTCTGACAGCCCTGGGCATATGCTAAGAAAAAAGTATTTTTAGTACACTGTGAAAAAACAAACTTCTCTTATTCTTCAGAAAGCCAAAATTAGACTAATCAAAAATAAAGGTTTCAGTTTATTGTGGAACTCTGATGCTTTGTTCACTGTTAAATGTGAACAAAAGTGTTAGTAACATCTTTTCCTAACTAAGAATTGGATGTATTTGTGTTTGTTGCTGTGGCTGTTAAGATTTTTAGACAGACACAGCTGTCACTGGCAGCACCCATAGTTGTGACTGCTCAGTGTTCAACTGATGATGCTAACTGCAGTATTACAGCATTCCAAAGAGAATACAGGAAGGAAATACTCTAAGCTAAATTATCATGACACTCAACAGAAAATTAATTCTATTATATTCAATGCTCAAAAAAGTTTCACGGGTACAATATCTTAAAAAATGAAAGGAAAATTACGCAAATCTGCTGTTGACTTTTAGGTTGAGTAGGACTTGGCATCAATATTAAAACCAAACAAAACCCGGCAGATCTAGTTGCTTTGAAAGCTGTAGTATTGAGGGGGTCTTGCTTTCACTACACAATATAAAAACCCTGTCAAATCTTCAACAGTCTTTCATTTCCCTGACCACCTCTGATGCTGAAACCTGCCAATGGAACATATACATCATTGATCACATAAGACGCATCAATGAACTTTGTGTTAATATTCTGCTGTCAGCAAACTGGTGTAGACAGCCTTATCCCCATCTTATGGAGGCCTACAAAGTACATGTTTTCTCTGAAGAAAATGTCTAAAGACATTTCTTAAAGTATCTGCTCCTTTACTATCTGATTAATGTAGTTGCAATAGTGGTTTGTGGATTTTTATTATAATAATTTATTACTGAAGCCGCAAGACATAAATCATATAATAGACATAATCCTTTAAAGTCATGTGATATAAAGAACATTACAGTTCTCACAGTGCTCAACTTTCAGAAAATTAATCATTTCTCACTAGCTCAGTCCTGCAGCATATCCATGCTGGTGGAGTGCAACTTCCCAAAATGGAGGATAGCTGTGAGATAAATTATTCTCTGTGATTTCTCTTCATTGGAGAAAAGAGAAAATGCCTTACAGGGAAGAGGATATCTAACTGGGAGAACACACATTGCAGGATCTCATAGGCATCACTAGACAATGCCCATGTTTTTTAGTTGCTTGTAATAGGGGAGAAGAGATGATGGGTGAGAACTTTATGGGGTTCTATCAAGGCATTCCAGGCCTATTTCAAGAGCCTGCACATCACTTTACATTTGCCCTAGTGCTTAGATTTTCCTGCATCCCTCAGAAACACCTGTGTTTTGGCAATTTTTAAGGACAATGTACAAGAAGTTTACTCTGACAGTTTCCTTTGTGCTTCTGCATTCTCCTGGAAAAGCAAAAGTCTGTCTTCAGGGTGATATAACTAGGGTAGCTATGTTGCTATCCTGTCAGACTCTTCCTAAAAAAAGAGCCTGAGTCAGGCTAGCAAACTTAAGTTTGAGACTGAAAACAGTGCACTGCAGTATTCAGCTAATCACTTGTCAGAGCTAGGGAAATTGACACTTGTGTATGAATTCCACAAAGCAGAAAGGAGGAAGCCTCCAAAATTCATCTTTCCTGCTGTCTTTGAGTGCAGCTCAGAGAAAACTCCATGTTTTGGTTTTTCAGCTGCGAGAACTTGTGTGAGTTGAAAGACAGGAGTCAGCAAGCTCTCAATACAGTCTCACTTAGTGAATATTCAGGAGGGGGTCTGCTTTAAATAAATACATGAAAGCACCATTCTCAGTCTTACGGAAAAATTTGTTTCACTGTGGTGACAACAGTGTTACTTTGCACGCACATGTTTATTTAACTTCATAAAGATGCTTTGAGGACACATAATGTCCCAAGGGGCACCTTTTGCAATTTAAATTTTCTGTTTTACAATGGGGGCAGATTTTCTGAAGATTTTGTTGAAGAAAGAAGTGACACCTTGAGATATAGAACAAACAGAAAAAAAATGCAGATCCAGCAGCCATCCTGTAGGCTAACTGAGCTGAAGACCTAGAGCAAGATGGGGGAAGAGATTAGTTCTCAGCGAATCCTGGTAGCTTTCAGGACGTGACAGAATGCCTTGCATGTGTTTCACCTTCAGTCTGATTATTAGAAGAGTTTAACAAAATATTCAGCAGTGTCAGCATAGCGCAAAATATTTCTTGCTCAGTCTTAGACTTGCAGAATTAACAGACAAGAAGAACAGTTATCAGGTAGCATTTGCAGTTGCCAAACAAAAACAAGTCTGAGACATGTTTGTGAAAGTTTATCGGACAGAAGACTGTGGAAAATGTGTATCTGCAGATAGTTCTGGCATGTTTTCTATCACACAGAATATGTATCTTTGTGCAGACACAAAGGGAAGGCCCTGTATGCTAATATTTGCAACAAATGCAGTGTTTTCTGCAATTCTTCTCTCATTTATTATCATCAGGAAGGTCATATTCAGTTTTTCTAAAAGGCACATTTAAAAAAATATGGTCTGAAATAAGAGCAAGAAAGGCTTTTATTTTAGGTGAAAAATACAGAACTTCTTGGTATGTGATCTGAAGCCCGTTCCATTGCTTTATAACACATTCACATACTATTCCTTATCTGTACCAAAAAGATAGATCAAAGGTCCTTCCACTGTAAACATCAGGCAAGTCTATGAGGCATGGCTTTAGTATGTCTGTCCCTTTAGTAACAAGTAGTGAATTTTATAGGATAAGTATGAAAAATTCATACTTTAAAAAAATTCTGCTTAGGCATGATAGCATTTACATTAAAATAACTGAAATATGATTATTAAAGTATGGTAAATAATTACAGAATATTAATTACTTTTGTATGATATACATTTATTTTAGAATAATTTTCATTATTCTGTATTGGTACGTTATTTTCATTTTTTCCTTTCCTATTTCTTTATAAAGGAGAAAGTCAGTCAGTTGTTCAGATACAGTCTTTTTTGGCTTGATAGTATAGATTATTTCTTCTTCCAGCAAATGGAAGGGCTTGTCTTCTCATCAGTCTGGATGGCATAGCAAATTATTGTTTTTAGAGCTCAGTTGTGCAGAAACATTTAAATCAGACATTCTCTAAGTTATACCCATATAATGCCTCACTGCATGAAGTGTTCATAAATCACTTTCAAGATACACAAAGGACTTTTTTTTCTTATTTAAAATCTAATTTAATCATCTCTGTTTTAACCAAAACACATAGAGTTATGATTGCAAATTTTTTGATGCCCAGCTCTAACCATCAAGAAAAAGAGGTGCCCCACAAGCTGTGTTAGATGCTGTGGTTTTATACATAATTTCTAGCAAGCTGTTTGGAAATGAAAATGATACTGTTTTAAACTCTCAAAATGTTTAAACTGGAACACTGCTGAAAAGCTTCTTTTTTTGGTGGGGGGAGGGTGGTGGTTCCCCCAAAGCTATAATAATTTAATTTAACGGTCTAAAAGGACTAACTATTTCTTTTTGAGGCCCAGATTTTTAGTAAAGAAATGAGGTGTGCTCCTTCAGTAATGCACCTGTTTGGTGACCAGAGATTTTATTAATGTTGCAATATTCTGTGTTCCTATTGCCTGAATTTTGTAGCCTTCAACCCATTTGCATTCTCTGAGAAATCAGAAATGGTACCATTTCACAGAAAGTTGCAGAGATGTTGAAATAATAAAGATCTATGTTTGATCTAATTGTTACCTTTATTCTCAAAGGTAATGCCTGTCATGCCTAAACACTTTCCATGTTATTCTTTATGCGCTTTACCCTATCTTTTGCACGTATACATGTGTGTGAGAAGAAGAGAGTAGACTTCATGGAGTTAGGAATGAAGAAAAATAGAGGATCAGCAGGAAATGTTCTGTGCATACAACTTTAGCCATTTGGCTCAAGATAAGGATTTGTGGACATTTGATTATCACAGGCAGAACTAATAGCATCATTCCCTTTTTCCTCATATTCAAAGTTAGGATTTCCAAGGTGGCAAGGGAAGCTTAAGAAAATAAAAAACAAAAGTAATTAAAACTTCTAGTTTCTTTCAAGCCTTTTTTCATAACCTCAGCTCTGATCATCTGGTTTAGTTTTATTTCCTGAGATCATGAATTCTAGAATTTTTTAATGTAGCAATTTATTTTTGATCAGAAGTCCCACTTCAGACAGAATGCATGTGATCCCTAAGTAAGCCACTGAATCAATAATGTACAGTAATGTGCACAAAATTCAAGTTCTCTAGGGGTAGATGCACTTTATGTTTATGCTTTAACTGTATTCTTGATGCTAATGTCTGTGGGTTTGGCTGTGAAAAATGGGAGGTCAAATGTTCATTGTTGGAAGACTTTAAGCCAGTCCCAGATGGTGACAATTTAACTCAGTGACACAAATTACACAGTTAACAGCGGGAGTGGAGTAACTCAGAGGTTCATTATATATTAGACATTTACTGTATTGCAGTATTTATTCTCAAGCAAAAACTTTGTTAGTTTAGAATTAAAATATCCCCAAATTAATATTTATTCAAATTTTTTGGTTTGAAAGACAGGTATCTGGCAAGGAAGGTGAGAACCTCCCTTGGAATGGAAAATATGACCTTCCTTCCAAATTATAACCTTGAAATTGCAGGGCTTTCAGGCAAAGATATGGGAAAAGGCATGGCAGTTCTTTACTAGAATATACATATGTATGTATATATATATAACAAGGCAAACACCAGCAGCAGCAGCAGCGCCCCAAAGAGGAGAGCAGCACAACCCCAGGCGCAGCCTCCTCTCGCTGTCAGGCCCTTTCCCCCTCGGTGCAGTTCCGGGCACAGCCGCCAGGGGCGCTGTTGGCTCCCGGCCGGGCAGGGCGGGTGCGATGATTCCCCCGCGCCTGCAGGGGGCGCTGTGGCGCGAGCTCAGCCCCTCTCCCTCACACGGACATGGCGGCTCAGGCGACAGGGAAAGAGAGGGGCTCTGCTTTGCCATCCCACAGGGAGGAGCCGGTCTCAGCGCCACTCCAGGCTGTGTTATGGGCTGCAGCAGGAACCTCAGAGCAGCAGGCTGGAACAGCAGAGGTGGGCACATCTGAGGTGGCAAACAAAGTGTAGCAGAAACTCAGAAGCCGTGCCAGGAGCTGCAGGGGTGGAGCGGACAGGGGATGTCGGGTTAAAGTGTAGCAAAAAGCCCCAAGCAGCAGCAGAAAACAGGGCCTGGGCAGGGGATTGTTCCCTTGGGTAACTCACCAGCAGTAACTGATCCCAGGGCTGGGCCAATGCACAGAGGGAACGGCCCGGCCAGGAGGGCTCCCAGCTCCTGGCACAGCAGGCCTGGCTCCCAAACAGTCAGAGGAGCAGAGAAGCAAGCTGGCAAGCACCTGTCACAGTGCTGAAGGTAAAAAGAAAGGAAACGCTCAAAAACCAGGATATCCAGTCAGAGGCACTGTGACTGTGCAGTATGGCAGCTGTGTCAATCACCCCACCAGAAGGNTCCTTCCAAATTATAACCTTGAAATTGCAGGGCTTTCAGGCAAAGATATGGGAAAAGGCATGGCAGTTCTTTACTAGAATATACATATNAAGAAAGAGCAGCCCCTGGCCCCCAAGACTCGCAGCTGTCCTTCACCCATCACAATACTCCTGGAGCAAGGGGAGGCAGTGACTATTCTGGACACAAAACAAAACCAAAAATGTATATGGGATATAAAGCATTCCCAAGACATCACATTACAAGAATGTCCTTAAAGCAATTCTAAAACTGAAAGGATCTGTGACAGTCATGTGTTCATAATTAATGATGGTGCCAATATATGGAAATGATCAAGTGGGGTTTTATATGCTTTCAAAGTGAAAGCTTTGAAATTTAACCCAAAAGGTATTATTATAGAGCTTTTCAAAAGGTATGTGAGTCATAATTTACATATCAGAGGTAGGTTTTCATTATGCTGCTGATATTCTGCACTGGACCTACCCATGTGGCCTTTACCCTAATGCGAAAGTTTCATCTAGTTTGTGCCTTAGGACATCTGTGAAATGTTTCTCTGTAAGTTCTATTGGCAACTACCTCTTCTAACTAACAGTACTTATATACCCAAGCTGTATGTAGCAGTAAGCTTTAAAAGCAGTTGCAGGTGAGGGAATGTCACTGACTTGCAACTGGTAGGGTCTTTTCATGAAGGGCAAGACCACAGAAAACCTCAGCTAGTCATAGATGCAACAGTCCCAAATGTGTTGTTTCTGAAAAATAATTATGCATTTTCCTAGGGGGATGGAGGAAGTTGCCCTCAAATTATGAGAGAAACAAAATATTTGAAATTGTGTCATGCTTTCTGGGGTTCCAGAAATGTTTAAATTAGCCAAATAATAAAGTCTGGTAATGCACTTCATTCTGAAGAGTCATTCTCTCTTCACTAATTCCTTTACTTAAAAGCTATGATTTACTCTACTACAATGAAACCTGCCCACACCTTTAGTGTCAATCTCCCCTCTTTCTTGCTGAAGTGTCTGTAGCTTTTCAGCTGCAATATTCAGTGAAGCTTAGAGCTGTGGGAGATCAGTGAAAATTATCAGGGATTTAAAGACTGAGGGAAATCCCAGAAAGGAGTATGTGCATGGTGAGCTTGATAACAGCATTAGCCAGATTCAGCTTGCAACAGACTGTTTGATAAAGGGAGGGAGAAGCCTTATGGGGAATTAGAGAAATACCAAGACTTTTAGGACTGTGTCTTCACTGCCATTAACACAGACTATTACTCTTTGTCCTTGCCTGTCCCTGTCTACTGAACCTGGAAGCTTGAGTGTTCCAGTGAATGTAGTGCTAGGTCTGACTCTGGAAGTCCGTGTCACTAGCAGCGTGTCCACCTCAAAGGTAGAACTGTGGCAGTTTCCTTATTACTCAGAGGGATTGTGTTTTGTTCTTTCTTTTTTTTTTTTTTCCCTTAATTCATTAGGAGAGAGAGTTTTTATGATTAATTTTGCTGAAATACTCAGAATTATGACTTCTACTAGACATGAGTCTGGTAGCTTGTGGAAATTGGAGATGCATCGTACTTTAGATGTGGCTGGTAGCATGGCTGAGCTTTGCTCACTTAGATGCCATTCATCCTGACTGCCTCTACAAATAATTGTATCTAGGAATGAAGACATTGGTGAAAGACAGAAAAATAGACTGGGAATTGGGGAAATTGGGGCTGGCACTCAGCAAAATGTTTAAGCAAGAGCATTAATTTTAAGACTGCTTGAAGCTATCCTTATTTGCCAAAATCATAGAAAATGCTGAATTGGAAGGGACCCATCAAGATTTAATTTCTAATTTGTTGAAAGCTAATGAGAAGGGAACTGGAAGTCACTCCCTAGAAGACACAAAGGGGAAATGGGTGAGTGAAGAGACCTGGAAAAAGACTGAAGTGAAACACAATGCATGAATTTCAGAGGATTGAACAAGTGTCAATATTCGGGTCTCAATGTGCAAAATCAAGAAAGAAATCAGTAGTGGAAGGGTTGAAGGGACTGAAATACTTATGACGAAAAGACACAAGAGGAGAGAAGGGAGATATAAACAGAACCAGCTGGGAGTAGTGTGTACATTCCTCTGGCATTGGTGATGTGCCAGGAGGTGCTTGGTTTCTTCTTTTTTTTTTTCCTGTGTTAATCTGAAGTTGCAGAAGATTTTGATTAATTCCTCTGAAAGACTGAAGCAGGGCTTTATAAAAGGCAGTTCTGTACAAGAGGTTCAGGTGAGGAGCTGTGCATTACAAGCAAGAGCCAGTGGTTGTGTGCATGCTGTCTGAAATGGTACTTGGGTATAAGAGGATATTGCATAATTAGTAATGGGAGAAGAGGAAAGAGGAATAGAATAAAGTCCTGCAAAAGAATTGCAGTAGTTTGAACAGTTGAAAGTAGGAAGTTTGCAGCATGCATTTGTGTAGTTTTGAAGTAATTAACTCCCACACCCCACTGCTGTGTCTCTTCTTGCAAATCAGGCACCTGTTTTTTATTGTAGATATTGTAGATAACTCTGTTTGTCATCTTCCTGGACATCATCGAGGCTAATCAAAACACAGTGTGGGCCACTGATCAATTAAACATTAATGGCCCTGTATTGATTTGAAAGCAAAACCAGTGAGAGACTCCAAGTCAGAAATACAATTTAATAGGAAAACAATAAAATAAATGCAATAGTAAGAAAAGACAACCCCTGACAGAGTCAGAATACAGCCTGACACCCTGTTCCTTAGGGTGGTGGTAGCAGTCCAGATGAAGTAGTCTTGTTGAAGCAGTGATCCTGTAGAAAGATCTGTTAGCTCTTATCCTCTGGGAATCCAGTTGATAAGGGTTTGTGCTGCCCCAAACTGCAGATTATATCCAGGTGGGAATGCTTGGCTCCTCCCCCCTGGGCAGAGCATCTCACAATGGGCTGATGTCATTCTGTGAGTCATACAGTGGGCTCTGGATTGCCCATTAGGCAGAGATAGCTCCCGAGGGGAGTTACCTGTGAGTCATTGGCCAGTGCACTGATGGGCCATTAACAGCAGATTGTCCAGAGGGAGGAAGCAGGGAAAACCCTGCCCCACCTGGTTTCAACAGCTCATGAAGATGGTGATACAATACATACTTTGGTTACATCTTACATCAACCTAGGACAGGCCCATTTTGAAAGACTGAGGGAGGTAGTTAATACTCTGTTGGGGAGTTCAGCTGGAAAAATAAGGAGCCTTATGCTCTTTGGTGTTCTTACTTTGTCGAATATTTTTTATCTCTAGAATTCCAGTGCTTAAAAGAAACACATAAAAATATGGGGGGTTTATGTTCAGTCAATCAGAGAAATTTTGTACTGTACTACCTAGAGCATGTGGTGGTGGGCAGTCTGTTTTATGCCACTGTTCAAGGAAAGGTTTGTTTTGGCCCTTAAAGGAAGGAGCATTTCATTGGTATCTATGCATTT
Source organism: Alaudala cheleensis (assembly GCA_013398995.1). Taxonomy (NCBI): domain Eukaryota; kingdom Metazoa; phylum Chordata; class Aves; order Passeriformes; family Alaudidae; genus Alaudala; species Alaudala cheleensis. The sequence goes on from VWYE01016182.1 coordinate 20,860, forward strand.
CAGGCATCTGGCGGGTTTTTTGTTTGGTTTTTTTTCCAAAAGTAGTGGTAAGGTTTTTAGCACCGTAAGCATTGCTATTAATAGCAGAAATGAATTTGACATTATGTGACTCTCTGTTACCACAGTACTGGATACCAGTGTATTTACTATTCACCTGAAAACACAGCCAAGGCAAAAGAAGTTCTCAGCAACATCAATCATCTGCAACCTCTCATATCAAGCCATGCAGACCTGCTGCTTAGTTCTGCAAGCCAACGTTCTCCAGACAGCTTGAAGAATTCTTTAAAGATGCTTTCAGAAAAAGTAAGAAATCTTCACTGCAATGGAAAATGTAATAACCAAGTCTTTCTTAACTGCTGGGGGGGGAAGGGAGGTTTCTGCATAAATTGACTTTCACAGCATCAGGAAATGTTAAATAAACTCAGGTAAAATAAGCATCAAAAGGTTGTTATTAGAAAAATAGTCTTATTTAGAATTTCTATAGGCTTTCCATATAGAGAAATAATGACATCTATAAAGATTGCCTTTATTTTAAAGTGAATTTAATTTCATTTGTCTTCTTTATCCTCTAATGGCCACATACTGGAGTTTATCAAAATATGGAAATTTATGAATAATTTTGTAGTATGAGAAATCACTATTTTTTATTCTCTTTCTGTTCTATTTCAAGCTGCTACTTATGGGAGGTAGTTCAAGCCAGGTTTGTGTATAAGGTTTAGAATAACAGCATGATCAGAAATGGTGATGCAGCTTGGAAGGAGAAGCTGGGAAGTTGGCTCCAGGAGATTTCAAATTTTAGTCCTCTTTCTCCTATTTTATCCATCTGTAGCTGTAGGCTTTTTCCCATCTTAGTTCCTTTAGTTCTAATTAGGGAAGATAATATTTCCCACCAGTCTCACTGACTATTAGCTGAAGCCTGTAGTACTTCCCAGCATAAGTTACCCTATAAAACTATGAAGCACTATAGCTATGACCTAAGAGGTTGTCAAGAGTTTCCCATTGCTCCATGGGCCACCCTTTCAGTAACACGATCCCAGTATGGCTTAATAACACAATCAATAACCATTTCAATGTATCTTCAGCTATTGGGAAGTGACAGCCCTTGTGATCTGTTGAGCACCATTATCCCAGCAGCTCCTCGTTCAATGGGAGAGTTTCAAATCTGAATACTGAGCTCAGCTGCTTGCTGTGAAGGCATTGCAGAGGAGCCATGGGGGAGAGAAACATTGCTCTCAGTTGCAGATGCATAAATGTAACTCTGAGAACACTGGAGTCACTGTGAATGTTGGGGATAAAGGAAAAAAGTAGAATTCAGCCTGGAAATGAAAGAGAGGAATTAAAGGAGGGGGGTTGTAGCAATTATAGTGTACCTTTGCATGTAGGAGGGCATTTTTAGCTGTGCATAGAACAAGTGGAGCTGCTCTGTTAGTATGCTCAGGTAAAGCAAATCAGACAAAGAAGTGTTTGTTCTGAAGATCCAAAGTGTGGTTGCTAAGGAATGTGTGTTTTTGCTCTGGCCTTTTGCTTCTGGGCAGGAGGAGGACATGATTTCAGAGGGGCTGCAGGCAGCCGTGGTAACTAAAGCACTGCATGAACCATGGCCTGCTGGAGACTCTGGCTATAGAAAATGGCCAAAAAAGACAATTCATTCAGTTTGCAAAAGTCATAGATATTTTTACATTTATAGCTGCTGACTTAGCTGTGTGTGTTTGTATCAACTTTTCAGGGCCAGGATTAAATTGCTGTTAGGACATGAGCTCAGGTTTCCAGAAGAAGTCGTCTCACCTGATGTACTCTGTGGATGTCTGTCTAGCCTTCACCTTTTGCTTGGAAGAGATTAATCCAGTTGTCTGAACAACTGCAGCAGGAGTGATTCAAAACCTGCTTCCCAGTCCATTACCAAATTTACTCTTAGGAAAAGATGGATCATGGAGAAATAGGGTGCATTGCTGAGGAAGCAAGTGTGGTGGGACAGCTGCTTGTAAAGAGGGAGAGAGAGATGGGGAGGAAATACCAATAAACAACTTCAGGGAAGGGAAGTACCATTCCAAAGCTCTAAACTCAGTGGACCCACACAATACTGAAACTAGATCCCTCATAGTTAATTCAAAGCCTTATTATACTGTCTTAAAATAATCTGTATAATCTGGCACAGACATAGTACTACAAGACTATCAGAGTGTTCCTACATGTATTCAAGATAGAGTAGCCCATGCTCTGCTGAATATAATTAAATTATACCTACTTGTGTTCCTGAGGCATATGTAGTGCTTCTGCTATTCCATCTTTTCTATACTTTTTATATGTAAAAAATAAATGCTCTTATATTTTAGCTAGATAGACATTTAGAATTAAACAGCTGTTTGAAGAAGTAATAAAAATGGTTTGCCTGGTGGTTAAATTCCACAAGTTTATTAAAAAGATATCACTTGATATATATAATAATTATTTCTATAATTATTAGGTAGCACTGAATAAATCTCAGGTATCAATAATGTGAATTACATTTAAGTGTTCATGTTGGAAATGGAAGGACTGGCTACATGGATTGAAAATGGAAAATTAAATCATTCCACTGCTGCTTCTTAAATGGAGCTTATTTTCTTATATTAAGCATGGTTTTACTTCTCCATATATAATTTGCAATTTACTGTAGTGTTTTCCTGAGACTAACCTTTTATCATGACTTTTTGTTAATTGATTAAGGAAGCCTTTAGCTGTCGAGAAGTGTATCAGCATTTGCAGCTTGCAGAAGGCTTGATAAATTCATTTTCCAGCTATGCCTATCTTTGTTTGCAGAAATACTCTTTAGTAGAGTATCTAAAAGAATTTGCAAAGTTTTCATTTCTTTGTATAGACTGGTTTTGTGATTTCAGTGCAGTTTCATAAATAGTGATGTTCTGGAAATTTAGCTGTACTGAGCTGTTAGAAAATGAGGTTTAAATGTAGACTGCTGTTAAACCAATGGGATGCCTGAATGGAATTTAATTACAGAATCATTTTAGTTTCTGCATAAAAAAATGTAGTCTCACTTCTGTACTGATTTGCTTTTAAAAATTAATTTTCCCTATAAAATATTTCTATTAAATTATATTACTTACACTTTTCAGATCATTACCTAATATACATTGCAGTCATAGTGGACATTCTTTACATCAAGCTATCCAATACTCACAAGTTTCTGAAATTTAAAGGTTTTTTGAGTCTGCCATGCCTGATCCAGAGACCTGAAATTATCTCAAACAGACATTGTGGGGGAGATAGTTATGAAACCTCTGCAAAACTATGATATTGCTGTTTTTAAGGATAGAATAGTAATGGAGTTTCAACTCCCTTGATATGGAACTGTAGAAGAGTATTGAAGAGGAGCTTTGCTTTTACCACACAACCCCTCAAATCTCATTTTGCCATGGTAATACAGAGCATGGTAGGTTTGATAGGACTGTTCCCCAAAGACTCATTCATTCTCCAAGCATGCACCATCTGGAGGTTGCAATGCAGGACTCCAAGGAGACAGTCCTGAGGAGCTGCATGTAAGAAAACTGCTAAAAAACACCCTTTCCCTCAGGCATCAAGTTGGTAAGGAGGAGAAGGAGTGAGTCTGGTAAAATTGCCAGGGAGATGGGTGCTGTTGCCAAGTCTAAAGAATCCCAAGTCAGGTCTGATTTTAGTTTAAAAAATTAGTAATTTATCTTGGATATGACTAAGGTTCTTATTTTTAAAACTGTAGGGATTTATTTGCAGTAAAAGTTTTCAGCCTTTCCATGTACAACCATTTAGAAAATAAAATTTTCCTAAATATAATGAAAATGGGAAAAAACAGAAACTTCTCATTCAAGTACTAACCCAGCAGCTGGGACCTTAAGAAAACCATCAATTTTTTTAGAGCCTTTTTGTCCTAAATATCCCTAAACTTTTGAGAAGGTATTGAGACAGGAAGGAAAGAAAAAGAAGTTGAGTAAGAGTGGATGCATACAAAAGAGGAGCAGGTAGTATGAAAAAGGGATAGGATAAGAATAGAAGTGCAAAAACTGGGAGAGAGACATCTCAGGAGTTCCAGGCAGATGCTGACACTTGAAACTTGTTTGGGGATTTTTTTGCTACTTTTTCTCTAGCTTTTGCATAAGCAGCACATAAGGGCTGAATGGAGCTTGGCTGGGCAACCTTTATTTCTAGCCTTTATTTCCTGCTTGTTTGGGCTGGATCCTCGGACTCTTATCTACGTACCTTCCTACATCTCTGTTTAATTGTCTGCACAAAGGCACTTCAGCACCTGAATCTGCCTGTGCATGGCAATCCACTATGTTCTGAGAAAATAGGAAGGGAACTAAATCCCACTGACCTGGGATAAATAAGATCAGATAATTGTGCAGTGAAAGAAATTTTCATCANATATGCAGAAAGCGTTTTACTTCTCTTGTTGAGGTGGGAGATGAATAATGCAGGGAGGTTGAAGGATTTTAAAAATATGGTGAAAATCCAGCTGTAACAGGCAACAGAGAAAAATGATACAGAGATTGAACAGCATCTTCAGAAGACCTGAGAAAACTACTTCAGAGTTTCCTTTCCTTAAAATGTACATAAAATCAAGCTTGAAATCAGGGGTCTCCTACCCTGATACCTGGGTTGATACCTACAGGTAATGAAATTTATCTCTGGAAACTCTGCTTTTGCGAATACTGCTGTTGCAGCAGTGTAGAGTGGTGGGTTTTATCTAGGGAGGTGATTAAACTGGTTAATCGTGTTTTATCTAACACTTATTCAGAAATTATTGTGCTATGGTTGATTTCTCTTGGAGCTAGTTCTTTCTGAGGCTCGCCCCTGAGGCGAAATTTGAAATTTGAGTAAAATGTGAAAAGATGATGATCTCTATGGTAGCTAACACACTTGTGTTAATCATATGGTCACTGGGATTGTAGAATGTGATGATATCCCTAAAACCCTTGAAATGTTGCCATTATTTGTTGGCCTACTTTGTTTTCTGCTTCCCAGGCAGGCCTGAAACAAATACCCTCTCTGCCTAAGGGTAATTCAGTGTTATACACCTTTGCTGTAGTACTGTGTTCTTTGATCTAACCTTTTCATTCATTTGGTTTTCTCCTAGACTGAGTTATTTGTGCATGCATTCAAGGACCAGCTGGTCAGAAGTGCCCTTTTAGCACTATACACAGCCCGACCTGGCTGTGTCCTCAAGAAACCAGCTGTGCCTAGAAACAGTGCAGAAGAAGGGGCTGATGCACAGCACCAGGATCATCCTTCCCAGATTAAAAGGCAGGACTCTATACCCCATCATTCTGAGTATGATGAGGAAGAGTGGGTAAGTAAAGCCAGAACCCCGTGGTTGGCATTCAGTGGGAAACCCTGCAAATCAGCATAAACAAGTTCAAGCCCTAAGTGTCCTTGTCACATGTCATTGCATGGGGGAAGGGGTGCAAAACTGTAAAATCCTGTTTTACAGATGCATCACAGATTCTGAAGCCAAATTTAAAGGATTTTCCTAAGTGTGCTGCTCTGAGACTGCCTGGTTGTGCATATAACAGTGAAGATGAGGAGTATCTTCTTGCCCAGACAGAAAAATAGTCTTCCTTTGTTCTTACTCAGGTTGATTTTGCTAGTTGGGGAGATTTAAGGACTGGAACAGCATACGCTGTTCAGGGGGAAATGTTCTTTTCTTCCCCTCCCCCTGCAACACCGTCTTCAGCCCTCAGGCTGTAACAATTTTAAATACACGTGAGTTAACCCTCAGCAAAACAGAGCCCTTTGCCCTTAGACTCTGTTCTTAGAGGGTGTCTGAGGTTGTGTAAAAGAATTAAATATAATTCTTGGATTTTAACATTCTTAGAATCCTTCAAAGATATGTATTATTTATATGCCTGGGATTTTATAAATCAATTACTTTGGTAGATGTCTTCGTAATAGATCTGTTACTTTGTTACATACATACTCAAGCTATTTTTATTCAGTCCAGGCTCATACTTTGAGTTCATCACTGTATTCTCATAAATGTAAAGGATGCCAGCATATTCATCTCTATTGTAAATAATTAATAACCTGTGTGAGCTATGGTATTGCACCTGAACTGTAATATTTATCAACACTAAAAATAAAGGAAGAAGAATATATTTCTTCTAGAAGAAAGGCAATTATTTCCAGCCCCATGCATTAAGTAGTCATGAGATTTAAACAATAAATAACTCACTCTTTTATTTGTCGTCTGGTTTTAGAGCCTTTAATTCACTTTTTCTTGTTTTCTCAACAACCTGAAGGGCTGAAATGGTGGTTCTTTCCTTGAACTAAAGCCAAAATGTTTGTTTTCAGCTGTTGAAACATTCAGAAATGTAAATAACACAATAGTTTTCATAAAAGTGAGAAATTTTGCGCTAGAAAATGTGGCACTTTGTGGAAGCTGTATTTTAATGTAGTACTGCAATTTAGCCTCTCTGAAGAGAAGATAGCTTTACTTTGTTTCACTACTGATAAAAAAAAATCTGCCAGGTGCTTGGTCCTCACCTGTTAAATTGCATAAGTAGGTAGTTTTAAACATTTTTTGGTGGTTTTTTTTTTTTCTGCTGAATTAGTAAGATTATCTTGATTCAGAATTAAGTGTATCTTTCACTGTTTTCTGAGTTAAACTGAGTCAGTCACTGTCAAACTTGAGACAGTATAAATTCTGGAGAAATTTTGTGGGGTTTTTTTTGAATATGAACGATTAAACTTTGCATAGATTTCAGTTCTTTCTGTCAGCAGAGGTGATAAATAATGTGAGTTTTAATAATAAAATTGTCATTAGCATGATGGAAAGAGAAAGAATAAATGCATATAAAATTTGAAAAAATACTTAATCTACTGTGAAACTCAGCTCTAAAGGACAAAACTTTGAGATATGTTGCTTTGTATACACCATGTGCTATCTTTGCTGTTGTGGGGATTTTTCTCACTATTATCAAGCACTAGTGTTATTACGTTTTGCAATTGGGATTTTGGTTTTGCCTGAAATCTAAATCCTTAAACAACTCTTTTAAGCTGACTCTGTTCCATCCACTTCATGTGACTGTGTTACATTATGGCCATCACAGAAATACAAAGGCTCATCCCAGAGTCACTGGCAGCAGTATGGATTGAGCTATTTATATTGGTGCACTCTGCACAGGCAGCAGAAAAGCATCACTGCCGAAGGAAAAATATTTAACTTGAGAGTTTTACATTGCCTCTGGGTAGATATTCTCTTCTCCTCTCACCAGCTGCTTCTGCCATCTAGAACCTCCCTGCAGGAGGGCACAAAGCAAGTTTTCATGTATAATACAAGAAAAGGTTGGGCACATTGCCACTTGGCATTGCACTGACTCTGCTCTGCACCTCTGACTGGTTAACGGAGCTGGAGCTACAAAGAGCAGATAAAATGGCATTTCCAATGAGCTCTGTACAAATGCTGATGTGGTGATCAGACATGGGGCTGAAAGACTGATGTGTGTGTGATCTATTCCATTCCCTATGCCACAGCACAAGGGGGTGTTAACCATGGACATTGCTTAAGATATTTCCTTTATTCCTGAACAGAGCTCAAAAGGACCTTAAGGAAATATCTGAATATCCACTCACATGAAGGAGACACAGCATCTTCAGAGTGCTGGGAAGTGCAGATGCTGTGTCATACCTGGCACAAGTAAAGCACACAACTGCAGTGATGTATATGGAGGGACAAGGAATGACTGAGGAGCTCTGTGGTGAATTTAGAAAGGCTGAGAATCATTTAAAAACAGACAGCCTCTGGGACTCCACTGACTGGGAGTGTTTAGAAGGAAGGCATCCAATTACGTGCAGTGACAGAAAAGAGTACCAATTCCTGCTCTCTGAAATGAGGAAGCTGTCCTACTTTTTAATGATACTTTCAGATCAGATGAAAATTAATTACATTTTTTTCAGTTGGGTGAATAAAAGAGAATTACTTTACAGGTTCATTTTTAATTGTCCAGGAAGTGCCCAGCTTTCACTGATGCCAAGGCCTAGCATTCCATGGAGATCTTTCAGTGTGCATGTCTGCTTACCAGGGCCACAGCAGAGGTGATAGTAGAAGTGTGACTATGGTCATTTCTAACTAGCAAGAGCTAGCTACATGAGCCAGGGCTCCATAACATTCCAGATGGCTTCTGAAGTTTGGAAGAAGTAGAAGATGTAAATGTAGCACTGCCACATCTCAGTGGGGTCAAGCCCTATTACAGATTTCCACCTTCCCTGTCATTGCCTTGACTTTTGTACTTAAAGAAGAAGCAATGAGAGGGACACATTCTTTCATACCACAAACAAACCTCCACATTGCTCCAGCAACTAGTAGGAAAGCTGTGACCAGGGGAAAATTATCCTGCTTAGGAAACTAGGGTCTTAGTATTTCAGTGTATCAAGAAATATTTCTCCTGCTCTTCACTTGAGACCTCTGTCTTATACCCTCTGTCAGGGTTTATAAGAATGCTTACTTAAGAGGCTGCATGGACTGTATTTTGTCCTTTAACCTGGCACATGCTGTAAAGTGATCACTTGTGAGACTGTTCTTGGGCAAATTGAAAATAGACTGCTTAAGGAGATGAAAGGTCAGTGGAAAGTATGCTAGGCTACAGGAAAATATTCTGGAAATAGTAAAGGATGACAATATGAAATGGATGAATTTCTTCTCATGAAGTATCATAGAAAGCCACTTGATTTTCACTGATTGGAAACTGCACTTTTATTTCAAAATTGTTCCTGCCAAACTGCAGAATTTCAATAGCCTTCTTAGAAAAATGTGGAGTGCCTTTGGTGCAGAGAGTATAACATCTCAGTGAATGATAGATCCCTTTACTTTTTCTATCCACCCACAATCCCAGGAACCTCCTGTGAGAAAAAGAGCTGTGAGACAGGCCCTTGCTCCCTCTCACTTGTGTGTAAAAAACCAGATACATGAGAGTAAGAGTGAGCTTTCTGTCAACAGATGTTTATGAATTTTGCTTCTAAGCCCCCAGGGAATGTTTGTGTGAATATTGCATAGACATCATCTCAATGCTGGGTTAATAGTTGGTTTGAAAACAGAAAAGTGCTCTTCCAAAGTGAAACAAGGGCTCATATTTGTGTTGCTTTTGCAATAACTCCAGATGCTCATTAGGAACTTAAAGCTTTTTGTGTGGGGATTGAACTCCCACAGCAGACAGAGGAAAGGGAAATTACATTGCTGCAGCCTTGCTGAGCAACTTGAGTTGCATATTCCTCAGCAACTTTAGTGACTGGAAGCTCTGGAGCTCCCTGATACTCTCTGGTAAAACTTGCTGGTACCTGGGCCAGAATTTTTAATATTTGCGGTATTTCACTGCTCTTCATGGAATCCTTCTCCCCAAGATTGTACCTGTGGATGGTAACAATCAGTAGTTTCACACATACTCTAAATGTTTTTTCAGGATTGCTTGAGGTGCATATAGGAGGAAACTTTTGAAGGAATGTATACCTACCCGAAGTCTTTTGACTTTTAATTGTATCTAAGCATGGGCGTATCAAATACTCATGTGTCTAATGGTTTGTTTCATGTACAAGTGCAGATATTTCCACATGTTGCATTGTACATGGTGCACTTAAAATAGTTGTGGAATAAATGCAGTTTTGCTTGGTGTGACCAACTTCTCACCTCTTGTAAATCAACAGTATCTTTTTCTTAGTATGGTTAAAGCGTTTCCATGTTTGCCTATAAACCGGATGCTCACTTGTCCTTAAGGCAGCCCTTAAGAATGCTCCAGGAATCAGGTTTGGTGAGCTGGAGAAGAACTCTGTTGTACAGACTGGGCAAGTCCATGCTTCTGTCTGCAGGCCCACATGATGTCTCTTAGGTCAGAATGCCACTTGTCACAGGTTGTGTCCTCAAGGAAAGATTAGATCCCTCTAGTCAGGATAAGGGATTAAGTGTGGCATATAGTTGGGAAGTAACATTAGATTTGAATGTTTGCCTTAGTAGTAGTTCTAGATTTGCCTTCACTCAGAATCCAAGTGTTGCCATTTATATGGAACTGTGGTATTTCTCTGAGTTTTCAGTTTTCTTTAACCTTCTCTCTTGTTATTTTTGCAACTTCATTTTTGTGCCTGAAGACCTGACATATACATAAGGTTTCTGGCACTGTGAAGTACAGAACAAACTAGTGATATTATCTTCCCATTTTTAACCCTCAAGCAAACTCTGGTTGATCTGCATTATTTTCAGAATGACTCAGCATTGACACATGTACAAGGGGGGTAGGGGATAGTTTCTGTGGGTTTGTTATGGTTTGGTTTTAGTCTGGTTGTGTGTCTTGTGTACAGCCTCATTTCTTGTATGGCTTGTTTTTTTCCTTTCCTTCAGTGCTGCAAAAGAAGGTGCAAGAGCTTTGATTTCTACAGCATCCAGCACCTGAAGGACCCTCCCTGTATCTCTGTTCCATACCTGCTCTTTCTTATGCTCCATGCTATTTCTTTTGTTCTCTGCTCCTACAGAATTCCTTCTACCACTCTATTATTTCGTAATTCTCTTATTTATTATAAACTCAGTTAAGTGTGATGGTTGTAGTTTACATGAGAGGTGAGGAATGAAACTGAAATTGTTTTACCTAATAAACATGCCTCGACAGCAAGTTTCTTATTCTAGTCCTTGAATTTGACATTTGCTTCAGCAGAATAACTGATGTGATAAAATGCAGGATGTGGTAAATTATCAAAAAGAGGTTATTAAGTACTATGACAAAACTGGCAGTCCCACACAAGGTTTGATTTTGCAAGGCTTTGAGTGTGTCTACACTCTTAAGGTATCATTTAAATAGAAAAACTGCTCAGCTCCTTGCTATTAGACCTGAAACTTTGTCTGCATTTTCATGTCAAGTTTGAAGCATTTGTTCTCTAGTGTCTAAAACCATGAGACTTTGGGTTCATTTACACTGCAAGAAAAATCTCCATGAAAAAGGCTCAGGTTGGTAATAGACTGAAGGATGAGAGAAACAGCCATATGCTGACATCTAATGTTTCTAGTAATTTGCAAATGTCTGACTCAACTTTAAAGGGTTAATAAGTTACTGTTGTCTCTTTTCTTTTCCTCTTCAGTAAGACACAGTGATAATTCTGCTCTTTTCAGGACAGGGTGTGGGCCAATGTGGCAAAGAGTTTGAACTGCCTTATTGCTATGGTGGACAGACTGCTTGAAAAAGACAATATCAGCAACAATAAGGAGGGTGAAGATGAGCCTTCAGCAGCAGACTGCAAGGTGTTACAAACAGGTGGTAAGCAACCCCCACTAATATTTTTTTACTCATTGACAAGAGTAAATAAAAATTTAGACATCTACAGAAAAATAATTTACAGAAGAATAAATAGTATCTTTGAGGAGAGTGCTAATAGCAAGGTTTTGTGCACTTGAAGGGAGATTATTTATCAAAGCACAGCTTTATTGTGTGTTCAGACTACTTGCCATGCTCAGTTGTTTGTGCTATAGTTTAAACCTTTTGAAAATACAATGTTTTTTCTTTTTGAAGGCTGATGTAATTTAATTTACATCAGATTTTACTTGCATGTAGTATTTTGGGGGAAAAAAATAGACTGTGTCTTACCCCATAGAACACTTGTAAGGAAACATGGGCATTCCATATCAGTGTAGTGTTCCTGCAAACCCTTCCACTTTTCTGAGGTGAAATGCTGATTTTTATTTTCTGATTTGATAAAATTCATGTATACCTGGATATAGCTGTCAGCTTGTGTCCAAAGGCCAGGTGGAATAATTCCGTGGGATGATGTAAAGAAAATTTAGTCCACGGCGGGTTGTTGTCACCAAATCTTCTGCTCTTCTCCTGTGGCTTATTCATGTTTGCATTCTTGATGCATCGATTAGATCTGCTTAATAAGTCTGATGAGACTTTCTAGTCTGAAAGTGTGTTGCAACAAATGAAACAGATCCTGAGTGATAGTGGTGGTAGTCCTAATGCAAGGAAATCAGAGCAAACCTTGTGCCACTCTTCAGCTAAATAATACACTCCCCATGCAAAACAACAAACCAACACAATTACTTTATTTTATGGAGCTTTGTATTGTTTGGACTTTTTTTTTTTATCACCATGCATTTTATCCTGTATCTTCCCTTACAAGTTCTTCACAGAATTTAATGATATCATTTTATATCAAGAGTTTTGAAGTTATCAGTACTCACTTGTAATTTCTTTCTTACATAACCAGAATTAAAATTACTTTTTAAGCTTTATGTCGTTTGTGTAGTACTGATGAGTTCTGTGAGATTCTGGTTGTAGTACTGATTTTTAATGCAGCTGTAACATCTGCATTTTTACCAGTATGAGATGTTTGTGCTGGAGTCCTGGATCCTTGTTTTCAGTGCCAGATATGTTGGACTTGATTTTGTATGAATAGTCCAGAGAGCAGCTTATTCCTTATCTGTTTGGTTCTCTAAGTTTCTACCAGGCATGTAATGTTAGAGAGGTAGATGATATCATCTCTGTCCTCTAGTGAAGGCTTGCAGGTGAAAAATATCAACACAGCTTTCTACACCTTTCCTGCCTTCCTCAGAGAAAGTACAAATATTTAACAACCAGGTAGGTGTAGTTTTGAACTTGGAAGAATCCTTAGATGGTTAACCCAAGCATATTCATTGTGATGAAAAGAGAAAAATTGAATATTGTTCTTTCCTAACTCCCTTCTCTTCCCTGGGGTGTTAACAAGCTTTCCTGCTATTGTTAGAAGTCCAGTATGTCTTGTAGAAATGTTTTGCAGCACACTTCCACCCAAACTTTGCCCCAAGTGACTGCAGTGCATCTGTGTGTGTATGCATAGACATGTATGTTGTGGGGTTTGTCTGTTTTATGGGTATGGAACTAAAGTTCAGGTTCCCAGACCTCCTTCCTCCACCTTAAAGAAAAGGTATGATTTAGGATAATTATTTTGAAATGGTTTCTGACATGCCTAGTTCATGCCAACATGAACTTTTACATAATCTTCACTCTCTTGAACCCCCTGAATGTGTCCTCTGCTTTATGCCATGATATGGATTTAACCAGTCCATCTGAGTCTGTAATTCTAACGTGCTCATAGCTTTGATTCAGGCTCACACCCTACACAGGCAAATGGAATATTGGTAAGAGCTTTTAGGTCACAAGCCAAAAAAAAAAAAAAATTATATCATTTTAGTACCATAATAAACAGCCATCAAGTAGAATGAAAGGTAGCACTTGCTAAGCAAGAATAACTAGAATGTTTAGAAAATTATACGTGAGTTTCATCCAGCTGAGAAGTTGTCTTCTTTGGGCCAAGGACACAAAAGATATCCAACTGCTGGAATAAATTCTTCCTTTTTCCTTCACTTCAGAGCAATCCCTATTTCTCTTGAATCATTATAAGTGTCCTTCAGTGAGAGCAGTCAGTGTTTTTTTGAGCTGTGCTGAAAGTTCTGTAACACTCCCTCACATGAGCACTGCAAAAATTTGTGGGGCATATTGCTGTGTTTTCATGTTCTTTTTTGGGCTACCTTGCACAGTTTATAGGACTTCCAAGGTCATATAGAAATGGAGATGTTTTTAAATTGCTTTCTTTTATAGGACTAACTTTAAAGATAGGGCTTTCTGAAGATCTGTCCAGGTGTGTGCCAAAGTTGGTTCCTGAATGATTTTCAAAACTTTTGGCCTAGAATTTTTCATGCTTGACTTCTCTATGAGAGTGTGGGCTTTGATGTTTGTTTTTCTCCGCATCTCCCCCTCAGAAATTTAACATGAAATCCTAAGGGTGCACTGTGAAGCACCAACACAGAGATTGAGATTCCAAATTTACAGTTATAAATTTGGCCTTAATTCTGCTTCATTTTACACTTGAAGCCTGGTTGTGAGTTCACAGCATTTTCCAAGATACAAAAATCACACTGTGTATACACCCATGGATACATTTCTAAAATTACAGACTTTTGCGCTACTTACAATTCACAAACATGACATAAATGAAAAGCTTGCCACATCTTGTTATTATATATTATACATAATTTGAGCATAAATGAGCATAATGTATTTCATTAATGCTGCAAATGTACGGGCACAGATTGATCTTCGATTCTGAAGCTGCTTTAGTGCTGCAGTTAATCCTCAGAGAAATTGGGCTGCTTTTGTAAGAAAAAAGAATACAGTGTTTTGAACAAAATATTGACAAATATGCCTTAAAGTATGGGATGAAATTTTTACTTACTTAGTGAACCTGACTGGTTTTTTTGGTTGCATATAGCAATGAAAAACCTTTCAAAGAATGCACACATGTTCATTTTAGATGATAGAAAATCTTATGACAATAATTTGATGTGATAGCATCTTCATATAGATATGGATGTTGTTGTAAGATATATTCAGGGTTTCCTAAATTAGGTTTATATTTGCAGTCTCAGTGATGACATTGTGTGATCTTACACTTCTTTTTCCAAACATCTTTATGTTTATTGTTTGGAGTCTTTGTAATTGGAAATATTGGAGTACTTTTTTTTTTTTCTGTACTCTGCCTTTCAATGTGAATTATACCTTCCTTAGCCCTAACTTTTCATGCAGTCTGATCTTTGAGTGTATTCTAAAGACTGAATTTGAGTTACAGTTACCAAGGTAACATGCTATGGTTTCATCAGTTGCAGGATTATGAATCCTCTGCAGGGTAAATCAGGAAGAGTAGAAGGATTTTTAAGGAGAGGGTTTTTGTTGTTGTTGTTCTTTTAACTCTAGTCTGGTTTGCCTTGGAGAAACATGTGACAACATTAACTTCTTTTTATTTTTGCCTTTTCATTTTCCATGAGAGCTGGAATGTGAAAGGCTGTCCTGCAGCATTAGAGGTGCCAGTGAAACACAGCGGTTTGCTCTTGTGCTTACACAGCCCCTGACAGATCTCTGTGTTTGGCTGCTGAAAGCGGCTCTTGTTTCCATCTGCTCCTTGTACCATCCCATCAGAGCTCCCACCCAGCTATTCCTCCACTGGCTCTGGGTGAGAACTCTCTCATTTGATACATACAGGATCCATCACATTATCACAAACAATTTGAGTCACCAGTGTGATTACACCTGGATCTTGCCTTTACGTAAAATTATGGAAGCTCTGTGAATTGGCTGCTGATAACCTTCAGCATAGGTAGCAAAGAAGGTTACATTGGGGAACATTGCCACATTTCCTAGCTGGAATTAGAGGAAACCTCTGTTCATATCCATATTGCTGCAGACATATGTAGGTAATTTTTCTTGTATTATCTGATACCTGTAGGGGACTACATAAGTCTAGATTCAAAATTTCTGACTTTCAGTGCCCTGGGGATGGGCACTGCATCCTTTTAGTGAATCCCTCCCAGTGCAATGCTGGTAGCAGTGGGATATAGAGCCTTGTTCTAGTTTTATTTGCATCTTCAGGAAAGCTTCTATTATAAAATATTGTTTAGTCAGGAAGGTGAAAGAGTTTCCTGTGGTCTGTGTCTCCTTGAGTAGCAGACATAATTTGTTTAGAGCAATTACATGTGAAAAGCTTTCTCTTCCCTTCCTCTTCCTCACATTTTTCTTTCCTTTTCTCTTAAGCTTGTCTTTGCATCAATTTTACTTACGTTTTTTTTGGGGTTTTTTTCACCTTGAGTTCTGTGTCATCCTTTTCTTTTTGATAGGATCCTTACCTGGGCTGAATGTACAAGACTTACCCCTTCAGCAGTACTTTCTCTAAATACTTTGGCTATAAACCAAAGCTGAAAGATGTGTAAGGGAAAGAAAGACTATTTAACTGAATCAACAAACTAAAACAAGATATCAGAATATTGAGTTGCACAGCATTCACAGAGGAAGATACATCCATTACTCCTGTGTTTAAAGTGTATTAGATTTCCTTAGCTTTGTCTTTTATTACTTTTGTCTTCCCTTTCTGTTTTCATTGTGACTAAACATGCTGAGATGCTTGTGTTTGCATGAGTAGATGGTTTAACTATTAATCCATGTGAAAGTGTAGAAAATCTTGGATGGTTGCAATGGAATAATAAATCCCAAGAATTCAAAAACACTTTTCTGGACACCAAAATTGTGCAAAGTAAACAGTTACTTTACGGTGCAGGAATACCAGGAAAATACATTCAGGTTTTTGTTTTGCAGCATTTGAGTACAAAGCCTTCTTTCTCAAGGAGCTTAACCCTCATCTGGAGTTAAACTGAGCTCCAAGAGCTGAGTGGCAAAATAAAGAAATAAGGTGCTGGCCTTTTTATGGTGCAAACTTGAATATGTGAACTCTTCTAAGTCAGCCTTTTTAAACCTCCCTTTAAAAAATTACAAATTAAAAGACTGTCCCTGTCCTAGGTGAGTAAAATAAAATTCTGGGTTAATTATTTCATGCTGTTTTTAGGGATTTAGTGCTGCTCTGTGTTGGTTGGTTGGTTGGTTTGATTTGCCTGCCTTTTTCCTTAAAACAGAGCTTGTCTAATGTTCAATTTGTGATATCAAGACAACTCATTTATCTTGTTTTACCTCTATTATTTCAATTCTGGCATGGATTATTTTTATGATCAGGTAGTAAGTGATTAACTCAAGTGAAAGGTTACCTAGTGGATATCTGCTCTTACATTTATATGTCACATTTATATTTATATATGTTACATTGATATTTGTTTGTCTCTAGTGCCTCCCTTTGCTTTAAGAGTACAACATTATGCATTCTTCTGCTTTTTATTTAAGATTTAGTTTTTAACTTCACACCATTCAAGTTATTAATGGATTTTAGATGGCACAAACAGCAGTGACAAAATTGGCTTTTTTATCTGTTGCTAGGGCAAATGGTGATAGGGGTGCTATGCTGAAGCATCAGTGCTTTTCCCTTTTGTGTATCAGCATATTTTAATAAGCATTTCAGTGGGCCTGACTTAGAAAAGAGCAGGAGCTTGCTTTTCTGCCAAACTTTATCAAATTTAACATGTGGTTTGACATATTGCAGCTTGGATATGAGCATGCAGAACTGACTAGCTGGGTGCTAAGCAGGTAATTGCTGGTGCAGGCCTGATGATTACAGGACCATGGGACTGAAGGGCATTTTCCAGTAACCAGAGGGCAAATCCTGTCACAGACTGAACTGCCACCACTCTCTTGGCAATGGGCATGGAATATTTACTCAGGGCTTTGCCAAAATTACACTTGTGTTTTAATCTCATTCTTACTGCATAGCAGTGGTGCTATCTTTTTAATTTCATCCTTCCATTCTTTATTTTAATATGTTTAGTTTTTATGCCTTGTCTTAGTTTCCAGTGGCTGACTAGCACAATTTTTCTACTGAGTTTCTTTGCTTCATCAGGAGGCTCTGACAGTTCTTCTAGATGCTAAGTGTTCCAAACTGACAGGCTGCCCATGTCATTTTAGCGACCTGACAGTCATCCTGAAGTCTCCTTGTTGCTTCTGCTCTTGCTCCTAATGTCTTTTTGCAGATGTTTACTCATTCAGTTAATTCTTCAGCCTTTTTCAAAGGATTTTTGTTGTGGATACAAATCTTGCCATTTTAATTTAAAAGAAAGTTGAGATCTGAAGAGTCAACGTGTGTGAGTCCACGAACGTGTTAAAAGCAATAGTGTTATTCCTTCTCTGAAGTGATTCTACAAAGGTATTCTGAAAGATATTATATTCTACAATGTATACAAAGTAATTCTACAGAGTCACTCTAAGAGAACTCCTTTAGACATGTCAGCTCCCTTTACAAACAATATCCATTTATTAATTTCATTTAGTATTACACATTTCTGCCTTGCACACAAGACAGTCTTTTTTTCCAAAATCTACTGAATTTACTTGTAAGCTTCAAAATACAATTTTTATTTGTTTGTTTGTTTCACAAACTTCAGTTTCATATGGCTTCTCAGTTTCAAGGAACAACTTACAAGCTGCAGTACTTACGTATAAGTAGGTGCTACTGCTGGATTTTTAGACCATTGTGTATTGTTAATGAATGATCCTCGCAGAGTATTTGCAGCAGGATCCTGCACAAGTGATACAGTGCAATTTTAATGAGGCAAAGATAGCACCTTTTGTTTTTTCTTCCTAGAGTTGGCTTTTCTAAGAACTCAGTCTCTGATACACCTATTATTTTGATTTTAAATAAAGCATAAGAATGAGAATATATTTATCCATTCATGAACATTCTTTTTTTTTTTTTCAAGAAATAATGCAATCTCTCTCAGATTTGCCAACGAGCTCCACCTTCTGGGGACTGGACATCCTTTTTAACTGAGATTGAGAAATTTCAGTGTGAGCAAGAAGTAAAAGATTGTTTTGGAAAACTTACCCACACAAAAGTTGTCTTCTTTACTAGTGACATGCAGCTCTATATTCTGTATCAATTTATATTTTCTCAGTTGCTAGGGTAAAGTTTTCTACAAACTTAGAATTTTTATTGTTTATTAAAAAGCCAAGTACATATGTAAGTAAAGCTCTGTATTCTTTGGGACATTAGGTACTCAGTAGGATTTAGTTTTAATAAATTCAGTGTGAATGTTCTTTACTGAAAAATAAACGGCCTTGAAAATTTCAAGTCTTTGAATTCCTTTTTAATGCAACTATTACAGACAAAAATTACTTATGTTAGTAAATTAATAAGTTAGTATTCCAAACATGTGGTATCCCCTCAAGAAATGTGAGAAAATTATCTTGAAGCTACCACAAGGAATGTGCAAATCTGGAAAATCGTAATAGAAGGTGGTTATCAGTTGTTTACTGCCAACCTGGAAGGCTGCATGGAGGAGAATCCACTTACATTTGCTCTGGGTCCAGTATTATTCAATATTTTTATTACTGACTTGCCTTATGAAATATGGATGATGCTTATAAAATTTGCAGATGCTTTAAGCTGGGAGAGGCTTTAAGCACTGTGGGAGCAGGATTAGAATGGATCCTGATGAAGTGGAACATTGAAATATTAGGATGCAGTTCAGCAAGGAGAAAGACAAAGTTATTTTACTGAAGAAAGAGAAATCCACTGTGCAGATGGACTGGTTAGGTGGCAGCTCAGTAAAAACAGATTGAAGTCTTCTGTGATGTGTGGCTGGTATGTGACACCCTCTGTTCATAAAATTAAGGAATGGTTTGGGTTGGAAGGGACCTTAAAGAGTACCTCATTCCAACCCATCTACAGTGGTTGGGCAGGGACATCTTCCACTAGACCTGATTGCTGAAAGCCCCATACAGCATGGCCTTGAACACTTCCAGGGATGGGGCATCCGTGGCTGCTCTGAGCAACCTGTGCCAGTCCCTCATCACCCTCACTGGGAAGAACTTTGTCCTAATATCCAATCTAAACCTACTGTCTTTCCATTTGAGTCCATTGCCCCTTCTCCTGTCTGTACATGCTCTTCTTCTGTGGTGAAAAAGGCTGTCAGAAATGCTCTTTTAGCCCTTTGCACATAACCTAAAATTGTAATAGCAGGTTCAAGAACTGTGGTTAGTTCTAGAAATTCTCCTTTTTCTGCCCTGGCTATCAGAGTATTTGCCACATCTTGGCTTTGTCTGTATCCAGCTCTCCTTTCCCATAGAAGAGGAACAGATGTCTATTTGCTGTACCTTCAGGTCTACTTTAAAATGGCCAAGTATAGTCTTTTTCATTATTTGCTCAAGTAAGAAGCAGCCAATAAACTCTATTCCTACCACTTACAGCCCTGCTTATTGGTTCAGTGTGCATTGCATCTTTTGAGCTTATTTTGCTGCTTTTATTGACATGTGTTTATTGATTAAAATAGTAAATTGTTGTAATTTGACTTGAAAGGATAGTTTAGATTGTCTGGTCTGTCTATGCTGGCTTCAAGTACATCACACCTTTTTCTCTACCTTATTTCTGAACTCGTCTGTGTTTTGCAGCAGTCTCTGGTTGTTCTTTTGCTTTTATTCCCTAGAATAAACACCCTAGTTAGTCCTTGTTATTTTCTCCTCATGAAGAGGGGAAATCAAGTTGCTGCTCAGCCTTTTTCATCAGCTTAAGGAGATTAAACTCTAAATCTTGGTAGCTCTGCTCTGCAAGCTCTCCATTTTTCCAGCAGTCTCCTTAAAACCTGTGCATCAGATCTTGGCGAAGATAACAATATAGATCTGTTAGTCAATGACATGTATAAAATTACCTCTTTTTGCTGGAGCTCATACCTGGGGGTGGCTTATGATCTGTTTTGGCAGGATGACACTCACTTCAGAACTGCTGTTTTCCAGGGAACGCTTCCTCAGTCTTACTCATGGTTAAATATGTATGACTGTGTTAAAACACATGTTGTCTGACCACAAAGACAATAAAGGAGCTCAGGTTGTTCTCTGTGCCTGCTCAGTCCTTGTTCCTGCTCCTTACTTTCTGTAATTTCTGCCAGCTTTCAAAGTTCTCTCCAGTTTTCTTGGCTACAGTTTTATTAATTTATGTGTTTTTCTGGAGCTCAGCCAAATTGACTGGCAACAGGCAGCTGTGTCTTCCTGCCCAAATAACTTGCTCAGTACTAACGAGTTCTCACTGGCCTGACTCAGAATGTTACCTGAAACAACATGCTGCTGTCTTGCACCTAATCACAACAGATCTTAATTATCATTGATTCTTAATTACACTAATCTACAGAAAATATGATCCAATTGTGGACTGTTTTAAGTCAGTTGCATTCCCAACTTTTATACAGATTTTTCTAGAGTGCTGATTTCTCTCATATTAAACTGTACAATGAAACTGAGATGTAGATTCTGAAGGAGGGGAATTTATTTGTTTGTTTCTATTATTTGCTCGGCTTAGGGGATAGGCAAAGCTATAAACAACTACAATGCAGATCTGATTTTATTAAATCCAGTAAAATTCAGGAACAGGAGGGATTATTGGGCAGGTTTGTGTAAGGTATCACTGTTTGTGTAAGGTATCCATTCTTAGGTATCACTGTTTCATTTGTAATGTATTAAGGAATCACATTTTTCAAGCATTTCACTAGGGTTTTTCTTTCTTACATTCCTAGCATGTATTTTAACAGAGCATAACATGTTTCAGAATAGTTCTACATCTCTCTGATAGAAATAGCTAAAAATGAGTTCAATATCTCTAAATATGTGAAGATAACAATATAGAGGCAGGCTAAAAAAACTAACAAAAAACCCCACAACAACAACAAAAAAAGGAATATGTACGTTAAGCAGGTGATACCCTTCCAGAAACCTGTTTGTTATTGTGTTTTGCCCTCCAGCACCCACTTTTTCTTAAATATGCAGTTATTCTCCCTGGTTTTGCATTTTTGATGCTACTTCATTTTTTATGTAGCCAGTTGTAAGTCCTATAAGGACTTCATCTCCACTGTATTTATTTTTATGTGCTAAATGAGGTTTTATGTGTTTCCCTGTGTATTTTGTTTGTGACACTTAAATACAAGTTTTACAGGGATGCTGGGACTGTTAAAAAAAGGCCATTATTTCACAGTGCAGTTGGATTCAGGCCAAGAATTTAACCCCAGTTCCAGATGGAGTTCTACTTACCAGCATGTTCTCCAGTGGTGTTTCTGGTCCCACAATGGTCTGGGGAGTGCTGCAGGGCTGATTTAAAGGGAAGGGTGATCTAACACAGCTGCTGTAGCCATCCTTTCCTTGCAGAAAAGGGTTTTTCACTGCAACTTTTCCACTTTGGAACAGACGACCTGTTTTGTTCTAGGTGACTGGTATGAACAGCTGTACCCACTGGTGATTACTCTGAAGGACTGCATGGGAGAGGTGGTGACCAGGGCCAAGCAATCCATGGCATTTGTCCTGCTCCAGGAACTGGCCTGTGGTTTGCCCCAGTGTTTGATGCTGACCCTCAGAAGAGACATCGTCTTTAGCCAAGCAGTAGGTTGTCTTGTGTCACTAACTTTCTTCTGTTGCTGTAATTATGTTCATGCTAGTATTTGGGGGTCTTTTTTCATGCTTTTTTGTTGTTTCTTTTTCCATTTTGACACAACTTCATTTATTTTCCATTATTTTTGCCTAAATATTTTAAAATATTATAGGAAACTAAACAGTGAATAAAAATTCATAGTACTTCTATCACTGAGTCAGAGAAGCAGGTTTGCAGTGGACTGGAAAAGTTGCCTTATCCCACCTTTTCACAAAGAAAGATCCGGAGATCTATTTTTAGACTTTCCTACATTATATAGTTCTCAAATCTAGCTTTGAATATATCTTGCTGATATTCATAATCACAGAATAGGTAGGGTTAAGGGACATCTGGAGATCATCCAGTCCAACCCCCTGCCAAGGCAGAGGCACCTGGAGTAGGTAACACAGGAACACACCCAGGTGGGGTTGGAATGTATCCAGAGAGGGAGACTCTAAAACCTCCTTGGTCAGTCTGTTCCAATGCTCTGCCACCCTCAGTGTAAAATCCTTCCTCACGTTGTGTTTTAGTTTATGGCCTTTGCTCCTCATCCTATTGCTGGAGGCCACTGAAACGAGTCTGGCACATCCTCCTGGTGCTCAAATTTGAGGTGTTTATGTGCATTAATTAGATCCCCTTCAGTCTTCTTCAGACTGAACAGGCCCAGCTCCTGCAGCCCCTCCTCACATCTTTGTATCCTTCCTGTGGACTCTCTCCAGTAGCTCCTTGTCTTTCTTGTCCTAAGGAGCCCTGGATTGAACACAGCTCTCCAGATGTGGCCTCACAAGGCACTGGCTAGGCAACATCCAAGCTAGGCAGTTTTTTTCTCCTGGTCACCTTGGAAATAGAGAGCAGATTATTTGTGTTCAGTTTGTAGCACTATTTTAAGAATTTTAAGATTATTAGCATGTCTTTCCTTAGAACTGTCTTCCCTTGGCAAATAACTAAAGCTCTTTACATCTTCTCCTGTAGATCATTATTTTTCTCTAAATATTTCACTTAATTTCTCCCTTAAGTTATATGTTGCAACTGACAAGGATATTTAGTTGCATTAGATGTTGAACCCCTTTCAAATCCATCATAATTCACAGTCTTATGTGTATAAAGCCTGACAAATGAGGTTCTGGTCTGATTCATGTCAGTGTAAATAACACACAATGCTACAAAACAAATTAAGTTGATCTAATAAAAATTAAGGGAATATTTGACTACTTTATACTCCAAAAAATAGAAAACATCAATGATATATTATTACAAAATCGTGTACATAGTCACTGAACAGAAATACCTATGTTGTTTTCTTAAAACAGTGTTACCACTGTTGAGCATAATTATAGCAAGTTTCATTTTAACTATTTATTTTGTAACAGTACACCTCTTATTTGCATGTGTTTTAATTATCTTTACAGCTTGCTGGATTGGTCTGTGGATTTGTTATCAAATTGCACACAGGTTTACATGATCAAGGATTTTTACAACAGCTTCATACTGTTGGATTGCTTGTGCAATATGAAGGACTCCTTAGTACATATAGTAAGTATTGTTCTTGGACAAAGTTCCTTGTGTACCCAGCCCAGTTTACCCAGGAAGTTCTTATTTTAACCTTTGCTCTCTTTCCAGTAATTAGTCTCATTGAATCAAATATTGTCCTTACAAGGCAAATAGACTTGCACATAATAGCACAGCTGAAGTCATTGGTACTGTATTGCCAATTCTGCAGTAAAAATTATTAATCTATTTCGTTCTGAGTTCCTCAGAGAACATGACCTGCTATTTGTTCCATGCATACCTGACCCAAGATACCAGGTTTATGAAGCTAATCCAAACAGCAGATTTAAACAGTTACTGCCTCTGTCAGCCTCGGCCCTGATCACCAGAGCTGATAATGTGAAGATAGCCTGAAAGCTGTTTAATTCATAGTTTGTTACAGGTGCCATTATTTGATAGGTATTAACAAGGAAATTTGGAGGGAGAAATTGACTTGTGTTTCAAACATTGAACTAGATCTATTGGAATCATTCCTCAAATCAGAGATTTTGACCAAAGAAGAGGAATTTAGCATTTATGCAGCTTTTTAAAGGTTTTGCTCACTTGAAGATCAGTGTCTTCTCCATTTTGCATGATGCTCATTATTATTCTCAAAACCTTTGTCCTCCTTCAGCAGGACAGCCTTTTAAACACTTTCAGAATAGACAAAAAATGAGGTTATTCTATGCCTAAATAGAGTAGGCTGATTTTCAGAGTTGCTTAATACTCATAGTTACCATTTAGGCCACAAAATTGTCAGCAGTTCTAGAAATCAGTCTGGTTTTATGTAGATTATTGTAATGTGGATTTAGAACTGTGATTTTTTAGATGCACAGACTGGAAAATGCAATCCTCATATTGCTTTACTCTAACCTACACAGTGACTGATTTGCCAACTCTGTTTATAATCTCTTTAATCTTTTCATGCAGGTGAAGAGGCAGGGATGCTAGAAGACATGGCTGTGGGCATTTCAGATTTGCAGAAAGTAATGTTTAAAGTAATTGAAGCCAAATCAGAAGATTTTTTGCCTATTATAACTGGAAGGCGGTAAGAACTTTGCTCCTTGAGCCCAGATAACAAAGCCACAGTTTCATCTGTAGCCCAAGAAGTCCAGCTAATGATTTTCTTGTTGCTGAATTCTATTTTATGGAAAGTGCAGTAGTTTTACTTTTCAGGTGAGGTAGTAGGGATTTTAAAGGTTACGTAAGATCTGGGTTACTCTCCTGATAAAAAGCTAAAAGTTCAAGTTACAAATAAAAATTAATCAGAGCAATGTCTGTGTTGTGCAGAGCTGCTGGTGCATTATTCACACACAGATACTGAATCCTAGACAGGTGACAAATTTATTTCCAAATGTTGCCACTTACTGAGAACCTTTGGTTTTGAATGTCCAGAATTTGTATTTCAGCTTGAGAAATGAAATTGCAATTCCAAGAGTTAGCCCTTGCTTGTTTTTAAAATGGAACCAAAAAAACCCAGATGCACTTAGCATTCAAAACTTAGTGGTCACTTTTAAAAAAGGAAGCCTTTTTTAGCTGCTGGAAATCACACAGGACATACACAATCTCAGAAATCCTAGCACAAAATCACTTATACTATATGAATCTCACATAAATACTGTGAATATCAGGACATAAGCTGCCATACTCCATTAATTTTGGCTATTAAATGGTTAACAAGATTGAAAATTATTTTTCATCTTTATTACTATTCTAGTCTGAAGCTCCAAATGTTTTTACTTTTGCAGAAATCACTTCCTTAATAGTATCATTATGCTTAAGATGACTGTAAATTAAATTCAGCTAAAAGCAGCAACTTATAGAAAATTTATGTTTCCTCTGAAGGGGGCTTTCACCACTGATTTACTTAATTATTCTGGATGATTCACTTTTATCATATGGGTTTTCTGAGAAAGGACTGAAATAAATAACAGGAAGGCTGGAGTATGATAGGCAACATATTGGGAATAATTAAGAGTAATCATGATGTGTAGATAAAACAGAAGAAATACATCTTTTGTAAATCACAGCAGTCAAAAATCCTGAAAAATCCAGCATCTACATTTACTGGCTTGCTGCTATTGCTGTGGTATGCTGAGCTGTCACACCAGGAGGACCTGGATTTGAAGGAGACCTGAGCTTTCAGCTGCCTCAGGCATTCTGGATTGATGGAGCAGTCAGTGTTTAGGAAGAAGAGCTACAGCCCTTGTTTGTTGTACTGTACTTACTGGCAGATATTCACTGGATGGAATTGGTATAAAAAAAAAAAAATCTATAAGGCTTATGTGGAAGTGTCCTATTCCTCTTAGAGCTGTGATGAGACTGCTCCTATCAGACAGCATTGGAAGTCAACTATAAAAAGATGATGACAAACCTAGTTATTTTCTAATAATTGTTTAAGAAACCCTCAATTTTTAGATCAGTTTGGTTGTTATATGGTGTGGCTCAATAAATGAGACTAAAAGACTGTAGAAAGGTGAGACAGAAAATCAAGCTGCAAATTCTTATCTTGAAGAGTCAGCATATTCACTTGTAATTGTTTTTTCTAGGGAAATGTTTAAGCCTGAGATTCTGTGTGCACAAACAAATCAATCCAAAATGTGTGGCATGTCTAGCAGTGCACTGACCTGCTGGTGTGGGTAGCTGACACCAGCCACCCGGGGAGGTGAACTTCTGTTCAGGAGCTCACATTCTTTTATTAGAGGCCAAAATGGGCACTTTACAGAATCAGAATCACACAATATTTTGGGCTGGAAGGGAATCCACAAGCATCATCAAGCCCAACTCCTGGCCCTGCACAGGATGCCCCGAGAATCACACCCGGTGCCTGAGAGCTTTGTTCAAATGCTTCTTGAACTCTGTCGTGCTTAATGCTGTGACACTTCCCTGTTCAGCCTGCTCAACCACCTCTCTGGGTGAAGAAACTTTTCCTGACATCCAACCTAAACCTGCCCTGACACAGCTTCAGGCTGTTACCTTCAGTCCTGTCACTGCTCACTGGAGAGAAGAGATCAGTCCCTCTGCTGATGAAGTTATAACCACAGTGAGATCTCCCCTCATTCTCCTCTTCTTCCAGGCTGGACAGACCAAGTGACCTCAGCCACTCCTCAAGGCCCTTCACCATCCTCATGGCCCTCCTTTGGACCCTCTCTAATGGCTTAATGTCTTTTAGATATTGTGGCACCAAAACTGCCCCCAGCACTGGAGGTGAGGCCGCCCCAGAGCAGAGCAGAGGGGACAATCCCCTCCCCTGCCTGGCTGGCCATGCTGGGCCTGATGCCCCCCAGGACAGGGTTGGCCCTCCTGGCTGCCAGGGCACTGCTGGCTCACATCCAACTTTCCATAGACCAGGACCCCCAGGTCCCTTTGCACAGCACTGCTCTGCAGCCTCTCATTCCCCAGCCTGTCTGCACAGCCAGGGTTGCCCTGTCCCAGGTGCAGAATCTGGCCCTTCACTTGTTGAAGTACACTTTGTACAGTTGGTGATTGCCCACCTCTCTGATTTGTTGAGGTCTCTCTGCAGGGCTTCTCTGCCCTCAAGGACAAGGGGGAATGGATTCAAACTAAAAGAGGGTAAGTTTAAATTAGGTCTTAGGAGGAAATTGCTTGCTGTGATGGTGGTGAGGGACTGAAACAGATTGCACTATGAAGTTGTTTATGCCCCATCCCTGGAACTGTTCATGACCAGGTTGAATGGGGCTGTGAGGAACGTGATCTAGTGAAAGGCAGAGGAGTTGAAATTACATGATCTTTAATGACCCTTCAAACCCAAATCATTCTAGGATTGTGCACAGGAACTTTGAGATATTACATCTCTTACACCATGTTTTCACTAAAGCCCAAAACTGGAATAGCACTTAAAAGCCACACTGACCTAAAATACTGCACTCAGCTGAAAGAAGATCTGGGTAAAGAACCTCCAAGATGAATTGCTGTGATTGACCATGTGTGTATTTTTTTTCTTTTACAAAGCAAAGTCCATAAAGTCCACGTAATCACTTGTTTTGGGTTTGCTGCAATGAGCTAAAGGGGTGCAATTTCAGCTAACTCAAAACAGCTGCTGGATCCAGCCATGTGGGTGGTACAGTTTAGAAGCATTCTAACAGGACTACAAGTGTCTTCTATCTTCATATGTGATGATAACAAATATTAGAGAATAATGCAAAGTAAATTAGAGAGGGATATATTTAAGCAATTGTCTTCAGGCAAATAATGTACATTGAAATATTTAAGACCTAAATTTATACAATTTCTTCTTAAATGGATGAAGATTTATTATTTAGTGTCTTAAAACACGTGCTTCCTTTCTCCACTCTGTTTTCCTGAAAGGTCATTAAATGTTAAAAATTATGTTCTGAATTTTCCATCTCATTGGAAAACATTGTACCCACCTCATCCATCTCCTGCCAAAAACACCTGATAGCTCTGCACTGAATCCAGCCATAAAAGCAAGAAAGCATATGACAATAAAATTTACTATTATATTTCTTTTTCTTCTTTAAGTAGAATCATGGACTTTTAAGATCTTTGGCAAACTGATGTCAAACAATTCCTCCAGTCTTAAGTACTTTGAGTTGTTTCTTTTTTTACCTCCACTTGACTTCAGCACTGTTCCTGGACTTCCTAGACAGCTCTGTCATGGCGTTATAGGCTTTTCCTTCCATAATCAGAAACACATTGTTTTCATTGGGCAATTGAAAAATTACCAAGAATTATTTCTGAGAATTTAAAAAGTGTTTTGGGAAAAAAAAAAGACAAGAGGGAAAGTCTCAAATTGTTCTGATACTAATTTATCATGCCTGAAGATCAGCATTTCTCAGTTTTTGTTCACGTGCAGAGATTTTAGTGATTTTGGGAGTAGTGGAATGTAGCAATGAAGTGATTTGGTGGCATTTTTGTTCTGTAGCGTATGCTCTTTGAATTAGACTAAACCAACATTTCTTCTCAAGCTTGTCAAAGCACTCCATCACAGGATTGTTCTGGTAGCACTTGATAGCAGCCAGGAGATCTCTCAGCCAGGCTGAGAATTATTGCTGCTATGCAGAGGTTATGGGAACCACATTCTTTACTATCCCTTTTGCTAACTCTGTATTTCTTTCACATGGGTCAATTATTGAAACAAAACACAAACTCACCTGGGAAGCAGAACTATTTTGTTTTTTCTCCCCTCTCCCTGGGACATGTATTGTCCATTCAGGACTGATACTCCCTCTCAATGGGGAACATCTGGCACTTGTTCTAAAACTGCATGCCAGTTCTAACCTGTACTAAGCAGATGCTGCTGCCCTTCCTGAATGCAATTACATTGCAGCCTTAGGTCTGCGCTGGATCCATTTTACTTTGCTCTCAGATATATGAGCAGGATAAAGTTTAAACATGACCAGTGGCTCTTCCAAGTGGAACCTGTTTTTCTAAACACTCGAGCTGGTACCAGTTGTCCCTTAAGCTTGCCAAAGATGTCAGAGCTACTGCAGAAACTGACCTTTTTCTTCAAGGTTGTCTGTTATCCATCTTAAATTTACTTACAAAACTTGTGTGACATCCTTGGCCTGGCTTCTACAGGCAGGATAGGTCTTCCTTCCCTCCTGTTGCTGTAATACCCCTTGTTGCTGGTGTCGTACTCCAAATGTTCTCTGCAGGAGCAAAAATTTCAGCCTCCATTTTCATCAGTCAGCCCTCTCTGATTAAAATATCAAATCCTGGAAACAAATGGGCTTGCATTTAGTGTGTTCTTTTTTTATTTAGATTGATTGCTCTAACAATGAAAAGAGAGCTTATAAAAGCAAAGTTAACATCATGCCATTGTTTCTGTTGTGGGGTCAGGCATGAGTTCTCGAAGGCAGGTGAAATCCAACTTGGGCTTCCATGTGATCAGAATTTGGCCTAGCAGCCAAAGTAGCACATATTTCATAGAGTCAGACCAGAAAAAAATACAAGCCCAGAACTGCTATGTATCAGATCCCTTCTCCTAAAACAGGATTCATGTCTGTGTAATGAGCCTTCAGTTATTATCTTCACAGAGACAATTTTGTTATTGGTTATGCCTTCTACCCCTGGGGAGAAAACCCAGCCACTGAAGAAAATGCAAGTTTTACTTTGGGTTTTTGTGAAAGGCTTTTGCTCATATTACTTTTAGAGTGGATACCAGATCAAGTTGTGACTTTGGAATAAGTTGTTTTTGTAGCTCATTTTAAGAGTTGAGATATTCTTACTGATACTTTGGTAGCAGAGGACTTTTTTGCTGCTTTCATCCCTGGTCCTATTTTCACTTCAGTAAAGAAGTCAGTTTATAGTTATGTACAGTTATACCTGCTTTTCTTCATATAGCTTGGTTATGCTCTTAAAACAAGCAAGCTGAATCATCCCTTTTTATGGTTCAATAAGGGAAAAAGGGAGGGATTTCTAAATCTACACATTCTCTATAATTTAGGAAGATTATTTTATGCAAACCAATCAAGAACCCTATCCTTATTCTTGTTTTTATTTTTCCTAGTGAACATTACATTATAGAGGTCCAGCTTCCAGCAAAGATGTTTGAGCTGCTGCCACAAGAGATTAAAGAAGGAAAGCTGCTTCGCATGTATCCAGTGCTCTTTAATGTTGGAATCAATGAACAGCAAACACTGGCAGAGAGGTAAGAAAAAGTCATGTTTCATTTTCTGTCCAAGTACTCCATGCTGGTACAGGATATCTCTCAGGATTAGAAATAAATCTCTTTCATTATTTGCTCTTGGACCATTTCACATTGACTCAGTGTGTATTTTAAAAGGTATTAAAGGAAACAGACGCAAGCTATGAAGCAATGCAGATCAATGAAAAAGTCCAGATGAAGATAGGACCATAAGTAGGGCTTTGTTTCACAGAGTCAGTGCCACGTTTCTCTTGGACTCAGATGCAAAATGGATTTCTCTTTCACAAATGCAGAATTTTGTTTGTATGCAGTACTTTGAAATTCTCAAACAAGAGTGTGAAAATTCAAAATTCTTATATTTTAGAGGTGGGGTTGAAGAGTCTGGACAAGTCATAAGCTAGAGAATTTTTCTCAGTTTTTCAGGGCTTTTTTCCAGGGCTGTGCAGTGGTAGTTAATAATAGGGAATGCATTAGTAGTATGTTTGTAGAAACGTGAAGGCTGATAAAGTTCTGACGTGTTATTAGTACTCCTCTGCAACAGATTGCTGGAAACTAATTAATTAGTCTAATAATAGTCAAAGTTTCACCAACGTATTAATCTTCTCTTCCAAGGGAAGGGTATCTGTCGGTCATGTTAAATTACCACATTTGAGCAGTGCTAAAGCTGCAAGCTGGAAGTCAGAATGTCAACACAGACAGCTACTTTTTCTTAACTTTTTTTTAAACTTTTTTTCTTCTAGCTGCTTTTTAACAGAGCATCCAAAATACATAACACTTTTCTTAAGGTTGCATTGACTGTAAGCCAAAAGCGTATAGCAAAAGTGTAGCTGGAGTAATTGAGGGAGACAGTGGCAATCCTTAACCTGGGCAATAGGCAAGAATTAGCACCACAGGAGTTTCACCTCCTGCTCTTTGTAGGCAGCCAAGTAAAACCAGTCTTTTAAAGAAGACTACTAAAGGTAACTTTGTGAATGTTTATGGGAGACTTTTCCAAGTTGAATGGTGACATGTGAAAAAGTTTAGGCAGAAAATTGAAATGGGAGACACAGACTGAATCAAAAGATCGTAAAAACTGGCATTTTACTGGTTAAAGAGTTGGATACTTGGTTAGAGAACTCAGGAATTTCTTGAAAATGCAAATAGGTTATTCTTGATGCCATAAAGAGGAAAGCACTGAGGAGTGTCATGGTCAAAGTCATAATGTGCAAAACTAACAAAATCAGTCATGACAGTTTTGAGTGGGACACATCTCATTTTCCAAAGTAAGAGATAAGGCATGATGTGGTAACCAAGAAGCAAGCTGGTGAGAGCTTGCTTGTGTGGGATAGGCAGGAAGGACTGAAGAAGAAAAATTACAGAAGAAAAATTTGTGAAGGTTTAGAAATAGTCTGATTACCTGGGGGCTTGTCGAAGAGTTGGTATGAAAAGATACCTGGCTTGCAGGTGAAGTGGCAGGAGGTCTTGTTCCCAGTCATTTTACATTGTGACAAAGAAAGCCATGAGAGGAAACATAATACCCACATATCTGTGACTATGGATATGTACTAATATCTACCAAACAAATCAATTAAATGCAGAAGCAGCTTTTCTGCATGCAGTTACAGTCTGCTTTTGTCTTAATTCAAAATATTGCTTAATTCCTCAAGTTGTTTTTGAGATTGAACACATTTGTTTTTGAGACTGTAAACACTGCACATTATTTTTGGCTAAAAATATGGGGAGTTTTGTGGGATAAAGAACATGAGAATATAAAAACATTTCTGTGGCAAAATTCTAGGAAATGTTACTCTGTTAGATAAAAAAATATTTTTGTTTTTTGATAGAAAACACTTGAGAATATTTCTGATTTAAAAAAAACATTCTCATGTGACAGTGCAGCAATCACTACTTAGGAAGTAGCCAAGTCTTCTCCCTTTGGCCCATTGAAATATTTGCTTCCCTTGTACACAATATAGCAGGACATTTGGTGTCTCCTGAGCTGTGTCCCTTTCTCTGAGTTTCTTGCTTACCTGCCCATGCCTCTCTTCTTGTACTCCTCCATTTCCATTTCAAAGCTATTCCAAAGATGAATTGCAAAAACTTGGCCCTAACTGCCCATGGGACGTTCCTGTTTTACAATCGTATCTCCTGTAAATATGCAGAATCTGTGAGATTTATTTTCTTGGCATGTGAAATGTGGCTGTTGTAGAAATCTTGATCTCAGAGAGAAAGACATTTGTTTAAATAGCTATAGTTAGTTTGTAGATAAGCTTCTCTTCTGTATTGTGTCCCTTTCATGTTGTCCAACTATTATAGAAATGAATATGCTTAAGCAACAGCAGCAGTGAGAGATGGAGGAGTTGGTGTTCCCTGCCTATGGTCCCATTTGGAATTCCCCCAAAGTGCCTTTCCATTTATTCAGGATTTGTGATGGCAGAAAGAAGTGGTGCCTTATTGCATGTTTGTGAATGGATTGCTCTGTGAATAAATTTTTGGAAGAATTACCCATCAGTGATGATCTCATTTCCAAAAATCAGTTGCAAAGCACACAAGAACTTAACTACTGCATGTTTGACAAAGTCTAATTCATTCAGCACTGTAAAACAAGTAATATAAAATCAAAGTTATTTCATTATGCAAATAAATAAATATGCAGGGTAATTTGTCTTTGTTTTGATTTGTGGGTTGTGGGTCTTTTTCATAATTTATTGTATATTTTCATAGGTTTGGAGATACCACTTTGCAGGAAAACATTAACCAGGAAAACTTAGAACTTCTCAAAGAATATTACAAGTTATTTACGGAAAAAATGCCTCCTGATTGTGAGTACAAAATAATGCAAAGTCCAGATGGCTTTGAAAAGCTTTGATGGGTAAAAGGTTTTAAGACAGTAAGATCAGCTGAATTCCATAACTTGTTCCATAAATTTAAACACTTCGTACCTGTACACAGACCTGTACAGGTCTGATCTCAAGAGTGATTTCAGGCCCAGTGCCACAGCAGAAACTACAGGGAGAATGGAACAGAGGAATGATGAACTAAAGAGCTATTTTGAGTTATTAAAATAATAAGTTTCTTACTATTTCAAGTAGAGGACAGCCTGTACCTTCTGTATTTACTTACTGTATACAGAAATACTTGGTGGGAGATTTCATCAGCTTCAGTCATTCCCTCTGTTCTTATTCTGAAAATGTGTTGAGGTTTGGTGAACCACTGAGAAATCTACAGATGCAAATACAAGCAATGAACCACATCATCATGATATGAATAACAAGGATTCATTAGAATAGGCCCTGTATTCCACTTTTACAGAAATTCACTATCATAAACATTACTATGCTGTTATTCTGATTGCCAGAAGCAGGGACTGAAAATACCTTTACATCAATCTAATCCTGTTAAAGTAGTTTCAATGCCCAAATTACAGTCCCAAATTACAGTTGCACATCTAACAGCCCGATTCTTAAATCTTGTGTAAAGCTTTTAACATCACTGTGTATGAATACATGTTTATCTCTTAAATCAGAAAGATTTTGTTAATAATTTTGACAGAAACAAAAGCTCTCTTCCTCAATGGTGGGCAGGATGCTCATCCATCCACCCACACCCCTAGTATTTCTAGGATGCCTACAGAGAAACTCATACAACAAGTTGGATAATTAATTTAGGGGAATCTTGGCAAGAAAATATCCTCAAAAACCTAACCTCATCCTGCTTAGGACTAAGGTAGATCTGCTATCTCTTAAATGGATTTGATTATATAGAAACAAAAATTTGCATGCAGATAGTATTGGCTGCTTTTCATTCACAGAATTGAAATTTGTACTGCCTTCCTGCAAGATTATTAGTGAGCCACACAGTTCCTGGTCTTCTTCCAGACTGTGCAGGCTTTTGAGAACTAGTCTTGTCTAGTTCATCATATCCTCTCTAGTTATTATAACCTTCTTGCTTTTTTCTCTACCTTTAAGAACTGAGTCTCTTCTTTATACAAATTTTTTATGGAACACAAAGCACCTCTTTGTCCCACTGCCCTTCCCAGTAGCTCCCTGCCAGTATATGGAATCACTCTTTTGCCTTTGAGAAATGTGCCTTTTAAACCAGCCCCGTGGGAAAAAAAATGAAGCTCTGTAACTTGTTCATTTGGGGGAGGACTTTAATCCCTCCCCTGTTCTCCCACCTCTGGAAGACAAACCTCCATACAAGGCTGGCTGCAGCCCCGGTGCTGGGGCCAAGTGAGAGGCATTTAGTATTGATGGCTCTTTGATGGTTTTGTCCCACCTTTCCAGATAATTTCCTGTAGCGCCAAATCTGTGCTAAAAAATAAATGCAGGACTGTGTTCCCAAAGCTGTTTGTTCCAAACACTCCTCATAAAGCCCAACAGAATATGAGGACTTACAGCCCTGTTTGCCAGGTTGCTGCATCCACTCTTGGTAGCCTCCCTTGCCTGCTGCTTCATTCATGTATTCCCTTTCAAATAATTCAATTTTCTGCTCCCAGAAAGGTACTGCCACCTTTCCTATTGGTTTTCCTGTTGTGTCTGTATTGCCCCCTGCCAAAAATATTCTTGTTGTAACTAAGCATACACTGACTTTCTGTCTTAAGATGAACATCTTAACCTCTTAAACTCCTTTAGCAGAAACTGAAACTAAGAGTGTGTTCCCAGAAAGATTCCTATAAAAAATGCTGACCAAATATAGCTCTGGTTGAGGCACCAAAATGGTACTGCTTTTCTAGAAATGCTAAAGGTAGTAAGGGTCCAAAAATGTAATTTTATTGTTTAGTAGTACATAATTAACTGAAAACAACAAGGCTTTTAGGTACTGTCAGGCTCCTCCTTCTTATAATCTATAAGCCTGATTTGATGGTTTAATACTGTGGAGGACCCAAGGAGTTTAAGGAATTGATCATTTCCTGTCAAGGTGTGCAACTCATTTGGCAGTACTATAAATTAAGAGACTCTTGCTGTACCTGTGGTGAATTCACCCCTCTGAGATGCTGCATTTTCTGCTATGAACCAAAGGAAAGCTGCCTGGAGGCAATAAAATGCTTAGTGATGCATTTGCATAATCTCAAAGCATCTTTGTCATTGTGTGTTCTGTGTTTTAAAGAAACAGATGCAGCCATAAGTGTAATAGTCTAGCAGAGTGTGATGTGTTTTTATGTGCTCTGCATTATCTAAGTGTACAATCAGAACTTGTAATACACTGTTAATACAATCCACATTAAGATCATTGCAAAACTAGTTTGGATGTACTTTTTCCTGCCTGTTTTTTGTTTGTTTGTTTGTGAGTTTTTAAGAGAGCACAGTATGAGCGAAGCAACTTAATTCTTTCTGGATATCTTTAAATTAGTTGTTTCTATGAATGATGGATAAGGGAAACTACAGAATTACATGTAAAAGGTAAAAAGCCTGTTAATAAGAGGTATCATTCCAACTTGGATCACTTTAGGAGAGTGGATCTTGGCCTTCATCAATACTTCTCTCATTTTTATTCTCTCAGTTATGTATAAGTCTTTGGGCTTGGTTTTGGGGCCTGGGTTATGGGAGTTTTTTCCCTCACTGGATGGACAATTTACTTTCTCTGCTTGAGGAAACTGTATCTGTTGATCAATTTAGTTTCACTTGATTCTGAGCTCTTTTTCTGGTGATAACTATAATTAAAATTCTTTTTACTTCACCAGCATGTGAAGAAATCATTTCAGAAAACAGATTCTACTTGTTTTTATTGATTTTCAAAATTAGTGAAGATAAATGTAGCATTGGAAAAAAACTCTCCTATAAATACATATGAAACAGAGGGGGAAATTAAATTGCCTACTATTGATTTTTTGCTAGAGATGAAGGATAAATTAAACTTCAGCTTAGGTGCCATACCCAGAACAAGCAGGTAAAATTCTGGATTTTAAGTAAACTTGAAATTATTTTCTCCTTCAAAATAAAGCCCCATTTAATTTCAGACAGAGAAATACACTTTGTTACTTTTTAGAGGGGATACTTTGTGCTGTTTAACCGTTATGTTACATTACATAAAAAACTAAGGCACATTTCAAAACAAAAATTAGATGTTTTGATTTGAAAACAAAACCATTTTTTTAACTTTAAAATAAAAAAAACCCCATCAAAGCAGGTTGTAATACAGTTTTTCCTGATTTTGATTGAGTGTCTGTAATAACTGATGAACAGAACTACAGCAGAGATTTGATTTTGTTTTTCAACATCCATTTATAAGATAAAAGTTGAAGATTCTTTAAATTTCATGCAGATCTTAGGGAGGGCAACCCAATACTCAGAAAGGCATCAGGTTTGCTTATTCCTTAAATATTTAGCTGGTAATTTCCATCCTGTGTTCCCAGACAAGTCTGTAAATAATATACCTGTTCTTTCCCATGAGCATTCTTTAGTCAGGACAACCATATCCCCAACCTTATCATAATGAACAACTTTATCATCCTTTTTTTTCCAGGTTTACCACATTTTCAAGAACAAAATGATTTAAAGGGATTGCTAGAAAGTCTTCATCAAAATATCCAGGCCAAAAAGAGAAAGAATGTAGAAATCATGTGGCTGGCTGCAACGGTAAGCTCTCTTATTTCAAAGAGATTGATGAACTAATGATGAACTCATTTTCATAAGCCTGCTGATATTCTAAGTGCAATGGATTTTAAGGATATGATTGGAAGACTCACTTAAAGGAGGCAGATATGCTGAAATGGTTTTCTAAGGTATTCATTCTTACAGTTATTCATTCCACTCATAAATTTGTCTCTCTTCCTCCACTGAAATTGCAGACAATTTCTTTTTCTTACTTTTTAAACTGGTAGAACCTGCTAGAATTTGAGCAATTTGTTTTATATCCATTCCTTGATAATATAAAATTACTCAAAATAATTTCTTTTTTTAGTGTCCTTGAAGTATAATGTGGGACATGATTGCTTGCTCTGGCTTTTTTTTTTTTTTTGCTATTGCTGCATTCAACTTTTCATTTTCTGTAATTAAATTAATTTCACAAATAACTGTTGCAAAATACATGTAAAGGACAGACAGTCAGACACAGGGAGAACACAAAGAACATTGTTGTTTGTCTAACAATGATTAATACTTACTTTGCTTTTTCCCCTTAATTCTTTCCTTGTTCCCCATTCTGTGGGGTTTGCATGTACATATTTTTAATAAAGGGGTTTGCATGTACATATTTTTAATTTTAGATGTTTATAAAGAGTACAAGCCTTTCAGGAATGTTTAATTCTTGGTGTCTCTGCTCCCTTACACCAGCGGGGAGTTTTTGGTATCTACTGAAAGTGAAGCAAGGATTTGTTTTTGGGAGACTTTCAAAAGTATATACCCTTCAAGGCAACTAAATATTTGATACAAAATTCTTAATAACATTTTCCATGACTTTTTATTAACACCAGGGAAAAGACAATCTTAACTATAACTTTGTATTATAACTCCTGTAACTTTCCTATTACTAATATCATTTTGCCACATGGTTAATAAATATTATCACATGCTATTGCAGTATAAATGCTTTGTAAGTAAAAAGGTAAGTTGTTCTTGCTGTACCAGTCCTGCAATTACTATGAAACACTATTTTAAAAAAAGTAAAAGATAGAGTATAAAAGGAGTTACAAAGAATGTGCTAAATCTTATTTATATAAGGTATAGAAAGTTGTATTTTACCATCTATTTGGGATTCCCTGAAAATAATTTCATGGGTAAAAAGCATTCTTTGGACATACAAAGTGTTTCAGGTTTTTGTGCTCTGAATTCTATTTCTCTTTAGGTTCCCTTACTTTAACTTTCTGTGGTGTGTATTTCTGGTTCCAATGACTTACACACTGTTATACTATGTTCCATTTATTTCTTGAAAAAGATGTTAGAATAAAACTTTGTCAGTGCAGTGGCTGTGCAATATCACTTTTTTATTGCAGTAGGTGTATGAGATACATCCACGTGTGTATCTGTACCTGCATGTAATCCTTGGTATAATTGGACTGTCAGAATAAATCTAATAGAATTTAAGTTTATTTCTTCTCCTCCTATGTTTTCCCTACATCAGAGCCCATCACTCATCCAGAATAGTTACCTGGAATTTTTTTACTTCTTTTTCTTAATAATTTTTTATATTTTTAATTTTTTTTTAGGACTCATTCATGTGGAATAGCCTCCATGACTCATGGACTTCCAGAGATACTAGTGTAAAGAGAATTAATCTCTTCAATTAAACAGTGAACTTCTTTCACACCATTATTTAAGAAAATTATCATATGGTACTTTATTTTAATCCCAGTGCAACCATGTTCAAATTTTTAAACAGATTTAACTTTTAAAATTTTAAATTTTAGGATGGAAGAAACACTCATAGGTTCTCCTCTGCTATCATGTACATCTTTGGGTTTGAAGTAAGATTCCCTTAACTGATTCCCTAAATTAAACTTCTGAGATTGCCTTCACCATGGTATCACAAAGAACTTAAAGGCTCTAAGTATTTTCTGGGCCATTGCTTTTAATAGAACTTCTGAGAATGCAATTAACAGATGAAGAAATGCTTATTTGCTGAACAGACATTGTGGAGATCATGTTCCAGTTTCGTCCTGCGAGCTCTCTCACTATAGCCAATGTGGGAAGTTCATTTTTGTGATGATTGCTGTAATTCATTGCCTTGCCCTATTCTCCCAAATATTGTGGGGTTTCATATTATACTTATGATTCTCCAGGGATAGGTGTAAGCAAAGTATTACCTTTTCTCAGGACTATTTATATCTGGGGAAAAGGTAGACCCACACTTGGGAACAGCAGTTCTCCTCCAAATTTTTCTTTTCCTAGTAAAATATTGTTTGAAACCAAAATATAAACTCATGGACTGGTAGAACCACAGATGAATTCTTAAGGGGAGAAATCATCCTCAAAATTGTCATGTTTCGCTTATGCCTTATAACTTTTTCAAAGTTTAAGTGAAAATAGACAATCCAGGGTAGTCATTTGTGTTAAACTTTATTACTTGTGAGTCATACATTGAACAGTTTACCTGTTGAAAATAAAAACTGTTAAAGTTCAGATGTGTCTGATTCCATACCTTCACAAGAAGTTAGTCTGCTGCATTCATGTTAGTGAATTAAGACTTACCAAGCTTTTTCTTTATTAATTAGATATTCAGACAATTAAGCTTTAATTGTACAGGGTGGTTGCAAGATTAAGTGTGGAAACAGTGAAAGAACTGTTTCTTTTATGGTTATAAAAAATTCTTTCGTAGTTATAAAAATCCTATTTCAAGTTCTGAAATTGAATGTACCAGTACTAACTTTTAGTAGGTGCTTTCTTCTTGAGAGCTGCTGCAGCTTTCTGGATGCACTCTCTGGGCTTGCAGAGTTGTAGGGGCTGCACAGCCTGCCTGGTGTGGGAAGGGCCAACCTGTGGGGCCTGCCTGTGTTTCAGATCTGCCGGAAGCTGAACGGAGTGCGCTTCACCTGCTGCAAAAGTGCCAAAGACAGGACGTCCATGTCGGTGACGCTGGAGCAGTGCTCCATCCTGAGGGACGAGCACCAGCTGCACAAGGACTTCTTCATTCGGGCGCTGGATTGCATGAGGAGGTAGGTGGGGTTCTGTGCACCTTGGGTTAGGCCAGGACTGTCAGCACTGAGGGTCTAAAGCTGGTTCTAAATGCTCAGTAGAGCCCAGGCCTGGCTGAGCAGCAGCCTGATTGCGGGTAAGCCATCTCTAGGGTGCAGGGTCTTTGCAGCAGTGTGTTTTATCAGTAATTAACACTCTCTGAGATAGATATGTGAAACCTTGCAAGGGTCAGCTCACTGACTGTAGAATCTGAGCAGCAGTCTGAACAGCAGTTGCTTTAAAAAAAGCTATATTTTAGTTTTGAGCGTATTTTTAAAAACATTTGCACAGTCATGAAATAATTTGTACAACAGTTACACAAATACTGAGAAAGCAAAAGAAGCATTTGTTACAGATGGCAATTCTTACTAGTCTGTGTTGTTGAAAAGAAACATCCGAGTAGGTTTGGACTGGTGGTGGTTGCCATTAAAATCTGATAAAATCTTTACTGTGCTTTAAAAAAAAGTTAATTAAAACATGCTTTATGCTAAATTGCAACTATGCAGAAATGGAGGCTGGTGTTATCAGGAATGTGTAATTAAAAGATGTAAAGATTTCTCATTACCTGAGTCTTTGATGAATAAAAAACCTTATTGAGCAAGCAAGTTTTGATCATAAAATGAATCCAGATGCTAGATTGTCTAAAGAAACTTTCATCATTGATTTTAATGAGCATAATCATATAGTTTTAATCATGTCATAACAGTTTTAATCATATTGTCTGTAGGAGTTTTAAAACATGTATCCACAACACTAGAATAATATATAAAAATGGTCACTGCAAAAGTAATAGAAAATATTCTGGTAGTCTGCAAATAAGTAACTGAATCATATCTTGGGCTTTTGTGAAACACAAGTTTTTTATATGGTGGATTTATAAAGATCATACTAATTAAACAATTGTGCTTATGGTCTATGATGGACCTTTGTATTTATTGTTGCCAAAATAGGTGTTTAATGTCTCAATCAATACTGTGGGCTTATACACAGAGTGTCCTTTTGTCCTTTGGCAAAGATAGCTGTTCCAAAGAAAAAGCATAATTTTATAAAGGGTAAGTGAGCTGAGATGGCTCAGTTGTAGGTTTGGTTCACAAGGTGCTGCTAATGCAGTGAGATGTGATGTGTTGAACTGAGCTGTCTCCTTTTGGTTGTATTGTTACCTTGCATAAATCCCTCAGTCTCTGTAGTAGTTCAGTGAGTGAATGACTTCTGTGCAGTCTTTCATAACTACATGTTTTATCATTAATGAATTCTGAGTTTTCTGTGTTAAATTTCATTTGTTGGCATTTCAAACGCTTTTTTCTTTTCTGTTATGTCTCCAATAAATACAAAAGTGTGTAAGCTACAGTAAGTTACCAGACACAGGAGAACTAATTATTCACATAAAATCACCGTAATGTCAGAATAGCATTGAGTAGAGTAGTGGATTGGAAAATTTTCACAGACATAAATATGATTTTAAAAAACCCTAACTTGTTAGTACAAAACTCTAGTAGGCTCTTGTAGATCAAAATATAAATGATTTTGTGTGTGTTTATGTCATGTGACTGATTTGAAAGTCAAGATGAACACACTAGTTTTATTTGCAGGTAAAAATAATTTGAAGTCACAAAAGAATGGTGTAAAAACAAAAAAAAAATCTGAATAGTACTTAAAAATTAAATAAGCAGATGCCTATATGAGGTTGAGGCACCATTACAAAAATGTAAAATGTATTGATTATGCTGTAGTTACAAACAGAGAAAAGCTTTATCCTGCCCTTATCCTGTAAATGAATTTCAGACTTGAAGTAAAGCAGGTGAAAGATGTGTTGGATGGGAGCTGGTAACTTTGACTCGGGTGGTAGGATTGTCTGAGGATTAAACCAAAGGCTTTGTGAGTAGTGGCAGTAGCACACAAAACAATTTGCACCATTGGAATAATAAGGAAAGAAAGAAATCTTCTAACTATGCTAGTTGCTATCAGTCTAACACTGTTCACATAAGTAAGGGTTTAAAAATAAAATAAATAAAAAAAAGCAGCCAAATTACTATTGTTCCCTCCTAAATTACTCTTGTTCCCTCATGAGTTGGTCAATAAAAGCCCAAAAATTCAGAACAGAAGATAAAAATGTCAAATGGGAGGACGGTGCTCCCTTGAGAGTTGGCCTGGCAGTTTAAGATGTGTGTTTGGGTGAGGGGTTTTTTTGTCTTTGGTGCTACAGACACCCAGCAGGGACTGCTGCTCACTTCATGACTGGAGTGCCTCTGGAGCTGCGCTGCAAGGAACACACAGCACTGCTGCCTGGGTGGCCTGGCAGGGACCTTCCAGCTAGGCACTGCTCCTATCAGCAGATGGAGAAAGGATCATTGC
This sequence comes from Alaudala cheleensis, assembly GCA_013398995.1. Classification (NCBI taxonomy): domain Eukaryota; kingdom Metazoa; phylum Chordata; class Aves; order Passeriformes; family Alaudidae; genus Alaudala; species Alaudala cheleensis. Next base: position 62,809 of record VWYE01016182.1, read on the forward strand.
AGGGAAAGGCATTTTGAGACACCAAACTGGGAAGGAAAGAGCAGATAGGCAAGCAAGAGGAGAAAAACCCCTTGATTTCCACAGGTGTTTCAGCTAAATGTCCCGTAGTTCACTTGAGGGAAGTTTGGCAACTGTGTTTTTGAGGTTTGAGTGAATGAGGTCAACAGACTGGTTTGGTAGCCATTGTGGCACTTGTCCTTTTGTAGTTCTTTTTGTTTGATTTCTTTTGCAGATCTGAAAGGTAATGCTGTGCATATCTAAAATTTTCATTAGGTACTTTTAGAAGCTTTTAGAATGATTTTCACATCTGAAAGAATCTATTTTGTTTCAAGGGCAGACAGAGAAAAACTATTTGCCATTTAATTTGCAATTTTAGCAGTTTTTTCCCCAATGAATCTTCTCTAGATCACTTTGTTAAACTTCGTCAATCAAATCTCTTTGTGCTGATTGCCACAAATTGCTTTTAAGCCTTTCAAAAGAACAAATAGACTTGAAAAATTCAATTTTAACACCCAGAATCCTACAGACTGGATTGATCTTTGAAAGGCTTCTTTTAAGAGTTAACAGTAGGAGATAGAGACTACTGTGAAACTAAGTGAGCTGTAGAAGTAAATGGTAATTCAAAAGCAGCCTTTATTGGAAATGCCATCATTTTGAGATATGAAAATTATAAAGGTGCCTGTGTAGCTGTAAGGCTTTTTCTTTTCCTGCCAATGCTGACACAGCTTTGCTGACTGTTGGAAAAGGGAAGCATGTGCTTACAAGTTCATGCTTTCTTGCTACCAGAAGCTTGGAGATGCTGGACCTCTGTGTGCTGCTGCTTCTCAGCTTCTTTGGGGTCCCCAGAACTTTGAGCAATCCAGAAGTGCTTCCCAAAGTTTCAGCATATTTGCTTTGGTGTACATTGCATAACCCTGTTTTGGAAAATACTGCCCCTAGCTGTTTTTTCAATGACTTAGTTTACAAGTGGAATCATTGTCTTTTAATGATAAACTATACAATGTTTAATGCTTCTTTATAAAAAAAAGGCTCTACGAGAATCCCTCTATTAGTTCATCCTTTCAGTTATGAAAAATGTGGTGAATGAAGCAATGATGGGAATGCATGCTTTATCATTGACAATATTAATAGATGGCTTTGTCCTCAGTCATAAGTCTGGCAATTATGATGCTGCAATTGCTGTGTACCTGAAGCAGCCATTCTATAAATAATTCCACGTATTATAATTTCCTTGATATAGGTTTGTGACTTCCATTGATCTTAGTGACATGAATAGTGCAGAATGAGGAAAATCAATATATCATCCCCTCTGTATCAAGTGCTTGTAATTCAGATCATATTGAAATACTGTTTATAATGCCACTGCCACTTCCAAGTCATTTTTTACAGGCATCAATATTCTTATTTTTCCCTTCACCAATACAAGAATGTTTCCTATCATTCAATTTTAACTCTATTCCGAGAGACAGTAGAGGCACAAAACTGATTTACCCGAGTTCGCTGCAGTATCTGTCACATGAGTCTATTTTTTTTTTTCTTTAGAGCTGGCTACTATTAAGGGAGAATTAACCCTGGTGGGCAGTGTGTAACAAAGCAGCTCAGAAAAAAAAAAACAACTTTTTTTTCCCCTTTTAAAAAAATTTTTTTCTTTTTTGAATCTATTTAGCTTTATTGTTTCAGTGACAGGATCCCTTTTGGAGGCTGTGGGTAGTGAACAACCTCAGAATCTCCTGTCATTGAGCATGTTTCCAATAAAGCCTCAAAAGTAGTGACAAACAAAGGAAAGGACAAATCCACTGTCTATGGTGAATCCTCCATGCTGTCAACCTTATCATCATTCTTAGCAGGGCACAACACCTGTCACGTATTTCTGGCATTCTGAATACAAAATTTGACTCAATGTGGGACACACTGTTTCCACTTGAAATAGTCAAGGATATTTTAGGGTATTTTAGATAAATTGCCTATCAAAAATCTCATTGAAGCACAAGTTCAAAGAATGAATGATCTGGGCAACAGTTTTGATGAGCCAATTATAAAGAAAATATCTCGTTTTTTTAAAAAGCTGTTTGAGGACAGCGTTTCTTAAAGATGAGTGAGTTGAGGAGGAGGAGGGATAGCTGTAACAGCTCTTTAATCAGGGACTTTGAGATGTTCTGGGTGCTGAGATGGACCTTGGCCAGGGAAGAGCCTGTGCCAAACACCAGAGCTGTTATTGCCACATGGACTAGGAAGCAGCAGCAAAGAGACAGGATTATAGGCAGGGATGATCCATGTGCAAATCTCTCTGGGCCTTTCTCCCATCTCCCAGCTTTCAGCCTGCCCCTGTGAGCAAGAGATGCAGCATGTGAGGGGTCGCACAGAAGAGGAGGCACAAGTTCTCCTCAAATCCTTTTCCCAGCCCATCTGACCTTCACCTTTTATTCTAAAAGTATAAGCACAGTGAAAAAAAACCTTTAAAAAGGAGAGCCTGACTTCCAATATAGATTTTTGCATCATGCTATGACTCTTTAGAAACTTAACATCTCTATTTTAAGGTAGAAATTGTAGATTATTTGCGTCACCTGATGTACTGATAGAAGCCTGGGCACTAATTAACAGTAAGGTTCAGTTTTGGTGCATTGAACCACCATCAATTTCGTTTTCTATGACTATAATACTGGTTTGAGGTTTTTTTTAATAGCCACAGTGTGCAAAGAAAAAGAAAACAAAATGGAGAGAGATGGCCACAAGATGTAATGAGAGTCAATGCCACTGACAGCTTGCTGGAGCCTTTTAGAATTAAGGCCTATTTCTGACCATCCTTCTGGAAGGAGGAGGAGGATTATAGACAATCATTGTGGGCAAAGTGTCAAGCAGTAGATGAAAAGGCTGTGATAAATCTAAGCTTTTCTAATATGACTTCTGAATTTCACAGGATTGAACCTTATAAAGTATCTTTAAAGTAATTCTCAGGTTTTAAAGACTTAAACCAAGGAAAAAAAAATGAAAGGTAAGCTATGTACGCTTTATTTGCACTCTGGAAGGTCCTGAGGTTCAGACTTCTACATGGACAAACTGAGTGTAATTGGCAGTTGTTTTGTAATACAACCTTACACTATATGAACCACTTTTGTCTGGTTCACTGGGGTCAGGTGTTTGAGCTCATGTTTTGCAAGGGAAAGTTCTCTAGCTGACTGCAGAAGTTTCATTCTCCTGGACCTCATTTCTCCAAATTCTTCCAAAATGCAGTTTTCAGATTTCTTTCTGATCAACACCCTGGTCAGAGTCCTGAGACCTCTGTCATGTGATCTTTTCATCTTCTTTTTTTTTACTACACTTTTGCTTGAATATTTCCCTCCTTTCTCCTCTGTGACACGTGTGTCTGCCTTTCTTCTCCTGTTCAGAGTTTGGGCGCTGGCCTCAGTCACAGCGCAGAGAGAACAGCAGAGCCAGTCCCCTGCCTCATGGGTTTGGCTTTATGTTATAGCAGTCATCCTCTGCCAGGGAAAAGAACAGCAAGGAAAAGCCTTGTCCAGCTCCTTGACCTGGCATATGTTGAATCCTCAAAGTATGTACCTGCTGAGTTTGAACAAGGCTTTGTTACTGAGATTAGAGAGCCTTGCAGGAGCAGGCTCTTTTGGTAGTTGCATCTCTCACATCTTTATTATCCTGGTGCAGAATATCAAATCCTGTTCTTCAGCATGGAGATACTAGTAATTCTCTCAAAAAATAGGGGTAGAAAAAGCTGTATTTTTTTCTTCTCTAAATGGCATTGTAAGTTTGAATTTTCCCATTCAGATTGAACTACCAATTGCAAATAGATTCTTAATGGAAAGCATTGTGTAGCCCTAATTATAATCACCTTTCCCCTGGAACCTGTAATAGTATTTTTGGGCAAATCACTTGGGAGGAAGGGGAGATGTTCACAGCAAAACAGTGCCACTCTTTGCAAGGAATATTTAAAGAAGTGACTCACTCTACAATGTAGCAGGCAGCAAACATTCTGAAATAATGCTTAGTTTTCTGTCCTGGTTTAAACAGATTGGGGATGCAAGCATCATAAAGTTCACCCTAGGACATTTTCCTATCAGTGTGTGAGGGGAAGGCAGAGCCAATAGAAATCTGTAGTGTGTTTAAATTTTGACACCAGTGTTTGGGGAGCCAGTCCTTGAAATGCACCTGCTCCTTCTTCAGTGACTACTTAGGGAAGGTGAGCACTTCAAGAGGACTCAGAACTTGACAGTAAATTTTATACAATAGGAAAACATGCTCATATATCAATTGCACTGTACAGTATTTTATTGTATATTCAAAGAAGTTCCTGCTCAATTGAAAAATAAAACATTAGACAACATTTATGTTTCAGCTTTGTAACAAGAAACAACCCTTGATTCCCTGTGATATTTTTGCTGAAGGGCCCCTTTGCCCTTTGACTTCAGGTTGTGTGTGCCAGAGTTCTCCAAAGAAGTACTGGATTCATGGAATTCCAATCAAAAACTTACCCTACTCTGAGTTTTTCTGCTCCGATTTGTACTTTTCATTTCTCACTGAGATACTGATGAGGTAAACAATCTGTTAAGTAGTCCAAATTAGTATTTTTCATATATTGATCCAAATGAGAGGATCGAGAACTGAGCTTTGTCTTTGTTCTCTGTGAATGTTTTAATTATTCAGTATAGACAGTGAGAAATGTGTGTAATTAATTACCATGTGCACTCTATGGTCAGTTTTTAAAACCAGCCAAATTAAAAAACCTTATCCAATAAATTGACTTTTCCATTTAGTTCCACACTCTGTGTTTGGATGCTTAATAGTGCAGAAGTGAATTTAAACACTGCATTTGATTAATTACAGAATTAAAAATAAAAAAAAAGAGGAAAAGGAAAATGCTTTCTAAAAAACCTCTTCTAATGGAAAGTGTTTCTGTCACTTTTGCCATGCATCTATTGCCGGCCCATAGTTCTGGATTTCACCTGTCCTGGTTAGACAAATGTAGCATGAAAGTAGATTATTGTAAAATATTGTTTGGTTTTCACTTTTGAGATTCTTCTAGTTGTTTATGGAAAACTTCATAAACTTTCTCATTAATTTAGTGCTTCATTACTTATTTAGAGCTTCCATGAAAGACTAGGTTTTACCAGAAATCAAAGACCAGATGTATTGTAATCACCAGACTGAGTAATACCAGGTTTCTTCCTGTTATATTTCATTTTAGTTAAGATTTCCTGGAAGAGTGTGTGGGAAAAGTCCTGTATGCATGTTTACTATCTGCTGAAAATCCAAGTCCTACAGCTGAATTGCCATGGCTTTGGCCATGTTCAGCTAAATCTCAGGAAGAGCAACACGGCCAAGTCTAAAATTTTGATAAGAAAGAAGCAGGAAATGAAAGTAAGAGGGCAGTAGTGTGTACAATAACTAGTTAAAGCTATCAAATGTGCAATCTCTTCAAGAAGCTACTGGCCTCTAAAACAATGTTGTCAGAGTAATTTAACTTGGGCAGGGAGGGCTCATAGCTCCCTGTCTGCAGTCCCAGCAACCTACAGACTTTCCAAATGTTGGAGGGGGCACAGAAAGGAGAGAAGTTGCTCTTTCAAAAAGGTGGTTTTGTAATAGAAGATTCTTCATTTCTTCAGGAGAAAGCTGATGAGTGTCAGACTACAGCTCTGGTTGGCTTATGTAGGAAGCAGGTTACAGACGCTTCTAGGTTTACCTTTGCTCTCATTTTAGACTCCCTTGATCCCTTCATAAATGCAGTTTCTTTTTGTAGATATGCTCCCTGTTTGGATAATCACCTTTTCTTGTCCAGCACCCCAGTTTCAGTTTTCTTCTGTAAGTTCTATCTCTTGGGATGCTGTGCAGGCTCAGGGCTAGCCACCATCTCTGGGGAGTTGCCTGGTGCTTATTCTGTACATGGCATGAGAGAATCCAGCATTCAATCTCTATATTCTCTTTCTCCATTTATTATTATTATGCATTCATAAGGCAACCTGGAACATTCTGCTATACAATTGTGCTTTCAAATAGTTATGGTCCTATTCATCTTCAGCCACTGGATCTGAAATTTTCTATCTCAGATTCTTTAGGGAAAGAATCTCAAATCATATTGGGATACCAAAATTGAAGGAGAGATGTAATTGTGTGTCATTGTCCCCCCTCCATATTTTATAACCATCATTTGAGGAACTAACTTCAATGTTGGGGGTTTTCTCTCTTCAGACTCCTGCTGTTTTCTTTTTTCAGCAGGCATTATCCTGTTTCTTACTCTTTTGCAGTAGCATCTTGGTGTATGGTATTTTGATAGAACTCTTTTATCAGTGGCCTTTCCAAGCTCAGCTGAGGGAGTTAGTTTTAGTAGTAGTTTCTAGTTGTTGTTTTCTATGGCGCAGCTCAGGTTTGGTGAGTGACATTTCATAAGTGTGCCCTTATCATTACAGCAACCACTGGCAACCTTTCACTGGCATAGCTTGTGGTAGTCAAGACAGTCAAAACACACAAAGTATTTCATTAAAAACATCCCAGGGGCTCAAGTATCAGGACTTTATTATCTATCAGTCTTTCATACTTATCAGAAGGTTTCACACACCAACACCTTGTTATTTAACAGTCTCTATCTCATTTCCCAAAGGCATCTCCAAGCAGCTCTCAGAGTCTGTCTGTTTATGCCAACAGCCAGTTCTCCTCTCTTCCTTCTCACAGCACTGGCTCACTTCATCCTGTCCCTGGCTCAGCCACCTGTCCCTGTCAGTCCCTGGTACAAAGTCTGACCCTATATGTCCCTTGCACCACCTCCTGTCCCTGGGTCTTCACAGCACTGCAGCAGACTCCCAACTATAATTTCAACTGAGGTGCAACCAAGCTCTCCTAGCCAGCTCACTCTTTATCACACCCATATAGCTGGGAGAGCAAGGCTGTTCCCACTCTAGAATAATTAACACAGCTGCAGTGCATCAGAGGCAAGATTACCTTTACTACCATCTCTCTGTTTCCCCACACTATTTTTACCTATCTTACCACAGTAGCTGCAGCAACAAGTTCTTTATCAGTGTTTTCCTGCAGTACAAGTCCTGGAAGCTGTTTGCCATGGAGTGACCAGAGGAATTTCCATTTGGATTATCATGTACCTATTATGTATTTCCTACTTTGGTGGTGTTATCTGCAGTCAGCTGGAACTACACCCAGTAATGGAGCCAGCAGCATTATATTGCTATCCTGTTCTCTGGATCATCCAGAGATAAATCTGGGAGATAATTTTGGGAACTTATATTCTTAATAGCTGAAGTCTCTACTATAACTTCTATGAATGGGAAGCACGTGTTTATAAGGAAGTTAATACAAAGGAAATGTTGGAGTCCTCCCAAAGTGTACAGCCAACTCCTCAGTTGACTGCTAATGCTAGAACAGTTAAAGTGGTTTCTGCAGCCCTGGGACTTAGTGGTGCTGCAGTTGTACTGTGGTTCTTAACATACCCCTAATGCCAAAATCACTGGGCACTGCTTTGGCTGTGCATCTGCAGTGCTGTTCCTGTGCCCTGCTCTGGGCTTACTTCCCTGCCAGCTTGTCTCCTCTCCCCAGCCTGGATGTTGCCACATGCGTATTGTCTTCCAGCAGTGGGAAAAGCAACTGGCTTTTCTCCTCTGTTGGAGATACTCCTAATGCCCCAGGAAGGTACCTGAGCCAGTTTCTACCTCTGCAGAGTCTTGTGATTCCAGGCAAAGCTTAGCCAAGATTTAAAGTCCCTTAGACAGGGAGGTCAGAGGGTGGGAAGGGAATCACTGTTCCCTCTCTCTTCTGTCAAGGGATGAAATACTTTGTTATATGACCCAGCCTCCTTGTTAGGTTACCTGTTAATGAGGCAGAAGGTGCCTCTCTGTGTGGTACTCACGAATTTCACTTATTGTTCTCTGAAATTATTTTGTAATACCTGTATAAGAAATCACCCTTTTCTGCCCCTCTCATTCATCATATGGGTTTCCTGACATATCATTAGATTTAATTTCATGCCACATCCTCTCCCTTGACTGCATATTTCCTTACACTTGTGAGAACATTGTAATCTTTGAGTCTTCTTATCCCTCATTGCAATTTAACTGAACTCAGTCCCTGTGCCCAAAGAGGGAATGCACAGATTGCTGTTCCTTCCCCTCACACCAAGAGCTAACATGTGCCCTTAACTTCTAGAGAAAGGTAGGCTAAAAAGGCATCAGTTAATTATCAGCAGATCAGTGAGATACACCTGGCTTTAAAAAATATTTTTAGTTACTCTGCAGCCCCACTCCAGTCAGCATTTTCAGATTTGAGGAACTTGTTTAGATTACTAAAACACTAAAAAGACTAAGGTGTAATCTGATCACACAGTCATGTATTTTATAAAACCCTGTTGTAGGATAACCTGGTTAATAGTTTGTGTCTTGAGTGAACTGACAAGTCTGATGAAAATATATAATTCCTGTCAAAATAATGTTGGGTTTTATATTCATTTTTGAAAAAAAAATTCCTCAATGCTCCAAAGTTGGTGATTTTTTTATTTAAATCCCTTTATAACTCATTCATAACTGTTGACAGCAGGGCATCTACAGAATACAAAGTACTCAGCACAGAAAGCTTTACAACTTCCAGCAATCTGCCTTGTGGTGGTATGGTAAATAGAAGATTGGAGGGTCCAGAATATGTTGTTGTGGAATGTTTTTCAGATGTTTTTGGTTTTGTTTTGGGTTTTAGCTCACGTAGCTTAAACAAGACTAGCATGGTCCCTGTTCTAAGTTTATTTCTGCTAAATGGCTGTTACACTGAAAGCCTCAGGAAAGCAATAAAAATGGCTAAACTGGCACTATGACAGAGGCATTATTGGCTGGTTTTGAAGTGATCAAAGTAGCATCAGGCAGAGGCAAGCAGCTACAATGTTTCACTCTCAAAGATCCATGAAATGATTCAGAGAATCCACAAGAGTCTGCTTTGATAATATCGGTTACATATGGTTAGAATATTTATTCCATTTACCCTTTTTAAAGTCAAATGTTTTTGACTTAAAAAGCTTATAATTGACAAACAAAGGGTGAGAGAAAGACATGCAGTTGTATCTCTTTCAGTTTTAAAGTGGAAGAAAGCTAGTATAGATGTGCCAAGTCCCTTATGACACTAGAGTCCTTTGAAGTTCTGTTTTAATCTACTTTATCTTTAAAGGGGCCTCTTCTCATAGGCTTTTTTGCTTTAAATAAGAGTCCTGTTCCTGTACTTGAGTGTGCAATATAGCAAAGCTTGTAAATGATGTTCATTTCCTTACTGACATTCACTATTCTGCATATTACTAATTCTCTTTCCCCACTCCTTTTTGCTACTTGGGTTCATGCTGACATAGCAAATGCAGCAATGCTGGCTGCACAGTTCAAGACTCTCTGCCTTCTGGACACTGCTGTGTAAGCTTCTGAGTGTTGATGGATAGTCTTCCCTCAACATCATCCTGAATAAAGTCCTCTCTTGCTTTCCTGCTGCGTGGTCGCCTCAGGGAGAAGGCTGTTCCCTGTGTCACCTTTCTCTGTAAAAATTTGCTACCACAATTGTATAATCAGCAAATACGTAGGCAATCACTTAAAACTTAGTTTGACATTCCTGTTACACAGATGCAGATTATTTGCCATGTGAAGGCACTTTTTGAATTTATTTTTAGTGAGTTAGCACACATCAGACCACTGTAATGCTGTTCATTTGCTCTCTTGTGCAGCGCAAGCAGCCCGAGATGTGCTGCCAGGTAGAGGGATTTGGCTTTCGCTTTTGTAGGATTGTTTTAGCCCTGTAAAGGTGCATTGCTGCTTTCTGTATATACTGTCGTGCTCTTGTAGCAACTTACATCCTTCTGTTCTTCCTCAAAGGGAAAAGTACATTCCTTCATAGAATGATGAAATAGCTTGAGTTGGAAAAGACCTTAACAATCACCTTGTTCCAACCCCCTGCCATGGGCAGGGACATTTTCCACTAGACCAGGTTGTTCCAAGCCCCATCCAACCTGACCTGGAACACGTCCAGGGATGAGGCATCCATAATTCCATGGAGCCCTTAGTGTAAATACAGCCTTATGGGTCATGCTGTCTTTGATCTACAGAAGAATTAGAATATTCTGTTGTGACTGGTTGTTGTCTGTCTGACTGTAATTTGCATAATTTCAATCTAGTAGATCAAAAGTCAATAAAATATTTTTTTGGCTAAAGGGGATTGAAACCACTTTTTGGTGATGCTTGACCAGGCAATATTGCATACATCAAAGCTTTGCCTCCCAAGTATGTTGGTCTGTGTGATAGTGCACATAATATGCTCACACACACATAATTATATGCAAATACAGAAATGTAGGAATTGGTAAATTTTAGTTTGTCACATTGCTGATTAATTTTGTAGCTTAATGAAGTGAATTATTTAAAATGGCTTACAAACTTTGCAAATATTTTTCCAAGGCAGGAAACTGGTTTTAGAGTGCTTTATTTCTGTATCACTGTGGTTTCTGATTGGCAATGAAAAGGTTATTAAAACACTTGAGACTTCCATGTCCTATGTTGCCCTGTAGGTTTATTATCTTCATGTGATGATCCTTGTTTGTAGATGAAGACTTTGGTGGGATAGAAGCTCTGGGAAAATGTGGTCATTTCACAGAACGTGACCAATCTCTTGTTCTTGGTTATCAGGGAAACCTGAGGGCAGTAACATTTTTCAAATCAGGCCCATTTTCTCACTTTCACACCAAGGGTGTTCACTGGCAATAGAGTGCTGAGCACCGTAGTCTAGAAAAGTATTTGTAGGCTTAGCTGACTTTTTAAAAATCATTTTGTGACAGATGTATCTCAAATTTTATATTTTCTGTCCCAAAGGCAATCATTCTTCCTGCTGTCACAAAGAATCTTCTTTTGTGCAGAACAATAGGGATAACAAAACTCATTTCAGCCTCAATTTAATGCCAGTGTAAAAAACTTGCAATGAGGTGGTTATGAACTTGAACTCAGTGCAGATTACCTCCTGCATGCTTACACAGATGCTCACACACAGGATATTTTCCAGAAATGGTTCTATTCTGACAGTTTCTCTCTTGAGCAGATTAAATCCTGAAATTTTCTTTTTTGCTTGTTGTTACAGTTAATACAGTAACACCATTTGGAGTTTACCTCCTAGGTTTGAATTAGACCTACATGAATACATACCCAAAAGATGATGATCATCAGGATGAAATAATTCTAGCAAATAATGAGTTGGTAAGATAAAGAGACTGATCCTCTGAAACTGAGAATTATCAGACCAATCAAAACCATTTGGAAAGCAAAACTCAAACATGTTTCATAGTCTCAGCTGTGCAGTCCAATGAGTGCTGTGCTGATAACAACCACCATCTCCCTCAAGTGCTTTGAATATGGACATATATGTCTTTTCCAAAATACTGGCTTATTTGTAATAATTATTACACTCATGTAATTATTACTGTAATACTTATTATCTCATGGAAAAACAGCCTTTACCTGAAATAAAACTGAAATAGCTCTAGCAAAGTCAAAAGAAAGACACCAGCAAACACTGGCTAGAAAGTTGCTGTCAGAGATCTCTGGTTGCTGAGATGCGGTGAGCCTTGTCCCATGCCCTGCTGAAGCTGTATGCCAGGTAGGGAAGGGAATGCAGATCTTTATGATGCTGTCATCAGTCCTTTCTGGCCAGTCTGCTCTCCACTATCAGTCCACTCAATAGTTAATTTAAAAAGCATCTTCTCCCCATACATACATTTGGCTTTTCAGGCACAGATGAGGTATCAGTCCTCCCCAAATGTGGCTCTCTGTGGTGAGGACTTCACTGATCTCTATGCTAATGTGTAACCAGATGGAATAATGGGCTAGGAAAAGTCTAAAGATCTTTTTTCAGACAGGACCCACACCTGGTGTTACTGTGGGTCGCTTTATTGCAAATACTACAACTTCATTATTATTGCACTGCAAAATACATTAGGCATCCAATTTCCTTTGTAAATGAAGCAATGTATTACTTCAATAGCTACTTTTGAAGCTCTCTGCAACTTAAACCACAGATGTTAAAACTATTGGAATTAAATGAACCCCCTCTGAATTGTAATCCTTGAATAGACTAGTGTTTTTTTTAATTATAAGGTTTATTAAGTGAAATATATACTACAATGGAGTGGAAAAAGTCAAATGATCTTATATGGCAAAAATAAAAACTTGAATACTCCATTGGGTATGGAATGCCAAAAGATAAATAAAAGACATTTTATTGTTAATGTTCTGTACCACATTGTGATGTAGCCCAAAACAGGCAATTGCTTGCTCGTAAATCTCTTGTTTTTTCTTTTCTTCACACTATAGACAAAAGTCAAGACTGTCCTTCAAAAGTACTCTGTCCTCGAGTGAGCTTGAAAGTTTAAGTTGTTACCCATCATGTTTGACTATGTTTATGGTGCTGGAGAGAAAATCTGATGCTTGTGAGGTTCATTTTTTAGGTGATGCAGTGGCAGTGAAAATATGGGCTGTTAAATTTGGCACCCAAAGACTTGCCAGTCCTGCTGAGGGAATGTTGCCCTTTAAAGGGGTTGGTTCAGACCTGGGAAGTGTATTCCGTAGTTACCATGGTAAGCAGTTGAAGGTAAAATAAAGACAGGAGGGCAAAACTCAGCATGAGGAAAATTTTGCTGACATCAGCACCTGCTGTGCTTTTAACCATATGCTTGTCACTAGACACTAATTTATTTATTATCATGAAGTCAAGGAAGCCAGAAGTTACTAAAAAGAAGAAACGTGTACTGTTAAGTTGCTGTTTAAACTTTCGCTGCTACAACATATTGTTGTTTGCTCAATCCATATGATAAAATAACTACTGCATGCTTTGAAATAAGGGTAAAAGTCCAGTTTGGTTACTTTCCTTGTTTACATAGAGAGCAGTAGCCATTAAGCAATGTAGTTGCAGTGCCCTTACCTTAAATTGTTGTTTATTTTCATAGGAAAACTTTATTTGATTACTCCTCTGCACAAAGTTACTTTAGCTTACATAATTTTGGCAACATGATGAATTATGCAAATATTTAGCCATTTTGAGTAGATATGTAGAAGTTACACTTCTGTACTGAAGAATACTTTCTCAGTATTTCATTAAATGTTGCTCTAATTTTTCTACCACTGTAATTCAATGTGTTTAGTTTTGAAAAAGAACTTATGATCAGTGTTCCTGAGTAAAAATATGCAGCTAATCATTTGAATGAATGGGAGGGAGAGGAAGCTTTCTAAATAAAGTCCTCTTTATGGAAGCAAGTATTTGGTAGAGGACTCTTTCCTTGCCCTCAGGTTGCCTGTTGCTTCTTCAGTTAAATTATTCTGCACTCAAGAGAACGTTATTGGTCAAATGTAAGCCTGTTACTTTTCCAGAGAAATTTCCATTATCTGTCAGCAATTCCATCTTGGGGGGGATTATCATATTTTACATTTTCTACAGTGTTCTGCACGTGTTTCATTATTGTGCACCATACCTGGGAAAATGTCATTTATTATTTCATGTACCAAAATACTCTGTCTGCATTGATGAGCATTCTTGTCTGACAAGTGCAGCTGCTGGCCTGCACTCACATGTCTTTAGCTTTGTTTGAATCATTAACAATTCATGCAAGGAGCAAAACCAAAAGAAAGTAGTTCAGGGAATTCAGAGTGCTTGCTTTAACCAATTCTCAGACTCTAAGAGAGTAGGAAGGATATTATGAACCACGTGGTACACAAACAGTGCACAAGCCAACCCTGTCCCCTGTGTACATTAATGAAATTACAAGAGATGCCTGTAGCTCAGCAGAGATAATTTTTTAAAATTGCTTTTGCTGTTTAATTGCAGCTTTTGTGTTTTATAGATTTTATTTAAGCTGTCAGTAGCAGTGCATTAATAGAGTATTTAACAAACACAGAATTGAATACTAATAAAAAGAGACAAGCAGACTCCTTTCCATGTGTATACCAGGCTCTGACATGATGATGTGAACTGATAATAAGTTTTTAATAAAGGGTAATAGAGAATAAAGCTATAAGAATAGTTGAGATCTTTTTTCAAAAGTAAAATTGTTTAGTTACCAGCAGCCTGCAAGTGCTGCCCAACGGCCACAGAAGCTTGGAATTATCCAAAAAAAAGGGACAGCATCAGTCTGCTCAGAGTTTTTTGGACAGTGGCTGCATTAGCCACTAGCCATGAGCAAGTGCTAGAGAGGAGCACTGACACTCCTCACTCACCTGGAAAGGCAGTATCATTCCCAATGAATTTAACATGGGATGAGGTGCAATATAATTGAAGGGCATTAGCATTCATTAGAAATAAAAAGGAAGCAGAATTCCTTGAGGCCTTACATTATGGGCATTTAGAGAAGATGAACTGTTTCTCATTAACAACCTATGTGCTTTTTGGCTGCACTGTAGTTTTTTCTGTATGAACACCTGGCCTCTGGCTCGTATTTATTCAATACAAACACCTGAAGCATATGAATAAGTGTTACTGATTTTTCTAGTGATTAAAGAAAACATGTCCAGAAACATGAGCAATACCACGATTTAATGTGTCTCAGACCTGTGTTGAAAACTGTATTTTTATAAACAGAGTATAAAATTGGAGGCACTGCCATTGCCCTCAGCACAACCTCAGTCACTGTTGTCTAATATTTTGAAGTTATTTCAAAATACAGGGTTTTTCTGGAAAATTGGAGCAGTGTTTATCTAAAGTGGCAGCACCAAAATATGATGATACACTGAAGTGTTTCTTAACCTGTTTTCTTTCCAGTGTGCAAAACAAGCAGTGCACATAATAGAGCAGAAAAATGCACTGTAGACAAAGGTAATTCTCCACCATCCCAGTGAGAGATATATACCCACTCACTACCTTCTGTGTCCCATCCTGGGGAAGGAAAGAAATACTCCATCGTTGCTACTGGCTCACTGCTTCTTCAGAAGAAAATAATAATGGATGAATTTTTCCCACAAAATCTTGGATGTTTCCAGTTTTTTAATATGTTTTGGATTTTTCATAGTAAAACACCCTCTCTTCCCAATTATAAGCATTTAAAAATAGCATCCATTCCACTTACTTGTAATTGCAATTACCACCAGAAGCCCTATTGCTGTTCTTGCTTGCTGAACATGTGCTTGGGAACATTCATACTTAAAACATCTCAAATTCAGAGACTCCAAAGTTTCAGGAATTGGCAGATTCTGTAGAGGGTCCCATGGCTTTGTAGTGAAAACTCTGGTATGACTGGTTCCTCACTACTGATTGTGTGTTTGAGAGAACACAGGAAAGACTGACTTTATGAAAAATTAATATGTTTCTGATAGTTCAGTCCAGGTCAGGAAGTAAATTGGCTTTTTTTTTCTCATCTGTCAGAGACTTAGCTCATGGTAAAGTGATGCTGACAGTGTAGTGAACTCCTCTTCTGCTCAGGGAGTCCTGAGCATAGTTCATAGAGCTTATCCTGAGAGCTGCACCTTTGATCTTTGGCAAACTGACAATTACTGTGACTGCACTGAGCAAAACCACATCCTTCAGCTCTTTGTAGCAGTAAGAAAAATGTAGCATTATTATAGAGAGGAAGGTATTTGCACCTGTGTTATAAATTATTTACTCCTTTATGCCAGCAAAGATTTAGGAATGCAGAAGGTAAATATATGGCTTATTGAATTTTTAGTCTTTAGTGATCTCATATCATCCAAAAGTCTTTTTTTTTTTCTTGATACTGGGGGCAAAACTGTGGGTTTTCATCTCTTTATTCTCCCTGTCAGTGCAGTGCTATTTTTTGCTTAAAAAGTGAGTCTGTGCTAATATTGTCTTAGAGAAATACGATGAACTTCTTAACAAATCTGCAGTACCATTCAAATAAAAGTTTCCTTACTAATGCAACTTAGCAACCAAAGGGAAAAAGCTTATATTCAATATTTTGTTTAAAAGATTTCCAGTTCTCCTCCTTGGTACTTGGGAAAGAAAATTGCTTCCTTCTGAAGAACAGGTTCCAGAACTTTGGCCATCTTCTTAAAAGATACTAAAACAAAACGAGTAAGGTGAAAGAATTACATTCACTCCTAATTTGTCATAGAAAGGTTTATTCCTCTAAGTCTCCACATTGTATCTACTAACAGAAAAGACAACAAATGCATTCAAGGCATTTAAATAAGAATTTTATCCAGCCTTGTAATTTGCCCTGAAGGAAGTACATGGAAAAAGTAGTGTTTCAGATTCAAGTAGAATTTTCCTTGCATTTTACAAAGTTCTCTTAAAATCTTCCTGCTAAAGAGAAGAGAACCAAAGCAGGACTACATTTTTTTGTTCCTGGTAGCAGCTAAATTCAGATTTGGGTGCCTTTTTTTTTTTTGGTGATTGGGGAATCTATATCAAATTCCCCTTTTATGAATATATTCACATAGTGTGTGTGCTGCTCAAAAAACAGCTGGGATCAGAACCGATCAGATCTCAAACTGGTTTTGTGGTTTTTTAATAATGTATCAGTGTTAGGTGAAAGTTTTTAATGAACTGGCATTATTTAGCTGAAAGGGAATAGCAGTTGCCTGTGGTTTATGACTCACACTTTGGTTAATCCCACGAAGAGATGATGTGAGTTGGTGTCATTAATGAGAAGCAGTCGCATTTCTCCTTTCATATATCTCAAACTGAATTTGCTGGCAAAAAAACCAGCAAGTCACAACACTCAAACTTAGAATTCCTGCTGTTCAGCACCCTCCTCCCTTAAAATACCCAAATTAGAGATGTAACATAGATTAAATTATCTTCTGTTTACACCAGCAGTTCTGACCTTAATTTTGTCATCCTACCCATAGATTTGAACACCTAGAAATGAATGACAGATTTTAAGCATCATCTTTCATGCATGTCTGTTAGGTAGTGTAGGAAGCCCTTCTGTCTCTTAAATCAGCTTTGCTACTTGTCCTCAGCATAGGGAAAAAAGACTAAAAAAATCTTTGCCAAA
Source organism: Alaudala cheleensis (assembly GCA_013398995.1). Classification (NCBI taxonomy): domain Eukaryota; kingdom Metazoa; phylum Chordata; class Aves; order Passeriformes; family Alaudidae; genus Alaudala; species Alaudala cheleensis. The sequence goes on from VWYE01016182.1 coordinate 79,769, forward strand.
AGAAAAGGAATGACTCACGAAGATTTATTTTCATGGTCAACAAAAAGTATTTAAACCTGATTAGACATATGAAAGAATTTATCAGGGATTTATGTTTCACTGGGCTATGTGAGCTAAATGTATAAACACAGCTTCAGTAAAGATGTGACAAAAACATCTTCTTGCTGTGACAGAAACAGTCTGAAAAGCAGTGTGACTCACTAACCAATTATGCCAGTGCTATAACCTTATGGAAGGGGAAATGTTGTAGGCATTCAGAACTTAACTGAAGGTAAAACCTGTGGGGTTTTGCTTAGCTGTTTTCCTGCACAAAGATGTAGACCATATTTGCTATAGTTCTGGTTGTAGATTGGACTGAATTTCAAACCTTGCAAGAGAAGTTTGTCAGGAAAGATTTTGCCATTTCATACTGAGAAATTCTCATATATCTGTAATCCTAATACTTTATAGAAGAGTGTCTAGGAAGATTATTAGAACTGCATTTTTTGATAGAGAAATCTTTGTAGAATAGATGTGTAACACTGCAGAGCACTATTGGTAAATAGCAGAATGAAACAGCAAATCCTTTCCTTGGAGTAAAATAGAGGTGAAAATCATGTTTCAAAAACTGCTCAGCTGTCTTGACAGGTAAAGAAGAATCTCTTCTGCAAACCCATCACTTTTCAGTTCTGAAGCTAATCTCTCACACAGTCACCACAATGACTTTGCAAGACTTGAAGCCTCTGCCCACACTTGTAAATTGAAAACCACTGGGGGTAGATTGTAGAACATGATCTCAGTCATTGTATACAGTGACATTATTTAATGTTTCCTGATACAGTTTTGGCAGATTCATTGTACTCTCAAGTGATTCCAGGGCAGTTTGGGAGTTGGCATGACCAAGGTACTGTTCCCATGTGGCAGCATCTGGTTGTCCATTTTGGCAGATTAAGGGACACAGGCACAGAAAGTCAACTTGGTTTTGCTGTTAAGCTGCTGAGGGTGGATTTAACCTGCCAATGCAGATGTTATAAATGCACTAGTGACAAAAATTGTGATTCTAACTGGAATTTTTTCTTTGTTTCTTATGTTTTCACTATTGTAATTTTGTCAATGTTATTTTTTACCACATAGATACTCTTTACGTTGAGGGGAAAACATTCTTGCAGGCATTCTGTATCAGCCACAAAGGAAAACATTAGTTCTTCTGCAATCAGCAGAGATTTCTGAAGTGCTGGGATTTACACTGGTAGAGATGTATATTATCCAGTAGCATATGTTTTATGCATATTAGATATAAAGCTTGAAAGTGCCCTTTTTTCATCTATTCTTCGGAGTTAACGATATGTCAAAAGTAAACATAGGCAATTAGGTGTTGCTCTGTGGTGAACCAACGATTTGGGAGATGTTTCCATAGCCCAAAGCTGGAGTGAGTTGTACTGTTTTGTTGCTTGCAGTGCTGGCTGTGTGCCTCTTTCACCTGCCCTGGTAAATCCAAACACATCTAAGCTGGTAAAAGAGGTCAGGAATTTGCACATTTATAATTATTTTGACTTCAAGGAGAACACATACACAGCAGAGCAAAAAATGTGTAAATTGGATTTTGACTTCAGCATTCCTTCCAAAGGATCCCTGTCTGTCCATGTGATCACATAAGACAGCAGGGTTTTCCTGGGTATGGTTGTGTGGCTGTGAGACCAAGTGTCTCCCTGGCTATAATTAAATACTGTTGCAAGAAGGTTTCTTTATGAATCTGCTTCTCTGTACAGAACTGTTATGGCCTGTCTATAATAGTGCTTAAAATCTGTACCCTGCCCATAGCTGAGCCTCCAGTAGCTTTCTGTCTCTGACCACCTGTTCAAAACTGAATTTTTAGCTCTGGACAGGCTGAAACCCCATAATAATGGTTGAGCTCAAAACCCCATTTATTTTATAATAGCTGTTTTTCCAGATCTAGGTGTCTTACTATCATGGCTGCACCATGAATGTGCTGCTTGGTCCAACTCAGTGGTCAAGCCTCATGTTATAGGATATGCTTTCCTTTTTATTTCCGAAATAAAGCATTAGGAAAGTCACGTGTTATAACCAAACAAGGAGAGAATGAAGGAGTAGGGAAATAGAGGATGCCAGCACTAGGAACAAGATTAGGGAAAAACTTGCAGCACAAAAGGTAAAACAGGAAGAGGGGGTTTAGTGTAACAACTTGATAAGCAGATTTGATGAACAGTCTGGTTTTTTGGTGGATGTTTAAATAGCAGCTGTCTCTAAATCACTGACTGAATTCCTCAGTATTCTTAGATCTGAGACTGCTCATCAGTTTCAGCAATGCTGGTTGTTTTGAACTGAGATTATAGGATCACATAAGCAGCAAAAATTGATTTATAGCATCTTTGACTTTATTTAGTGCCATGTAGATTTGAGGAAAAAAAATTTAAATTATTGGCAGCAATGTGCATCAGAAAAAGAATAATTGCAAAGATTATTGATGCAGAAGATGTCTCTGCTGGTTCCCTTCCTATATCTTCCATTTTGAAACAATGCAGAACCATTTTTTTATTTTTAAAAACTGTTGGAGGTTTATTGTATCAACTTTATCTTTCAACATAAAATTTTGTTTCCTATTATTCCTTTATATGTTTTATCTGGGTTCTGCACTGATATCAAAATCCTTCAGGACTAGGCTGAGACCTATTTATTTCCTTCTAAATCATGTTTTATTCTTCTAGATGTTGTAGTGCAGCAGTTTCATAAAGGCTAGGAGATGTTCACAAGGATCCCACATTTTCTCTTTGAACAAGTTAGGTCTGCCTTCTTGAACTGTAGTTCTGTACATTGATACAGGTAATTATCCTCTGAAGTGTTTCAGTCAATCCCAATAACATGTATAATGTAGAAATTACGATGCTTTCATTCCAAAAACTTCTTTACAGAAGTTGCTTCTGAATTTGACTGTCTTGAAATAAAAAGAATAGGTAAGCTATCAAAATTGTGTAAGAGAGAACTGTAGCAATCCTTTCTATTTGAAGAAACGTCTCTACTACTGTCAGATGGGATTCTAGAGAAGCATCTTACTTCTGCTATTTTTCTGTGTCAGCAGTGGAGTTTGACAAGAAAAACACAGCAGAACCAGAAACTGCTTGCTTGAATCTGTCTGCAGAAAGGGGAAAATTCCCATAAAGTACAAGTGCAGTAGGACATGAATTCAAGCTGTATGACCACTAGCACATGGGACCTCTGTTGATAAAAAGCTGCCTATTTATTCTACCTTAAGAACTAGAACAGTTCAGCATTTCCAGTTGTCGCTAATAACTGGACCTAGAAAAGTTCTAAAAAGAAAAACGTACATCCCAAAGTTTGACAGTCATCTCCTCCAAAAACTTTGCACAGGGACATCGGTGTGACTGATAATCAAAAGCCAAAATGTGCCCTCATGGGTGTGCTTGACTCTCTAAGGACTTGAGAAGCTTTTTCTTCACACCATTTTCATCATCTCTGCTTCACTGGTTTGAGGTTCAAACAATTTGTCATCTGAATTTGAAAACAACAGAAAATGCCTGCTGTTTTGCCTTTGTCGCATTTGATAAGCATGCAGCATTATCCCAATAGGAGTTTAAGATGATAAAACATCAAATGAAACAGAAGGCAGGCTGAAATGGTTATATTGTCATTAACTTACAGCACCCTTGGCTGTTACGATGTATTTGTGCTGTGCTGTAAGTCTCAAATGAACAATTTGAGAGTAAATGAATAAAAATTGTATGATAGGTTAGTGGGGTGTTCATGACTCCAGATGTTGCAAACTTAGAAGCTTTTTCTACTCCTGTTAAAACTATTTTTGAAACAGAAACTTGCTGGTTATTTTGGGAGTCTTCTTATTTTCCTTTTGTTTTAAAATACAGTTTGTGATGGAGATAACATCTGAAACCATGGCGGTATGTTCACACCTTAGCATGTAGCACTCTGTTCTGGTCGTACTGTCAAGTCAGAAGCCAAACAAATCCAGCTGACAGGGCACTAGCAGGATTCCTGCTGTTTGCAGTAAAACTTCTCCAGGGTTGGATGAGCCAGGGGAAGCAATGTTATGATGCTGACAGCTGGGCCTTGCTTTGTTAAATAATCTGCAGAGGACACTTTTAGGTGTGCTAGAAAGCACTGCCAACTGCAGTGCATAGAAAAAGACTGGCAGATCCTAGCAAGGCATCTGACCCTGATCAAATATTCTTCTTAAATTAAAAGCATATTTAGCTATTCTGCTCAGCCTGTTCTTAGTTACCTAATAATGGAGTTGGATCCTTCTGCTCTATTTTGAGGATGTCTTATTGAATTGTGCATAGAATGATGTGACTAATTTGTGGAACAGAAGTCCCTGTGCATCTGCTGTTCACGGTCGTTTTCCTGTGGGGAAGATAGAACTTTTTATGTTAAAAGACACTGATCATTCTTTTCAGCATATCAAAGAACAAATGTACTGTAGGCTTTCCTATTGAAAAAAAAAAGTAATAGATTGAATGGCTTTTATCTGTGTTTTCATCATTACACCTGCATAAATCTCACTGATGCTAATGGGACTTGTAGCAATGTAGATAAAAGCCAGTCACACTGTTGAGATGTGGAGTCCAACAGAACAAGGCACACCACAGAAGTAGGACGGTTCATCCCTGTAGGGACAGCCTGCAAGTGTGTGACACTTGGAATAAACCATTGGTGTGCAAAGCCCAGGCTCTCCACATTGATGTACCCCATCAATCTGATTAATGCAGTGGCTGTGCAAGCTTACTGAATGCTCAGCTTTACTGCTGCCCAGATAGAGTGCTCCAGAGAAAAAAAAGTTTGGTCTCTGCATCCAGCCAGCCATAGGAGCACATATGATGTCTCTGATGGAAGAGACACAGGGCAAACAGAAATCACCTGGACTCTGAGACTGGGAAGGAAGAGGGTTGAGCTAGAGCTCTGAATTGTGAAGGCATAATGGGAATAAGCTGAAACCTGCAGGCTCACCTTGAAGAGTAGGAAGGGGGTGAGGGGACAGGGCAAAAGGGTCAAAGGGGCAAACCTGTGGGATGCTGTAGGGGTTAAAAAAAGAGGAAAACCAGCAGGCAGCAAGTTCTTAAAAGTATCTAGAAATACATGGTGAAGGACAGCATTAACTGAGAGCAATACAGTTAGTCCTCACAGCTGATCACAAATGGTAATGTCACTGTGAGCAGAAGAGGAAGGAAGTAGTGTGGGTGGACTGTAGAACAGAGGCATTAACTGGGGTAGTCTGATAGAAAAACAAAGAATTACTTATTTTTCAGTGTTGACAATGCCCCATAATCATGCAATCAGCTTCATTCCTTGATAGTTTCTGAGAGGATGTCTACAGCACAGTTTGAGTTGTGCACAAGTTCTATCCATGGACAGTTGAAATCTGTAGACCAAAAGCAGTAGACACATTTCCACCCGCAATTGCTTTGACCTAGGTGAAAGTAGTAGGGATTTCATTTTTTTAATCTTTCATTCTGCTATTTAAAATAGTATTTGTTGACCTCTTTATTAGTGTAACATACAGATTGAATGTTCAAAGCAAAGAATAAGTCTAAGAACTTATTGTGGAAGGCTTGTTGAAAAGAAAAATTGGGCAAGGAGTAGTTTTGATCAACCCTTACCTAAGATTCCACCTGTAAATGCAGCTCTTGCATCTCTATTGCTAGCCAAGCTTAAGAAACGTAACATTGCTCTTTAACTCAGTCAGAAAGGCAGGCTTTCTGTAAGGTGATGTGGCTGCTGCTGCTGTCTTAAGTGTATCATTTTTGTCTTTACATTACCTTTACTGTCCCACAGCCTCTTTATGTCTGCCAGCATTTTCTTTCTTGAAAAAAAAAGAGCATACTTGTGCTTCTGAAAAGGTGCTGTGTTGTCATCTGATATATTTGGATTTTCTCAAGTCCACAGAAAAAATGGCAAATTTTCTTTTAGTCACAGGATAGTCATAGTAAATAGAAAAATAAAAATCTTTCTTACCAGTCCTTACTGTCCAAAGGAAGTCTATAAGCAGGGCTCCCAAGTGTATGCAAGTAATTTTCAGAGGGATTGAATAAGTGTGGTTGAAGTGTGAGTAATTCTTCCTATAGAGAATCTGCCAAGAGTACAACAGGAGAGCCTGGCTGTAGGAGTGTCCCTGTTGCTCTGGTAGGACAGTGACCACACAACTTAGAGTGATTCAGTAGAACTTTCTTGTAAGCAGATTGGTTCCTGCCTGTGTTGCCTGAGGAAGATATCAGGTGATTTACTTACAGTAATGTAAGTGCCAGCCTTTAAATAAAAAGAACTGCTATTGACTTTGAAACTCAGTTACCAGCACTGATGAATTTTTGAAGTCAATTTACCATCATTTGATACTCGTTTAGAATAGCTGTTAGTGTGTCGCCTTTCTATTTCTAAACTTCATAATAGATACTGAAGCAGGACTGAAAAGCCTGTGAGAACCATGGAGACCCTATTTTTTCAGTGTTGCATTGTGACATACTCATAATCTTTTTTTCTTTGTTTCCTTAACTTCTTTTTTTACACTTCCTTATTCCATTTCTGTTCAGTGTGTGTGTTCATTTTAGTGATAGTGTAGTTCGTTGTGGAAGTTATTAAATGCTCACTTGTGAATACTACTCCAAGGCATCCAGCAGGATTAATATCTTAGTAGCCACCCAGTCATCATGCTTCCCATGTCCGCTGTAGAACACAAGAGTTATATTGGAAGTACTTAGATAAATCTATTTCCTCAAATAACTGTGTACTTTCACTTTGTCAAAATACCTGCGTGTTGGCTTTCTTTGCTGCTTAACTGCTGTTCTATCTGTTCCTAACTTCCCCTGTTTAACAGCAGACAAACCCAGGGAGCACTGAATGAGTCGGATGACCCCGAAACAGGCTGTCTAACTGATAACAAGCCAACTTCTCGACACTTCTATCCTGTCGCCTTGCTGCTTGTCAGCTCACACTTGCTGGTTGTGTGGCTTATTTTAAGTCTTGCTTTGCTATTAGCCAAATATCAATAAACTTCACTCGTGTTCCTTTCTTTTCTACAAACAGCAACAAACTAACTCTAGAAAAAAGGAATTATGTTGTAATATTTCTACAGTTTCAGACCCCAAGGATTCACCTTTAAGATACCAATGTCTGAAATGTACTGTGTTTTCATTCTTTTTTTCTGAACTCCAAGAAGTATACTATGCATTGAGTGAATTGATTTGCTCTTTCTGTTCATGGTAAAGCTTTCCCACTGTAATTAGCGCAAAGAAAGCCCACTTACAATGCTGTCACTGTATAGAAGTTGTGGAATCATGAATGCTTGAACCCCTCTATCCAGAGTAATTAGTCTGACAAAAAAAAATTAAAAATGAATTTGCACAACACAAACTAACCCCTAGACTAATATGGCAGGGCAATGGTTTGTGAGAATTCTCTTTTGTTGTGTTTTTTTCATTGTTACTAGCTGATGGGATTGTTTTTGTTTAATAAATGATTATTACTTTGCTACAACTAACTCTTTTCTGTAGAGTAACTAAATGGAATAGAATAAGTTCTGTTTTGTAATGAAATTAACCTGTTTGTAATTGTTGCTTTAGTTGCTTTTGCTTTCAAGACACTTTTATATTCTTTTTAACAAAGTCCTGTTTATGTCTTGACTTTGGCACTTGTGACTTTTGTACTCTATGTGAACGAACATCCTTCCTTTATAAAGCAGAGAGGTGGATTGGGCTGTTTGAAAAGCCATTCTCTCTTTTTTTCATTGCAAAGCTGAACATATAGGAAATGAAGCAGAGATGAAACTTTCCTTCACTAGGGCCAGACTTAATAAAATGCCTTATTCCTAGAATGCGCATTTTAGGGCAATGTATACTCGCACATATAGAGCAAACAAATTGAAAAAAAAGTATGAAAAGGTTTAAAAGGCAAATATATTTCTGGAATTAAAACAAATTGTATCATTAAAGTATTTAATTTTTTTTTACTGAACTTTAAACCTCAAGGGCAGATATGTTAGGGGGGATGGAAAATCTTATCACCTATTTCTGAGGGCAATAACTGTACTGGGCCTGGCCTTGGATTTAATTTTGTAAGATGTATCATCACTCGTGGAAAAAAAAAAATGTAGAGTTGAATCTTTGTTATTTTTACTCCAACTGTTGCTGAAACTCTGCAATGAACAAATAAAGCATATTTATTTATTCTGTGTTTCATGAAGTTGTACTTTTTCCCCCTTTCACTAGAGAAGGATGCCGCATAGAGAATGTTCTGAAGAATGTCAAATGCAGAAAGTATGCATTCAACATGATACAGCTGATGGCTTTCCCAAAGTACTACAGACCTCCAGAGGGGACATATGGAAAAGCTGACACCTAAGTTTAACACAAGTGTAATCAGGAGCATACATCATGCTAATTAGTGAATATAACAACAGCTGTTTATGACGTGTGAATTGGGACTGTATAACCAGTGGAGGTGTTTATTTTTATCAGGCTTTATCATTTTACATTAAAATGAATCTGGTTAGTCATTATGAAATAAATACCATGAAAAAGCAATGGACTGGATATTCTGAAAATCAAACATATTCAACTTATCTTTGTGAAGTTGAAGCTTATTTATGACTCATAAGCCAGCTGGAATTAGTTTTGGGGGTCATTTGATTGAAGATTAAAAAGGGAAATGGCATTTGCTGTAGGAATAGAGATTAGTAATCTGGAAGGTGGCATTCTGACTCCTAACCAAACCCTGAGATTTGATGTAAGGGGTCTCTAACTGCTGGTAAAGGTGTTTCCTGGAACCAACAGTGCACTGAGGTCTTGATCACTAATGATTAAACCCTTCACATAAATGTTTATGAAAGATGCTAATGTTAATACCTGGTCTAAATATAATTTTGGTAATTACAATTAGCTTCTTTACATAAACATGGTAACTTCATAATATGTTTTTAGTAATTGCAGACTGTAATTTCAGTAATTTCATTCTGATTCCCTGCAGTTCATTTGGATGTATCACTCTTGGTTTTCTGTACCCCAGCCAAATACCACTTACTTCACTTTCACATAAATCACACTGAAATCAGGAAGATAAATGCCACAAGTAAGGTGACCTGAATTTGATCTCCTATTTAGTGTAAACCCTTAAAAGTATTTTTTCTTTAGTGGTAGGGAAAATAAGTTGTATATACAGGAGTTAATGTATCTTTAGGCTATGAAGCCATGTATGTTATTACAAAGCCTAAAATAAATGTTATGGGTAAACTGCTGTACTAGGACTAGTTAGCCACTGCAGCTGATTTATATCAAATTTGTCATGCTGCAGATAGACACTCTAGATTGAAGAACTATGAGCTTTCATTTTGAATGTTAATGCTCTGCCAGCTTGTGTTAGTCCTGAAATTTGTCTTGCAAAGAACGTTTGTGTTTTCTAATTGTATCTATTTATTACCTTCTTCTGCCTCCCAGAGAGAAATACAATTTAAAACTCCTAAGTATTCACTGGTTACTGACCTTTATGTAATGAATTCTTTTCATATCTAGAGCAGAAGTATGATAAATTTATCCTAATGAAACTACCCGGGAATTTGAGCATTTGTAGGAACTTGTAATTGCCATGGATAAAGAAGTGAATGTTTGTTTATTCCTGTGGAAGTCAAAGAACTCTCTATGCACCGTGAGTTATAATTTGTTATTTTAAATCCATTAATACCCATTATTGGGTATAAAGCTGTAACTATAACAGAATTTAAGAGCCTGATTCAGCAAATTCTCATTGTGTGATCCCATGGAACTGATCTATCATCTGGCTAAAATTAAATCCATCTTGTATATTTGCAAGATCAGGCTTTGGAGTTTGTAGGAAAACATCAAAAAGAGATCCTTCTTCTAATATCCACTTCAGTGGAGCCAGAAATTCACCTATACAATATATTAACTAATTGAAACTTTTTTTTCAAAAAAGTAGGTAATTTTGGTGTAGTTTTTTGGTGCATTAGGGTTTTTTTTTTCTGTTATATAATGTGCTATCATTAATTGCTTCCTTGTTCTTGGAATGTATTACTTCAGTAGATGTCAGAAGAGTTGGCAATGCATCAAAGATAAGCTCAGACTGTTGAGAACATAACGCCTTGATTTCTTCTTGTCATGTACCAGTAGAAGTGGACAATACTCATTGGGTGGCTGGATATGTGCATAAATTAGTGTTTGGGTCTATGAATATAATGTAGCTGATCCATATGAAACTTTTTTGTGGATTTATGGAGTGTAATCCTTCCTAGAAAAGTAATATTTTCTTCTGTCAGGCTGCTGCACTAGCCCTCACTCTATACATGTTTATTATTAGCTTAAAAAGCCCTGCATGTGCAGTTTAGAGATAGTGATAAATGCCTCATAGACCTTTGAAATAACCCCCAGGTATGCAGTAGAGAATGACAACCATTGTACTGTAATTCTGAAACTACCTGTAAAATTCTCAGTGGGGATGGTGTTCCCTGCTGGGTGCTATAGGTACCTCTTTATCTGAGTACCATTGGCATTCTGTCACGTTAAAAATATGGAATTATCTAGATTTTCTTGTCAGGAAAATAGTCTTTCAAGATTTTGCCTCAGCATTTTAATCCTACCTGGGCTCAAAATTGCCATCGTCACTACTGTGTTGTTTTTGTGTTGAGGTTGTTTTTCACATTGAAGTCATGGATTTGATGAGGAAAAAGAAAAAATGGCACTGAATTACTGTCCTTTTTAATGGCTGTTTTAACAGCCATTGACAGTATGTTCTTGTGAAATTAAATAATCTCTTATTTGCTAAAGATAATTAAGACAAAACCCCAAACACATCAGTGGGCTGCAGTGAAATTTCATTGTGCTTTGGCCATTACAGAAGAGTTGACTGGGTTTTGTGCTAAATAATACTGAAATTTTTCTCACTAATTTTTGGATTGGAACATCTTGTTGTGGGTCAGGAGAGCTTTGTAAAACCTTCTGAAGTGCTCCAAGTCTCCTGGAAAAGCCTCATTGCTTCAGTACCAAAAGAGGCCCTAATGTTTTGTTGTTTGGTCCCTGCCTGCTGGGGGCTACTGTGGTCCCTGTGGGCAAAGGCTGTGCCTCAGCTGAGTTGTCAGCTAACTATGGATTCAAAATCCATGGTTTTCTGGTTTGCCTCTTATGAAGAAACAAAGAGGGATTTACTGCAGGTTGGTGGGTGCATAACTTGGAGTACATTTACTCTTTATAACAGCTGCTTCCAGCCCTCTGGGTTGTTTGAATGCCTAACAGAAGAGTTAAATCATCCCTGGGGTCTTGCACATTATCTTGTAGCTCACTGTGGGTATCAGAGGAGTAAAACTAAAGAACTTAATTTTAATTAAACAAACTACATTGTTTGTTTTGCAGAGGAATGTGGAAAGCATAGTGGTTTTGGTGATGACTTTGCAAAAACTGTTCGACACCTGCTCTCTTAAAACTTTTGTAAGGTATAAAATAATTTTAGGGGAGAGCAGTTCTCAAGGGCTAAAAGATGAAAGTTCAAAAATACACCTGGCATCTAAAGCCAAATCTTGTCTTACAGAAGATATTATTTGTAGAAATCAAATCAAGGTCTGTTTTGAGAATCCTGCAATAAGGGCTTCTAGCTTTCAATATTTGTATAATGCATCACACACTACCACAGAGTAGTGTCTAAATAGAAAGCTAGTCTAAAATACCTAAAAAAATGAGGAAAGGAGTGTTTAAGTAATTTTTTCCCCAGAAATGATTGTAATATTGTTATAATACATAATATGTCTATGACTGACATTAAGCAGGCAGGCCTTTTTTTCTGAAGTCTTTTGAGGAGTTTAAAATATATTCTTATTAATGTTTATACTTTGGCTTTTATGGTGCAAAGAGGAAACAAAAAAATTTAATTTTGTTATCTTATTTTTGTCTGTGTGAAGCTGTGTATTTTGATGGAATCCTAGCAATGTCTGTGTTATAAAGAAAAAATAATTCAGGAGGACTGAGACAAAATAGTAACTGAGAAGTAGCCTTAATGAAGTCTTTTGCAGTGTTAATTTTTTGTACTGTCTGAATTTTGCCATTACATAAGTGAAATGAGGAAATTATCAAACAATTTTGTGTAAATCAATCTCTCCTGATGAAAATTCACGTAGTTGCAGTGGAATAAATTGTAGTAGTATTCTAAATCTTCACTAGTAATTTAGGTATAAACAAGTGTAACACTTCATTTTGAAGCCTACTCTATAATATGACTATTAAAAGTCTCAGGAAAAACTTATTTTTATTTCCAGACTAAACACAAGTTCCAAGAAATTCTATGATCCGTTAAAAACAAAAAAGCAGAAAATGCACTGAATGTCAACCAATGTAACAAAGAAAACAATTGTATTGAAAACTATGCAGCAAAATGACTTGTGTGAATTAATGTATGTAATCAGTTAACAGTCTTAAATGAATATTGTGTCAGTTGGTTATGTTGTAAACTTGAAACCATTGATATCTATATTTATGCTCTTTTTTATTACAAAGAAGTGTACTGTATAGGCAATGCCATGAGACATGAATTTGCATCTTGCTTTTCACTTCCTTGCAACTTAAAAGCAGATGTTTACAATGGAAATGCTTTAAAGTAATTTGGTCCTCTTGGAAACACAAACTTACCTATGTATATTACATGTTTACAAAAAAAAATTCATACAAATGCTTTTTTAGAGAGGACAAAAATGCTTCACTGACTCTAGTCCATAAAACACTGGGTTTTTCCCTTAGTCATGCAACACCTTGACTGTTGTGTTGCCAAGTGTTTGGCTTGCACTCTGCAGGACTCAAACATTTATTTCCTCTTTCTTTCATAGCGTCTGTTGAATGAGTAATGGAACAACCATGACTATCACAATGATACTCATGATCCAAGTTAAAAACTTGCATTTGCTCAGATATGAGCAAATACTTCAGGATAAATAATCTATAAGACACTTGTTAACCGGTGTCCTCCTATTCCAAAGAGCTGAAACATAAGGCACAGGATTTGTGTGCTGACTGGGAAAGAGTTCCAGCAGGAGTCTGACTGTGACAAAACAGTGCTCTGCACATGGCAGGTTCAGAGTGGTGAGATTTGAACACCCCTGCTCTTACTTGGATCTCTAACTGTTGGCAGTGGTGTTTGGTTACTCTTCCCATGCAGACAAAATGCTTTAAAAGTTTTCAGCACTTCTGCTTATGAATGGTCTGTCTTTAAAATTTCTAAAATCCCAAATTACTTTGGTACTTGTTTTCCTTTTGTGTAATTGTCCCTTGTGATGTTCCTATCTTATATTCTGGAGCACACAGGGCTGTGTATAAGTAACGTTAACAGGACTTCAGTCCACAGCATGTGTTTGTTCAGAGAAATGAAGCACAACTATAGGAATTCAATGCTTTTTATATTTCAGGACTTATCATTTTTGTTTCATTGCTGTCTGTAAGCCATGTCCATTGTACACTATGTGTATATTTTTATTTAAATAAATGTAATGTTTATTTTTTATGTTTCTGACTTTTTTTGTTTGTTATTCATTTTTCATTGTCATTGCGGTGGTGTTGCCCAGAGGGAGGATTGTCCATGCTGATGAGGGTGTGTTCCCTCCTAAAGGAGTTGGTGGAAGCCCTCTCACAGGTCTTGACACCTCTAGGAGCAAGGAAAGTTCTGATACAATAGTTAAAAGCCTGCCATGGACAAAAATTAACAGTTCCTGTTCTTCTTAGTCTTACCACAACTTTCATCTCAGAACCAGGTGGGTCATGCATTTTCTAGTTCAAAGCAAACAAAACATTCACATGCCCATAAGGAAATCCCTTTCACATAACTGGTGATCTGTAATTCAGGCAAGATCAACACTTTTCATAATGAAGACTTTTTAAAAGCTGAGTGTCGTCCTTTGTCTGGTATTACATCTTCACCATCTCAGGGACAGACCTTGGGAAATAAGTATGGGTTGCTTCTGTGCTGGTTTTTTGAGCTGCTGTTGGTGTCTAGATTTATTATATGATCTCTCACGACAATGGAAGGTAAGTTCCCCATGGTTGGCTGAAATGTATCAAACAGACCTTCTTTTTGGGTACATGATAACATGTGGCTCATCTGTACTATCAGTACTATGAGTAGAAGGTTGTTGCATAATTTAGTATCTCTGTTCATATGTTAGCACTTCTAGTTTTACTGAGATATATTTAGTGAGATTTTAATTACTTGCAAGGTTCTCAATAATCTTTAGAAAACACTGGGAATTAGTGGTTCTTGTGGAAATAAGTTAAAAAGCTGTTAGCAATCAGCTAACACGAACCTAGGAGCTTTGTCTCTTACTAACAAAAGTGTAAGTCTTAAAATAACTTTGTCTCACTTTGCACATTTATGGATTTTATTTTCTGCGACAATCAACTGGGAGCCACTTTCTTCTCACGACAGTGTAAGTGAAAAAAAGAGAACCTACAGCTGTAGTGAGATTATAGAATAATATGATAGTAAAAATATGTTTTCACCAATTCCCTTTCCAATTTTACTTCAAGGCAGGCTTGAGCATATGAGCTGATGTTTTGGAACCACAGTCTGCAGTGTTCTGCACTGGGCTAACCATTGCTGCCACTAAGAGAATGTGTGTACACAATGCTGCTTCTGCTACACAAGAGCTTTCCTGTGAGGTTAGTCATGAATGTTGTTCAATTCACAGCCTTCAATAGGGAGGTGACAGATGCTGTTTATGGAAGTAAGCACAAGAAGGTTCTACATGCAAACTAGACTCTGCTGCTTGCTCTGCCCAACTAAATAGACCCTTTGCATTTCTGTGTAGGCTGTCTGTGCCCAGTCATAACCCAGTACATGAATGAGAAGTACACTTACTTTGCAGGGAAAATTCTTGACATTATTAGGAGTGGATGTAAACTGCTTCTAAATAGGCTGGGATAAGAAGCTGAATTGACAGGTTTCTTCCATGTATTTATTTACTTGTATACACATGCCTATTATGTTTATGTTTTAATATTTTTTACATGCTGTAGGATAGGAAAAGGCAGTGACATAAAATGGAACTTGGGATACTTATAGCAGTCAAATACAGTTTTGCTATTGGAAATGTGACACCCAAGATAGGCTCACATGAACAAAGGTCTAGCTTGTAGCATGCCTGGTAGCATGTGCTGACTCTAGTGGCAAGTTGTTTCTGGGGAAAAAACAAACAGGGAAAGAAATGGGAAAGGGAAGGTGTTTCCCAAACTGGAGTCTGCCATTCCTATCAGGAGTTTAAAGATCTCAAGCCCTGGCTAGCTGTTCCCTCTCATGTTCCCTCTCTGTCATGAACTGAAGTGAGCTTGGTCAGGGCAGTTCTCTCTGCTGACAGGTTGGGAGCTTGGTGTGCGTGTCTTGGAGTCTCTCCTGAAAACAGAAGGCTTCAGTTGGGGCACAGGAAGAGGAGGAAGGAAGGGGCTAATTCTGTCCCAGTAGCAATCACTTCCCTGAGTGTCTGCCCCAGCAGTACCAGACCACAGGTGCAAGGCTGGGAGAACAGCAGAAGAACAAGGAAAGAATACTGCTGTCTTTCCCCAGCAAAGTCTACATGTTATATCCATTTTTCCTGGGACAATAATTTTGATTGCTGCAATTTCCAGGACTGCTGACTTGAACAGAATTAGAACAACGGTCACAGATAAGCAGAGCAAAATTCACCCCTTGGGTGATACCATTCCTCAGAAGTTTCCTTTTAGAGGCAGAAAAGCTTAAGGTCTGGTCCTAAAGTCATTATTCACAAGCAAAGAATCAGAAATGGGGCACTTCAGGTGAGAAACTCCAAGGACCAGGTTTTGTGAGAGGTCTCAGAATCATGAACATTCCTGAACTTTGGTTCACAACTGCAAAAAACGTTTTGTTTGTACAAAGCCCCACACAGGAAGAACTTCTTATGGTCATGGCAAGGAAGCTGATGGTGGTTTCCTGTTAATTATTATAATAAGTAGCTGATGGTAATGAAACTTGCATTCATTCTAGAGAAAACTCAGAGTTCAGCTCATGGGATATATGTGAAATACCCAGCAGATAAACATGCAATAAAAAATAAGAACACGTGTAATAAAATCAGGGAGTAAAGAGATCTATGGACTAGGTAAGGAAAGTTATGTCTAAGCTCTGCATTTTAGACTGCATTCAACTTTTTTCTTCACCTGAGATGTTCTTGGAGTTGGAAGATTTTGCTGCTTTGTGACTGGCAGCAGCTACGATGGAAATAGATGCAAGATTATCAATGTAAATATTAAAAAAAACCCTCGAACAAGTATCAGGATTGTTGTAAGGGCTGTTGCTGATTGGCCAAACAGGTATTGTGCACAAACATTCTCGTGCAGGCAAAATGATTTTGACGGAAAATTGGTTGTGCCACTTTGTACATTTTCCCAACAGCAAGGGACAAGGACAGTGCTCAGCTGAGAAGGTAAGGAGTGCAAGATTGTGTCGTGGCAATCTCTTTTATAATTGATAAAAATCCAAAGATTACAAAACATTTTAGAGGTTCATTGCAAGTCCTGATATAAATAGAAAGCACCTGCTTGTAAGTACTTTCAGTTAAGTTTTAATAAGTTAATTATTTACACTGTTCCACAGGAATGTTTTATGCAAACCAAGGTGATTTTCAGCGTGAATTAAAATCAACCCCCAAACTCACAAAATAACATTAACTTGTATAAACCAATACTTTTAATAGCTCCCTTTACCTCCTCATGACACACCACCTCCATGCTTTGTTGAAAGAGAGGATTATTTTAAAAAAATTAAAAATCAAGGCTTTTCCTTTTTTAATTTCAGTATGAGAAATAAGTGATCATTTCAGGAGTGGGAAATAGTAGTTGTTCACAAGGTTTTTTGTGTGAATCCAGTTGTGCTTAGCTATAAAATGCTGAATATGAATTTAAAAACCAAAAAAGTCCAGCACCCAGTTTATATTCAGGTATTCATGGGCATAGTTAATGGACATCAGCAGGGGAGATGTGATCCCACTGATTCTTAAAAATCAACAGGAAAGCAGTTCACACCATGCAATTCCCTTTTGCATTTAACTTACTAAGTCAAATCCATTTTTACAAGCACATAGGCTAGAATTCTGGCACTTAATTCCTTTTGATCTTCTGCCTGCTAAATTCTGCTTCCCACTGTGCTACCATGCAGTTTATTTTTAACAGATAATTTGTTTGGACACCATTAAAATGAAAATATGACAAATTCTGGCACTACTAAGGCACTGAAATGCCTGTCAAGTTATTATGTCTGCACACACACACACAAATTTGCCATTTGCACAAGGTGAAATTGTAGAGTTAAGAAAATGCCACTGTTCCGTTCAAGAGCATGAAGCACACAAAATATGGGATCCTGACTTTTGCAAAGCCAGCATTACAGATGACTCTCTCTAATTTCCATGCTTGAGGCACAGCTTCCAGCTCCCATGGCTGTTAGGTGTCTGGAGGAGGCTGCTATGACATGACAGGTTTCAAATGGAAGATTTTGGGGCTGAGTCAATGGATTTTTCTTTTAATTACAATATGACGTTATTCAAAACTCTTCCCGTGGTTAATGTTCTGAAAAGCACATTTCCTAATTATGGTTTCTTTTTTCAGCTGAGCACAACTTAGTATAAGGTGTTTTCTGTACAAGTAATGCACATCTTTGGCATGAGGATTTTCATTCTCCTTACATCTTTCTGTGAGGAGCATCATAAAATGTTTAAATTTTATCCTTAAATGTTTAAATATTTCAATATCAATCATGCTGTGATTATACTACTATTTAAATTTTTTTTTCTTAGTAAACTAGTAGTTCACTGAGTTTTAGTGATGGGCCTGGTAACAGATCTTAGCACCAGGTGTGCTCCACTTGCAGCAGCCAGATCCACATTGGTTTGAGCACCAAGAGTTTAAATAGCCACAAAGGCTGATGGATTGCCGATAAGGGCTGAAAGGGCCCTTAGCCACCAATTTCATGGAGCCTCAGTAAAGGCAGAAAACAAAATCTTGGGCTTACAACAGATTAACTCATTGCTCTCCTTCAGGGAGGTGGGTCTGGAGAAGGTTAGCTGGAAATGGAACTGTGTGGATCCAGTGACCTTTGGGTATTTTCATGGTTTGTGATTGCACACTCATGGATTGCAAATACTGTCATAATCCTGTGTCCTACTAACCTGTCCTTCTGACCTTCTGTCTTGCTCTAGCACCTCTCATCTCCTTTTTAAGTAATGGTCTGATTAATAATTCATTAGTAATTAATGATTTAATGAATAACATACTTAAGTAGATATGAGTTCATGTCCTCAGAAGACAACCAGGCACATGAGAAGTTCCTTCTGTGGATTAAATACTCTGGTGGGTCTTGATCTGATCATCCGTATGTCAATAAATCCCTGCCACTATCAGCAATCAATGACACCACAAGAATCTTCTAGTACTTGGTTTTCCTCTGGCAGACTTTTTTTTTACAATCTAGCTTTCTGGTTGTCTGGTAATTTGGGAAGCTGGATGGAGAACTGAGTCGGGAGAACTGTTGTACAAGCTTTGCCCTTTGAGCCCTTGCAAAATTGCTCAACAGAGAACTCTTTTAAAAATTAAGGCAAAAGTGCAGGCTCAGCAAGCAGTGTGTACAAGTCATGCTACCAAGTTATACCTCAAGAGCAGGAATCAGATCCAACAGGAGAAAATTCTGTGCGACAGCTTTGCCTTGGATATGCCAGTTGCAAATAGGGAGCCAGGATTTGGAATGTAGGGGTCTGGATCAGTTCAGATTTTATTATGCAGTAGGGACAATGTGACAGATTAGCCTTTTTGGATCTAGGTTATGTTAAGTAAAATGTCTACTTATCCAAGGCTTGGAAAATTTATGTCTTAAAGTGGGTTTTCACTAAACTTGTTAAGAAGACAAAGTTATGTTGGTGGTTTCCAGTGAGAGAACCAAAGCCTGGAACCTATAACAAAATTGCTGTAATCGTGAGGCAAAGGGATCAGCAAGTACCCACCTAATTTTCTGCAGGATAGTGCAGTTCAGGAAATGTCAGATATAATTACCACTTGCCTTCTTCGAAATGCACATTTGTTTCATCTATCAGATGTAGAACACATTTTGTTCTGACTTTGCATTTCTTTGGGCTGGTGTTTTGCATCCAAGGCAGCATGAACATAGATAAACTTGACATTTGTGGGTACACATTTGATTTACTGTTTAATAGAAAATTATCTGTTCCTACAATAAAGTTTTGAAGTATCATCTGCTATAAGAATAGAGTGTACAACCACAAATATGAAGTTAATCTATGCTTATGGAACTCAGGACAATACATTTGACAGCAGGAAAACAGAAAGAAAAAAGCTCTAGTAATAACATTCTGACAATGTTATTCATAACACAATCAAAGCCAGGATTTGGCTGGTCTTTATGTATATTAGTATTGTATTAATTAAGCAAACACCTGTTAACACCTGAACACAAGGTATGTTGCTCTTGAGTATTGTATTTTAGTCCTAAACTTCATTTTGGAAGACTTGGTTTGATGTTTTGATGGGGGTTTCAGTTGGGGAATAACTAATACAGTTTTTCTGGTAATGTCCTTGTTTTCACGTTGTGCTAGAGCCATAAGTCAGTGGAGAATTTTTACATAATGTACATCTTATTTGGAAAATAAATATTATTCATTCCATCTGAAATTAGATATTACACAAATGAAAATAGTTATAAAAAGTAGCCAAATCTGTCAGGAAAACAAAGTATCCTGGGTGTTGGCATTTTGATCAGCATACATCAAACTTAAAAACTAGAATAGCAAGCTCAGCCCTCTTGCATGGTACTGAAAACTTTATTCCACTTCAACAGTTTCCTCAGTCATTTTCTCCCAGTGCACTGCTCAGTTCATGACTGGGTTTGACAAGGAAATGTGTCATAATATCTCCTATGTCTGTAATGCATTATTGAAACAGCAAAATGAAGATTAATAGCAATCAAGGCAACTTAAATTCCAATTCAGCACACAAGGCAGATAGGAGAGTTTTATATCTATTCCTATTTGAGGCAGCTGGATGTTCATACTTGCATATCTTTGCTTCCCTAAAGTAATCCATGTCACAGGAGCTTGACCTTGGAATGTTGGCAGTATGTTGAACTCCTCTATTTCTTTGTCTGGTATTTGCTACAGTTTTATTGGCTGATAATTTTCATCCTCCTCCACTATCTAGAAAAGGACATAAAGCAAAAGGTAAAAAGATATTGCACAGTAATATGTATTTTTCTTCATAACAATGTGTATATATATATGCACCAGTGGGAATACAGAGATGTAACACTTTTTGTCTTTATACCTTATTCTACAGCAAATTGCCATCACTGTGGTGATATATCCTTGAGTTTGAGATGTAGACTTCAGCAGTGAAAATGCTACTGATCACAGTTTTCTAAGTTGCTAACTGCATCGAGATTTTGCAAATGATGCAAGATGTAATACATTGCCATCACAGTTCTGAGACTGCAATCTAAATTTAATGTTGCTTTACTTCATTTGATCTGCTGGAGGAATTGTGATGAATTCCACACATCAAAATGTTTTCCAAAAGAAAACCGAATCTTTGGATTTCTCTTATTGATAAATCAGATATCATTAGGATGATCACATTATAAAATGGTATGGGTTTTAGAAGATGGATTTTTATTATAAGTCCATCTTTTATTAATTATATTTAGTTAGTTGATAACTCATTCACTGTTTCTTTTCCCTGTAACGACTTTTATAACAGGTTATTTATGTCTGAACTTACCATAACAAAGAGAACAAGACAAACAATGGTCCAAATACATTGATGTGGGGAAAAAACAGTAGTGCCCTTCTATGGCATGTCAGAACCTATTGCTTTATTCAGTAGAGTTTCCTAGGACTTGAGGCCAGAAGAAATTACGAACTCCTCCATGCTTCATGTAAGAGGTACTTGTACTTTAAACCAAATTACTTTAATTAGACTGAAGGACTTCACTCTTTAGAAATACATGATGAATTGCTTACAAAACCCAGAAGTTTCCCTGAGTCCGTTGGTTGTGGTATGACATGAACCAGATAAAGTATGCCCAGATAATCCCATATATTTGAGACCAATACAAATCCCAAAGCCATTGCCAGTTCTTCTCAGAGAGTTTCCCATTTGACCATGACTGATATCCTACATGCGCATACAGACTCCTTAGTGGGATGTGTAGGAATCCCCTGCAAGCTTTCTCATGTGCTCTTGTCCATCAGGAGTGGTTATTTTATCCAGTGTTGCCTACTGAATCCAAGCCATTCAGCACGGAAAATAGTTGAAGCTTGGCCATATTTAGATAAAGGAAGGAGCACTTTGCAGTTTAGCTTATGTCAGGTTCATGTGAGGTAGTCCTTAGTTTTAGGACAGGCAATTCAAAAACAGCAAGTTGAAATATATAATCAATTTTATGTTGAAGTGGAGACTTGGTTTATATCACTTCTGTTGTCTACATTTAGTCTAATTGTCATTTACATTCCCTGGAGTAAAATGGCCACAGCCAGAAACATCATAAATCCACTTCTTTAAGGAAGGTGTGACCTGTCCTCTAAAGATACTAGTCTTTATCTAAGTTAAGAAGGGACTAAATAGTGAGTTCTGAAAAGCAGTTTAAATTAGTCACCTATAACCAAAGTTAGGATTTCTGAATCCTAGCCACGGCAGCTGCCAGCTGTCAGTGTTGTTCAGATGAGGAAAGGAAAAGCAAGCTGTTGTTAAAAAAGCACAGAGGGGCCTAAGATGTGTTAGAAAAAGCATTTTCAAGAATGCTCAAGGTATGGGAAAGCAAGATAAAAAAGCTGTTTTAAGGAAGCGAACATGGGAGTTGTCTGGATATGTCTGCACTGTGTTGCCAGTCTGCAAAAATTCAGTACCAAAAATCCTTTTTAATAATCAGGAAGCGCATCTTGAATTTAGCCAGCAACAACATTTACTCTGCAGTGACATTAAAAGTACGTAATTTATGACTCTAGCCCTTAATCTATTTGCAGACAAGACAGTAATATTGAAAGTTGGCTATTGATCAAACTGCTTATCTACTTTAATTTTTACTTGGTGAAAGGAAGGTTTGAAATGAAAGGTAAATAAAATACTTTTCAGCTACATGGAGGGACTCTGAGTGGCTCTCTCCCTCTGTGCTAATTCAATAGCAAAGCCTGTGCTGAGCTGTAAGATCAAGCTTTTTAACTTGGAAAGGTTAGAAATCATTGTTATTGAAAGCAAAGCAGACAGCACAGCTGCTATGGCCATCAGTGGAACACCTGCCAGCCCTGTGACCTGAGCAGCAATGGGAGGGCACGCAAGACTGCCATTTCAAGGGAAAGAACCAACAGCCACGTTGCTTTAAGCATCTGGATTGTGAGATTAAGCTGACAAATAAAGCAGCAGCTTGAATACCATATCCTGAATTCCTCTCCACAGAGACATGCTTCTCTGAGCTTGGAAAAAAATGTAAGGAGTTGCTGAGACTTGCACTGAAATCACAGAATAATCACAGCAGCACTGACAAGAAATTTGTTGGCAGTTTTCACATCTGCACAGCCATAAAAAGCAATGGCATTCAAATATACAGCTATACACTGACTGCCCCAAGTACCCCTTGGTCTCCTCCCTGCCAAAATGGCTTCCCTTTGTCTTGCAGGGAGAAGGATAAATGAGGAGATTCTCTCTTCAGAAGTTGGTGCCTGTCAGTGGAATAGTGAATAGTCAGCACTTCCAAAAAAGCTCTTTTAATGGCATCTACTTCTCAGTCATTGGAACAGAATTTCTTTAGAGACAAGTTTAGCAATCATTCCAAACACAATCAGTTCTCCTTGAGAATATTAAACATCTTGGGACTGAATGTGGAAGGGTTGGTTTTTGTTGAGGTAGGGTTTGGGGCTTTTGTTTCTCTGTCAGCCCTTCAAGATGCATTTCAGGTGTGACCACTAATGAGAGCAGCCCTGAGTGTAAACCCTCTGATGGCAAGCACAACAGAGCTCTTTGGGTCTGGGGCCAGAGGAAGCAGTAGCGTGGAGAAAAAAAATCAGTCCAAGCACTTCCCTCAATTCCTCACGGACACATCCGTCATCACAGGCATCATCATGCATGGGCAGGTGGGAGTGTTGTTAACATCCAGAAGACTGGTGTGTTTTGGTGAATCTTGGTAAGTTAATTTGTAGTTTGAAAGGGAGACAGATATATGGGGGGGAAAGGCTCCCAGCAAGAGCCTACATCTCACCTTCCTTTGCACTGCCATCCCACTCCACAACCACCCTCTGCAAAGTCAGACTCGGTGTTTTCCAGGGAGGTTTTCCGGAGCTCTGTGAGGACGCCCTGCAGCCAGCGCAGCTGTCTGTGACCCTCCTGCCAAAGCTCCTCGGGCCTGGCTCACTGCGGGGGCAGGGGAAACCTCTGGAAGGTGGGGGGAGAGAAGGGAGACTCTCGGGAAGCTCTGGAGAGTGTGTTTGAGGAAGGCAGCTCTTCTGAATGGTGTCAGAGCCCTGTGCAGGGGCTGCCGCAGCCCTTGGGACACGCAGTGAGAGCCTCCGAGGCCATGACGGGCACGGAGCCTCCTCCTCGAGCAGCCGCAGGGTCTGTGTCGGGATGGGATTTCCTCCTGTGCAAAGCTGCCTTTTATCAGCAAGGTGAGACAAACCCTCCGCCAGCTAAAGGCTTCATCTTGACACGGTGAGCTGGGTGGGAAGGGGAGATCCATTTAAAAAAGGAAAAGGACAAGAAATCAGCTTTTTCAGGTGAAACTTGTGCCACAGAGACATCCCAGTACTGCTGTGGTGAGTGTTTTTAGAGAAGACACGGGCGGTTTCCCCTCAGAGCCATGAGGGGATCTTGCCTTCCCCAGGGCCTCAGCATGGGCCATTTCAGCAGGGCATTGCTATTTCTGAGGGGGATTGCATCAAATCTGCCTGTGCAGCACAGCCATAGATGGGAACACTGCGAGGAAAACTCAGGAGCTTCACAACTCCAGAATCATTTATTTTGGAACCCGTGAAAAACACCATTAACTTTTTGGTAAAATTTTAATTATAATAAAAAATAAGACAATAAGAGACATTAAAAGCAGATGTTCACAGACGTCCGGGTGCCTGGCATTCTGCCAAAAAGCACACCTTAACTCAGAAAAACACTCCTTTAAGTGTACCTGTTTGTTAAATATTCATAAGACCCTAATGCATTATTCAAACACTCCTTCAAGTTTAGATGCTCTGCTTTTGTCAACCTCGCCCCCCCAGACCTGCCCCCATTTCACCAATTCAACATTTTATTACTCCTTGCAGATAAATCTTTCTCTGTGGTGCCTCTTGGTCATCCAGTGGGATGCTATCCCTGATAGCATAGGTTCAGTAGTTCCTCCTTCAGGGCTCCAGTCACTGTCACCTTCTTAAGAAAATCCAGGAATGTGGTGGGGGTGGTTTTCAGACAAGGCCTGGTTATGAAATTAATGGTACCACAAGATATGTGGACTTCGAACACTCTTGTGTTGCTTTTTCACCTTTTCTGGACTTACAGCCTCAGGTGAATATGCATGACAAATGGAATGTAAAACTTAAACAAAATGTTCAGGCACTAGAATTTAGTAAACCTGTGTTTTAGTGCCTTTTCATTCATATATACTCTATTAAATCACTGTATGACTTACAAGTTCTAGTGACCTGACAAATACGGGACCTCAAACAAATACTTAAGGTTTCATGTTTGTTTTCTTAAAATAAGATAAACTTTTGCTAAAGCCAGTTTGTGTTCCAGTGCACACTACAGCAATGCATGGAAAGTTTCTTACACTGGCTGTTGATTATTGTTATTCCCAGGCCGTGAATCAAGCCTGCAAAAGCAGAAATAGTTCACTATAGCCAGACAACAGTTATCATACAAGTTAGGCACCCCTACAAGTTGAGATTCTTGTGTTTCAAACCACTGTTGGACTATTTGATAAAAATGAATTTGCAGTTTGATTGTAAATTCAACAGAATGGTGCTATCTATTTCTCCTCCCTTAAAATTACTGTAAAACCCAGCTGGAAGCAATCTTTATTTTGTTCCAAGAACTTCATCATACTGAAGATTATGGGTACTCCTTTGCTGAGGAATTTGAGGCTGGAGAAAAGAACAGAATTGCTTAAACATCTGCAGTTAGTAAGATCAATTGATGTGTGACACTGCCAAGATTCTGAAATGATTTTTAGTCATATGTCACCAGAGTTCACCAGAGAATGAGAAGATTCCTCAGGTGCCCTGGGTTCTGAGAACTCTGTATAACATCATGATTTTTCACATGAATGAAAAAATCCCTTAATGCCACCAGGTTTTTAATGCCAAGTCATGGCATTTTATAGTTAGTATTTGTCAGTGAGTGTCTCCTTTTGATGCTGTGCCATGCTTAGCCAGCCAGATAGCAGGTAAACCACTTTGATCATGTGTGTGCAGTGAACTCTGTCTGCCCAAAGCACATGACTCTCTGTGCTGTGGGACATGTGGGTCTTTACAGTGTGTCTGACACTAATGGACACAATCATGATTGCTGTACAGCACTGACTGTCACATCAGGATTTGGGGTGGAGGATGGAGCAGCCTCACTTCCAGAGATGCAAACCAGACACAGGAATTTATGGTGGCCAGGTATTTTTGGTGGAATTACAGGCATGTTGGGAAAATAGAAGTACACGTTAAATGTGGTCTGTGCACTGAATTCCAGAAGTGGCATCTGTAAGGTAGCTTCCACAAAATGTATTGCACATGGTGCAGCCTTTTTCACTCTCCATGCTCTGTGTGCTGAATGGTCTGAGACTACACAGCCAAAAATTAATGAACTCTGTGCAGAGATCTGTGAAAGCATTCTATTCAGTTTAGCACTGCAAAAGTTTTTTCTGAAGCTGCAATTTCTCCTGAGGGGCCTCTTCTAACTGTTTTTCTCATAGCTTTAAAAAATATTTTCTGCTTTTCTCATAAGAGTTCTCTGTTCTGTTTATCTGTGCAAACAAAGCAATGCTCACTTAATTCAATTATGGATCAATATGTGTTGTCATACTTAACAGACAGCAGGGTGCAGATGCTTGGTTGTAGATGCTTGTTCAGTTATCAAGTGTAGATGATGAAGACTTTTCTCTTAGCCATGGAGGAGAGAAAAATTTAGAAGCACTCACTGGAGAGAAAACGTAACAATTAGATTCACAAAGCAGTGAAAATAGGGAAATGCATTGTGAGTGTAGACAGATCTGCTTGCTGAGGAAAACCACTGGCAAAAATTTGTTTGCAGCCCTTTAAAGGGTGTATGTAGTGACACATACAGGACAATTAAGCAGATAATTGACATGTGGTGTAGTTGGGTATTCCTCCTTAGAGGGAGCTGCTATTGAGGCAGTGATGTCTCTGCCTTCTGTTTCACAGACATGGCACTAACAGTTATGATCATTATATTCTCTGCTCTCACTAGTTTCAGGCTTTCCGTCACCTGGTGCTACGGAGATTATATTCTGCATATGAGACAATTAATTTTGTCGAGAACTTCTACTTTTTCCTTTTTTTCCCATGCCTGTAGTCTAGCAGGTAATTTCATACCAAGGACCTTATTAGTTCACCCTTCCTGGCATTTTTCCTCTCCTTAAAACATTCATAAAGACTGTGTAACTGTTTCTGAGGTCCTCATTAGAGCTGAACAAAACTTGCTTGGCAAGAAGATATTTTAAGAAATAAATGTGAATGTGGTGTTTTTAAATCTGTCAGGATCTTCAGTGTAATTAAATTGTATACTGCAGTTTTAAAACAGAATAACTGCTGCCAGTTCTCTATCATGCACTTCTCAAAAATTTAAACAGATGTGGACATAAGTAATAGTGATAGAGCAGTAGTGAGCCCCACAGGGCTGTCCCTCTCTTACCTGAGATTTCTTTCTATTGGGGAAAAAAAGAAGATTATGTAATTTTAAAGGTATTTATCTCTATTGTATATTCCAGGGTCTTTTCAAAATCTTTCAAGCAAGAACAAAGTCCAGAGTCTTGTAAAGTCTGAATTTAGAATCCTTAACTCCAGCAGATTCTGGATTTTCATGTCTGGCTTCACACAATTCTCTTGTGTCACAAGGTGTGGAAAGAACCCCCTTGCTTTCTAAATTCCTTCTCAGAGAGGTGCCTGTGTGCAGCTGGAGCCAATCTTGGCCCCAGGCTTTGTCAATGGTTTATGTCCAAAGGATTATGGAGGTGTAATTGAGACTTTATCCAACTTTGTCCAGAAGGATTAAGGGTGGCAAACAAAATTTATATAAAAATAAATTATTTATTACTATAATGATTAGACTGAAGGACTTAATCAGAATTATTTACCACACAGCATAGGTAGCTATAACGAGAAGTATAACTGCACTATTTTTAAAGCAATATTGAAGCAATTATATTAAAGCAATTATCTTGAAGCAATTATATTAAAGCTAGCAAACCAGTTATTAAGAAGAGAGTGATGTTACTCACCCATGGCAATCTCTTTCACTCAGCCCCCAGGAGTAACCTTGAGGTGTGTCTCCACACACACTCTGTGGAGAGGCTTGTTAGGATACCTTCCTGTTGAAAGGTGGAACTGGGCTTTTATAGTGATACATATATAGAACATATCACTGGTAAATATTTTTTTGTGTGCACAGGTATATATTTATAAAAAATATATATACCTCTAATGGCAACATGAAGTGATTGTCTGATGATTATGTATTTCTGGGCCAGCAGTGTCAGCTTTGCATCTTTAGATAAGTTACCAGAAGTGTCACTTGTTTGTCCCTTTGTGAGGTCTGCCACGTGTTCACCTCACTGCCAGGGTGTTTAACTTTGGGATTGATGAGTCAGGCAGGTTTCAGCATTATTCAGCACCAAAAGAAGTGTGACACCCCCTCCTCCACCCAGCACTGTTAGCTTTGCAGGCAGGGTATTTTTTGAGAGCTTTTGCCCCCCCTCTAGGAAGAGCTTTCCTGCTACACAGGTGTAGCTGGTGTTATGGATATCCATTTCTTGTCCCTGATTTTCACTCTGTTCTCTGCCTTTTCTTTGACCACTTCCTTTTCAGAGGAGGGCAGTGCTACTTGGATGTCTGTTTTCTCCACTCCAGCAGTGGCTCTGTAAGGGGAATTCTGATGGGTTGTCGCTCCATCTTTGCTATTCTGGCATCTGAAAGCACACCCCAAGTGCTGGAACAGAGCTGAGGTGCCAGCTGGGTCTGTGTGTTGCAGAGAGGGAGTTTAGTGGAAGAAAGGTTTCTCCCGTGACTGATTCTCATTTGACCTTACGGCATTGTCTCCAGCACAAGATTTAGGGGGACAGCTCCAGCCTTTCAGTAAGATCAAATCATTTGGGAAAGAGACAGTAATGGGAGGACTTAAAAATAAATTTGCTTTTCTTTTCCCAACTAGCTGGCTGCAATGAAACTGAACCCTTTTCCAGTGTCTTAATAATAGCAAAATCCTTGGTGATACTTTGAGAGGTAGCACCATTTGTGGAATATTCAAACTAGTCAGCTTAGCGCTGCAAGTGAGCACTCAAGTATATTAAAAGCAGAGTAAAATTTTGTTCAAGTGTTAAAATGTGTTCAAACTTCTAAAAGATGGAGGAAGAGAACATATTCCTGTATCATTTCCCCCTAGTTTTCTCCTACCCATAATCAGATCTCAGCTAGTGCACCATAGCCAAGCTGAGTGAAACCCTTCCATCTTTCAGTTCCAAATGATTTCATAGCAAAAGGTAAATAAGAATCTGTTTACAGCAAAGCATGGCAGAATAGCTTACTTCTCACATATTTACAATTATGTCACCTGAAAAAATAGCAACACTTTCTTCTTTACAGATTTTGCCGGCAGGGTGGCTGGACAATGTAGGTTCCTGTAGCTTCTCTGTCTTTTAGAAGTACATTTGATGTGAAGAAAAATAGGGCTTTTCACTCTGATTTTACCCTAGAAACACTATGGTTAAGTGCCCATGAAGTTTCATCAGCACGTAAAATGCATTTAGCACTGTGAGTCTTATGTAGAATAGTGCAGAAAAAACATACATGAAGAATTCATGTACATCATGGTCAGTATCAGGAAGAATGACAAAGAATAAGTTCAGATAAAGCTGCTCTGATTTTAGGTGCATTCATTCCCTTCAAAACAAAGTTGCTTTTACTAATCTGACTACATCAGTGGCATATTCTTCATCTGACATAAAATCAAGAGAGGAGTGAGGAGGGAAATCAGAATGTCTTCAACAAGAGATGTCTGTTAATACCAAAATATGCTGACAGTGAAATTTCAAAACAGTTTCAGCCTCGCTCACTTGCTTATAAGTAGGAAGCCAGCTGGGTGATTTTGTTTTGGCATTAAAGTGATGAATTCTGTTCAACTCAAAATTCATCACTGAATGCTGAGTTGCTGTAATGTGAGACAAAGTTGATTTGGAATGTCAGGTGCTTTCTGATGAGGATTTTATCTGAAACTGTGATCTGATCTGTTTTCCAGATATGATAAAGCTCAAATGCAGAAAGTTTGACTCTTCCTCAAAAGAGGTGCTGGCAAAACATGTACTATTTTTTTCTTGAGGTTAATAAGCTTTAGACTGCCAACCTTAGGTTGCTAATGATAAATACACAATTAAAGTATACTCATAGTTAAGGTACTTGTATGTAGATTATTTTGTTTTATACATGCCTTTTTATTATTACTTTATTTCAGATAGATTCATCTTGTGGCTGTGCAGGGTATTCTGCACCTATAGTTTTGTTTAACAATATCTTATTTCCCTTGGAATTAAATAGATTTTATATTTCCTCATCCTAAGTTCAGCATTGAAAGATTTCAAACTGCAGTCAGTTGGAACTGATTGCTAATAAATCTTTATTGAAAACTATAACAGTGAGATAATTGAAGTTTACTCTTCTCTTATACCTCTGATAGTACTTAGAATTAGTTTTATACTCCCCAACAGTTTTCCTTTAAGTGCAGAGTGCAAGCACTTTTCACTGTTTGTTTTTTGTTTCATTCTGGGGTATGTTAAATTACTTACCAGGTTTTACAGGAAAAGTAGTGGCTGAAATATAAGTAAAATTTCTGCTTAATTATCTCTGTTTTATGAATAAGCCAGCATAGACTTTTTAGCTTGGTTAGGACAGAGGCCTCATCATCTGTATTTCATAGTTACTGGAATAACTGAGATTGGCATGGAGTTTACAAGTGCCAGCTTCTTGGTCTTGCATTCACCTCCTGCAGTTCCCATGTACTTTGAACATCCTTTCACATTGTGATGGCAGAAATCCAGCAAGAATTGATCTTGTCTGGTTCTAGGTGTGAATGTTGCCATTTTGGTGTTGCATTGAGTTCCTTGGACTGAAGGTGACTGAGGGGTCCCTGGACAGTAGAAGTGTTTGTGCTCCCATCTTCAGCCTCTTTGTCCTGCAATGTTCAGATATTCTGATACCTGCTTGGTGCTGCCTTGGAGGCCACCAGTGTGGGAGAGCAACCATTTGTTTGTAAAATGCTGTGGAGAAAGCATTCTTCAAAAGAATTTCCTCATTGTGTTTTCTTGCATTGAAATTACTATTTCATGCCACTGAAGGGGAAAGCAGTAGAAATATGGAGTACAATAAAATTGCTGCAGGCAGGTTAAGACATGGCTGTGCTTGAATTCTTGATGAATGAGGTCATTTATGGGCTTCCCCACACAGAGGAGATCTGCTTAACGTTTTCTCCTGACACACGGTTCCCATATGAAGAGATTATGTACCACATTAGGGAATGCATCATTTGTGATCTCTTCAAAGAACATTCTAGGAAAGGTGAGGGAAAATCCAGTACTTCTGGAGATGTATTTAAAGCCTCTGCCACCAAGATTATCTTGAGAATTAGACAGAGATTTACTTAGTCATTTTGCTTTCAGTGCTGCTGACATTTCTAAACAAGAGGCTGACTATAAACTAATTCAGAATGAGTTCATGCCTTCAGGCTTGTTCATACCATAGACACAGCAGTCTCCATAGGAAAAAAGAAAAAGCAGTGCAGAGGACAGCGCGTGGAAGGCTTTGCTTGAGAGTCAACGTTTCTCATGTCATCAGTGCTTTAGATTTCCTGGTGTAAAGAATCTTTCAACCTCAACAGATATCAGATGCTTTTTTTTTTCTTCATCTTTTTCTTAATCCCAAGTTGCCATCAGCCGTTGTAGAAATAAAAAATTCTGTCTGGTTCTGCAGATGCATGCCTGACTTTTAATTAACCCAGTGAACACACATAGATCAAATTTGCTGTATCCATTTATCTGTACTTGAATTAGGGAGAGGGATGTCTTCAGTGCTCTAATGTAGTAAAGTTTGTTTTTAATTAACCTGATTTGCACTTGTAAGTGAAAACTAATTAGTACAGCTCATTCATTGTTTATATCTAGGACCACTGGGAATGGTTTGATTTTTCTACCTACTTGGTTCTGGGCCATAAATACACATGCACTACCTGCAACTTTCAGGTTTTTCACTGAACTGATACTACTATTTGTAGGAGTTCGTATTATATCACAACCAAGTTTTCTTAGGACAGGATCTCTGGAAACATTTCTGAATCTTTGTCCATTTTAGCTCTTGCAGTATGTAAATCATGGATCTGGGTTTTGCAGATAGAACCTATTTTTATTCTTCCTAAGCAGCTGTGAATTATCCTTAAATAACTTCTCATTTTGATGGGAGAGCATACTGAATCATAGAAAACTGGGGCTTACAGAGTCCATCTCTCTCCTTCTTTCACTCCTGAGTGATATTTAACTTGCTGGCATGCCACTGAGACTTCAGACAGAAGGAAAAACAGTGCATCCTTCCTCTTCCTCTGCCCTTCAAAAAATCAAAGTCAAATTTTCCCTGTGACTTTCAATGTATAATCTTGGAAAGATTTTCCAAATGTCCACCTGAATCTTCCTGGAATGCTCCAGACAGTGAATCTTTCAGGAAACAAATGAGCTAACAGTAAAATGGCCTGGGAAAGATGTTTGGAGGGAAAATGTATCACTGGAGGTCATGTTTATGTTGCTACACAGGTGCCCAAAGCTAAAAAAATACATTGCAAGAAAGTTCTCTCTGGTTTTCTGGGGGATAGAAGGACAAAAGACTGGGCCAGGATGCATTCTGTGCTTACTGGTTCCCTTAAAGGATTAAACAAAAACACCCCTGGTATTCTATAGCTGCTGTCAACTGGAGCTTGTTAAAAAATACTTGCTAAAGGTGTACACAGTTAAATGTTTTATTTCCTGACAGATTTTCTGAATAAACAATTTAAGCTGGCTTTGTCTGCGTGAACTAAACTGCTTTAAGTGTGATCCAACTGCATTCTTTATGTGGTTTTTTATTACTCCTCAGTGCATAAGCCCTCAGAATCAGCAAATGGGAATCTTTCCTTGCAGAATGCAAATGCAACTCCTTCTATGGGCACACCTGATTCCCCCTCCCTGCAGGTCTACACTGTGGGAGGTCAGTGCACAAACCTAGCATGGTTTTTTTTCTCTGTATAAAGCGTTGGGGTTTTTTTGTTTTTTAAGACCAAGTATAATGTGTTCATACAGTTTAGCATGAGTCATGTTGTAGGTAGTGCTTTTCTGTCAAGTTCTGGTCAGAAATATTTACACTACTGGAGTTAATCTCAGAAGAGATAACTCCGACACTTAATTTCTCAACATTCATGAAACTAAGTTTGTATTCACATGGGAGATAGGTTGTGCAAATATTGAGATATTAATTGAAAAGTTAGGGGAATAAAGGGAGGAAAGTTCATACAGCTGTGGGCTTTTACAAGATGTCTTGTAGCCTTGTCCAGAAGCTTGGATCAGACCTTACAGTTTCCATATGAATTACTGAATAATAAATAAACCTAGGGATTCTTTTTTCAGAAGTTTTGAATTTTACCAAGAAGGGAAAAGATTAAATGGTAAATATCATGCAATGACTTAGTCAGTGTAACTGATCATTTGTGAGCTGTCAGGTGTAACTTGTACCAGTTGTAATACACAAAGTGTGGTAATGGTCTTTATAAATTAACCCCATTTTTAATAGTTTCCCTGAAACAATTAGAAAAGAAGCTTGGAATTGAATTGTTATTAGTAATATGCTTCAAACATAAACCAAACTTGTATCATGTACTCCCAACAATATATGGATTTACTATTATTGTCTCATTTCTTTATTGCAGACTTCTCTGGGGTTTTTAGATGGAGACTTAATAAAAATAATTAAATAGTGCTGTCCATAGCAACAACAATAGTAATAAAAAATCAGGCTAATCCACAAACAGATACTCAGCATACTGAAAAGAAAAACTATCCAAGGAGTAATCACAGTCTTAATACCAAATTAATCCTCTTGAAGTAATGAGCTTTTCAGTCTGAGCTGAAAACTCAGGGCCTGAGTGCAGCTTCAGACCTTTCATGAGATCTGAGGAGTACATGCAGGAATTAGAGACTTTGACAGTGTCAGAGTGCAAATGTCCTGGGGCTGGCCATGGCCTCATGTCTAACTGACAGTAAGTGGTGTCAGAGAAAGCCTTCCCTTGTGTAACACTGCCTTTCCATGCAAGTTATAAAATAATGATTGCTTTTCCACTGCACGGATGATGCCAGCAGAAAGGACGTGGCAGATATCAAAATATCCTGCTTCACTTCCAGCTCGGGATATTTCTGTGTTGGAAATAACTTCAAAGGTGAATGTGCCTTTAAGAATCTTGTAAAACATATGCTTGCATAGAACTCTTTCATGAACTCCTCTCAATTTCCCTGTGGAGTCAATTGTACTTTAAAAGACGGGAGGATTGAGAGACCATTAGAAAGAATCACTTGCAATCCACAGTGTACAACGGACAGAGAGCTGAAGGAATCCATGGTGTGACTGAAACTGTTTCTCTGACTTCCAGTATCTGGAAATGCTGAGCAGCTTGAGTCTCTTGAGCTTGCAAGTCTCTACCAAACATTTTCTGAGATGAAATTGTACCTCTGATGCTGGAAAATGAAAACCTTTTATTTTCAGAATGATAACTGCAGGACTTGATCTGTCCCATACTTAAACTGAACTATTAGGAATTTTTTTTCCTTATTTTAGAATTACAGGATAGCCTGAGTTGGAAGGAACCCACAATGATTGAATCTAACCCCTGGCCCTACACAGGACACCCTAAGAGTCAGATCATGAGCCTAAGAGTATTGTCCAAATGATCCGTGAACTCTGCCAGGCTTTGGTGCTGTGACCACTTCCCTGGGGAGCCTGTTCCAGTGCTCAACCACCCTCTGGGTGAAGAATCTTTTACTGATATCCAACTCAAACCTCCTCTGTCTCAGCTTCTTGGACAAAGTATGACTGACAATAGATAAATTGCTGGACTGGAATTTTCTACTCTATCAAGGACTAGTAAAAACAACTGTCTTACCTTTGTAGCACTGGAGAAAGCAACAGACCATCTCCTTTCCAGCAGTGGGAATTAGTTTTCACTTGGTTAAATGGGCAGAAGGTTTTCAAGAACTTTCTCTGCACCTCAGAAATTGTTCAGTACCATAATGCTCTGTTTGACACACAAGTGTTCTGCCTCAACAAGAGCCAGCTGAGCAGTTATCTCTTCTTAAGGATCTGCATAAACAACTTGAAAGTTCACTTGTAACTCTCCTCATGTAGTTTCCTCCATCTCTACACAGCCTATCTAAACCAAAAAGGAAGCAGAGCTTCAAGGATTTTTCCTTATGAGAAATGTGGCACTTTGGACTTTCTGATGACTGCTCTGCATAAAATAATAACCTGAGGTTAATATTATGAGCAAGTATTTTCTCTAAATTAAATACATGGAGAGATGGAGTGTTGATCAGGCTGTATTTAAGTCTAGACATTTTATGTTCATTATGGTTTCCTGACATTGTAATTACTGCAAGCAAACTGCATTTGTTGGCAGTGTCCACTCAATGGCTTATCCTTTTTGCACATTGTAGTTGTTTCACAGGAAACCTCTTTTTACTTGTTGGACCTTTATGACAAGAAACAACACAGCAGCAGGGACAGTTACGTCTACTTTCCTTCATTTGGTTTGATGAAAAATCAGTGGCAAATAGGACTCTTTCAGGCTTCTGTCACTGTTAATTTTCTTATAGAATTCACAAAAGATGAATCTGTACGTTTGTTTGAAGGTATCCCTGGGGATGTTGCTGGAGAAAATGATCATGCTTATGCTTGTTGTAGACTTTCTGCAACAATGTCTTGAACAAACTCTTAAACTAATTTCTGAATCTACTACAACTGCTCTGGCTTAAATATAAAACAAAATTCTGGTTGATCTCATGTTCAGGGTTTTTTTTTTATGGGGGGGGGAGGTAACAGATATTCAATGAATAACCTCACACTTTTAAGACTAATTATTTTCTTTTTTTTATTTCGACAATGTAGTTTTAAAGTAAATCAAGCAATTGCCTAGTACATATTTTTCAATTTAAAAAATGACAGGTTAATTACTTGTCCATTTTGCATTGCTGGGAGATAAAACTTTGTGAAATGGAATTACAGTTTCTGGTATAAACAATATTTGATGCTTTCAGTTAGAAGTGATTGTACTGATAGCCTGTATTCTTCAAGGGTCAAAATGACTTTAACAACCTTGCTTTTTCAGATTAACTTATGAGGTGTATTCTCAGAAACGTAAAGTACTCAGGGTGCTCTAAGTCCCCACCCCTCTTTCTCTTTTGGGGCATGATGTGCCAAGAGATTTATTCCTGGGAACTTGCTAAGGTGAGTGCTGATGCTGATAGGAAGTGCTCTACTGGAAGATTCGGCTGCTGAGGGTAATTGACCCATGGTTGCTTCAACTGCACACAATTTAACAATGCCATTCAGTCTCCCCAGAGTGTTGTGAACGAGTGTTTTAAGGTCATTTAAAGAATCCATTTGCAGTAATGCAGTGCAGCTGGAAAGCCCTGTGGCTTGTCAGAACAGGCAGCTGGAAACCAGGAGGTTCCAAATTAATTCTGCTTCCCTCTACACTCCGTGTAGGGTGTGGCTGATCACTTTGCATCCTGAGTTCAGCACTGCCTCCCTGAGAGGGGAATGCTGATTAAGCTTCCAGCAGGACACAGACATTATGAATATTATCTTGTTAAAGCCTCACTCATTGTCCTCAGCATGTGCATTGTTATAAAAACGTGGGGTCCAACACAAAATATAGCACGGGAAGCAATTGGGGAAGAAAGCTTACAAATAATATAGATAAGAGTGTTCCTGAGGCAGTGAAAGTTCCTCAAACTTGTACAAAACTGCAAAGAAACCAAAGAGTCTGCACCACCAAAGCTGATACACAGCAAGAACACAACAGCTGAATTTTTATAAGCTGATAAATATGGACAAAGCACTGCATTATATGTACCTGCTCGTGGTTTTCGTTTCACTCCTTTCCCTCAAAGGTTTTATTCCTTCATCACTGCTTCCTGTGGTGAAACCAGAAGCTGAAATTGTGAATGTCTGATGGAGGCTGATGAATTGCAGGAATGGAACCTTGCTATTAGACTATGGCAAACATAGCACCTTTGAGAAAAGGTATAAAGGATTCAGGAAATAAATAAGGTAAAAATCAGGAAGTAGTAGTGGATAGCATAAAATAAATGCAAAATTTGTACTAACTGCAAAAAGTGCTTCTGTGATGCAAATTACACAGGTGTCTGTCTTTATAGTTCAGTATTAATATTGCAAAAAAATGCTAATGTTATTATCAAGGAGTTGTTCTTTTTTACTGAGGGGGAAGGTGCAGAGACAATGCAGAATCATGATCTGAAAGGGATTAAAAGTAGAAAGAAGATAAAGATATTTGCTGTCTTCAGGCTTTCCCTGGATGCTGTTCAAATTAAGAGGGAAATGTTATGGAACTAGCAATGCAGTGGTGTGTTTTCTGCATAAGATCACTACTGCTATGCAGAAGATATAAGAAATAACTGCAGGACCACCCCAAAAGCTGGAAATCAATTATGATCTGAGAAGTTTGATGTGATCTTGCCTGATAGGATATTAGAACTTGGATTTTCACTGATATTAGAACCTGCCTGCATGAAAACCAGAGAGGAACATATGGGTGAGTTAGAGAATGCAGCACTGGCTGAACTGATAAATCTCTATTAGATTATTACAGCATATTCAACTCAGATTGCACAGACATTCTTTTCACTGGTAACAGCAGAGCTGTTCTAGTTATTGGGCGTATGTACACCTTCATTTTCTAAAGCATAATATATAACTGTATTTTACCACATTCTTAGGCTTCACTGCATGAAAACCAGAGAGGAACTCACAGTCTCCTCTCTTTCTAGCCTATTCCAGTTACCAAAGCTGGACAATCCCTGAGTATCAGACACATTTAATTGCTTGTGATAATTCTTAGAAAACTAGATTCAACTTGGACAGTAAATCCATGTAGTTGGGTTACTATACTTACTACAAGTGTCAAGCAGATCAAGTGACTGCAACTAGGAAAATAGATAGAGTATTGAAATTACTCAGCCAAGAAATAACAGCATAAAAAAGACCCATGTTGGCACTCAGGGGACTTGATAAGCTCTGATGGTTCAGCCAACACTGAGATTTTAAAAAGGTACCTCTTAACTGTTAAGTGCCACAGAGAATTTGACAAAATTACAGTATAATAAAACATTGTGTCTGATGTCAAAGTGAAGCTTTATGCAGACACTGCACTAATGATATTACTCTCTGGAGTGGAAGGTGATGCATAAAATAAGATAGGCATGAGAAGGCTCTAGGCAGTACAGGTGAGAATTCTTCAAAAGATGGCAAGCGCCAAGTAGAACATTTTAAAATCAAATGTGGGCATTGGAAAAAGATTAAGCTTGGAAATCATGGAACAGGAAAAGCTACAGGGAGATTAAGAACAACCTAGAAATAGAAGGGCAGGCCAGTCCCAGAGTGATAGCCAAGAGGAGGGTAGGATGATCTAGGATGCATGCCCAGCCTGCTCTGAGAAATGCAGCAATCCCCAGCCAAGCACAAAGGGATGCACTGCCCCAGTGCCCTGGCACACTGAGCACTCCCCAGGGAACAGCCCTCACAGCACAGTTAGCTGAGAGCAAGGAGCCATCCCTGTGCCCTGGAGTCCATTAGCCTCCTGACAAGGCACAGCAGGGATTTGACTCTTACCTGGCTCAGATCTCTCTTTGCTGGGGGGAAGGTGAAAGAAGACAACTTTCACATCCTCTTAAATATAAGACATCAGAAATTACAAGTTTATACAAAAGTTATGAATTCTCCTCTCACATTCTTTTTACACCACAGCATGTTATTTAGTAGTATGCTGTCAAACTGAGATGTGGCAAAGTATATGCAACAAATACTTTGGTGTCCACCTGAATTTGCCTCAATTCCGGTAAAGGGCAGAATGAGCAATGAATTTTTGGCAGACAAGCAATTAATGGAAAGTGGTTTTTTACACTCAGACAATTACACTGTTCAGTGTTGCTCTAACTGAGCTGAGAAGAAAGAACATTTCCCATTTCTAACCTCCAAAGCTATAAGAAATCTGCAGCAGTGCAATGTTATCCTTCATTCACAGATGCTCAGGTCACACACCTGGTGTGCTGCTGTGCACACTGTGCCTTGATTTTCTTGCCTCTGTCCTGCCACTGTGGCCCCAGCTCATGCATTAGGTTGAAATGTTTTGCAAGTTTATGCCAGGTAGCCTTTTCTATGCCAGCAGTCCCATTGGCATGACCCTCCTGTTGCTTTCAGGAGGCTTTTAAGATGAAAGCTCTTGGGGTGGGGCAGACTCCCAGATACTGACGAAGTGAATGTGTACAAGTAGCTGACATAGATGCCAAACAGAGGAATGAAAGTTTAAAACATGCTACAAAAGTTTATCATGTAGAGATAAAATATTTAACATATTTTCCCCTTTGACCACTAAG
The DNA here is from genome assembly GCA_013398995.1 of Alaudala cheleensis. NCBI lineage: Eukaryota > Metazoa > Chordata > Aves > Passeriformes > Alaudidae > Alaudala > Alaudala cheleensis. The sequence goes on from VWYE01016182.1 coordinate 118,721, forward strand.
TGCCAACACAAAGTATTCAAGGTCTATTTCATTCCTTTAATTTAATTTCAGTACATTTTCTTCTTGAAAATGTGTGTCCTGGAAACAGATTGACTTCACTATAACACATGGCAGAATAAAGTTCAGGCTCTCCAGTGGGATTTGGAATCTGGTTGGTGCTGTAAATTTGATGGTATTTCATAACTGAAAATCAAGTATGTTGGCTTGGAGGGGAAGCTGGTGGTAATGAATGGATTGATGCTAGCAGACATCCTTTGTGCAGGTTTGAATCTTGCTTCAGTTTTTTATTTGTTCACCTTCACTTGTATTGTTCTGCAATCGTGATCTTGAGAAGGGCTTGTCTGTGTGGAAATATTGAGTCTGGTTTGGGTTGTGATTTTTTTTTTTTCTGGTACATTGTAGGTAATCACATCAACATTTGCTTTCAGCACAATGCTCTGGGGAAAAGATTGGTTGCCATCCTAGAATGAACACATATGGAATTTTTAGAGAGAAACAGTGCTCAGTTCTGGTTTCTGTATGAAATGGAAATTCATAGAAAGGAGGGAGTTTAAACAATGGACTACATAGATTAGGTAGAAAACAAGTTATGTGAATTTATAGAATTCCATTGGTACTATTTTTCAACAGATTAGTCAATAAGGCTGTAGAGGGTTTCATTATATGTATACGTCTTTGATGATGAAGCTATGAGATATTTTATGATAGGACAAGGGAGAATGGTGGGGGTTTGATCTCAACAGGAGCTTATCAGTATCTTGGGGCTGCAGAGAAATGTCTCCACATTGAAATAATGACTGCAATTAAGTGTCATGTGTCAGGACTACAGTCAGGTACCTGAGACAATCCTTCCTCTCATGTTAACTTGGTTTCTGGCATTTTTATTTGTATTTTCCATTCTCTGAAACACCCAAGAGTACTTAGAGCTGTAGATCACATAGTGAATCCTAAGCAAGGTGGGAGGTGGGACAGAAGTCCCTCTCCACTGCCCTTCATGCCCTACTAATATGTTCACAGTGATATGGGATGCCTGGGCTGTGATTTTTTCCTGCAGGTCAGAGTGCCAGGCACCATTGAAAATGCTTTAATCCTCTTTCCTAAGAAATCATGTGGTCATGTCTGGTTTTCCAGTAGAAATTGGTGGCTAATTTGAGAAATGGCAGGGAAAATTATAGTATTAATAATCTTCCATTGGTCTGAGGCAATAGATTTAATGCCATGGCAGAAGTTGTGTTCAGCAGTGAGAACTTGCTCTGTGAAAAACACTGGAGCAGACACCAGGGAATACATATAACAGATAGAAATCTAAAAATCCTTGGAATATCCAGGGAGCTACTAATTTCTCCTTGGTTTTTCTACAGTAGCTTAACTGAGATTATTTTTGCATGTCTGAAGTAAACTCCTACTTTTCATGGCTTTCAGGTCTCATCAACAGCATGGCCAGGCCTTCTTTTAAAGAACTAGCATTCTTACTTTAGCTGGAAGACTTAGGTCACTGATTATTTCTGCAATGAGTAAATCACTGGCATGTGAAGGGGTCTGCCCTGATGGCCTGACATTGTCCTCAAGCTTTATTTAATTTGAAGAAAAAGCTCTCCTATGCAGTTTACCCTGGCACTGCACCATTAGTTACACAATGGAACTTTCTCATGAGGGTAACAAAGCCAGTTCTTGGTGTAATATCCCTCTTGTGGTCCTGAAGTACAGTAAACATAAAAATCTATCTTCCCAAAAAAGAATGAGGTCTGGTTTATGGTTGTTTTGTTGTTGTTTTGTTTAATGGAAAATGTTCTATCATGTCTCAAAGGTTGCCACACTTGAAAGGAAAATGTGCTACACTAAAAAGGCTTAGATCTATCAAGGCAAATTCCCTTATGAGATCTAAAAACATCACTTAGTGCCATGTCTACCCCTGAGAGGACAAAATCACTGTGAAAGTCATACAAGGTGCTGCTTTTGATCATCAAATGAAAACTAATCATCTGAAGAACTATGGGGTTTATGTGCAAAACCAAAGTTAAAAGAAGCAGGTTCATATAAAACCTTTGTCTTATTCACTGACAGTGTTTCACTAGTTTTTTTCAATCCAGTTTTCAAATTTACTCTGTGACTCTATTATATTTTAAATGTATTTATTTAACTCATTCATCTCTTTTTCTGTAGAAAACACTACAATAGCAATTTTGGCCATTCAAATCCTTACTTTAAAATTATTGTGTTAATTGCTCTTTGAATGCTACTGGTTATCTTTCTGGATTAAATTAATTGATTATTATTGCTTACTAGACTGATAGCTTTTGAATCTTTTTTCTTTTTAGTTTCACAAATAATGCTAATTTGATACAGAAAATCTAATTTTCACTGTCTGAAAAAGATTATTTTCTTTTATCAAAAAGCATGGGTGAGACAATGTTAGGCAATATGTTCCAGAAAATTATCACTCAGCACATTACATCAGATTTTCTCTGTATCCTAGTAAGACCATCAAGCTGTTCAACCTTGGTTCCCAGACAAAGACAAATAATTGACAATTTATTTACACATTATCTTCAAAATCTGTGCAGTGAAATGTCATGTCAAAGAGACCATAACTATTCTCAGGAGACAATCAAGATAACCCATTGGCTGCAAAAGCTACTGATGTAATAGAGAAAAAAGCATCAATACAGAAATCTTGGTAAGAATTTTAAATGAAACATATATGAAAAGTGCTGCATTTCTCCTTACTGATTAATGGGGACTCAAAAAATTAAAAACTGAAGTGTGGTTTAAAAGTGTTTTTCTTTCTCAAGTGGAGCCTTGGGACTCCCTCTTGGTGTTAAATCCATGCAACAAAATCTGTGTGTTTGTCCAACATCCACTGAATTTAGAAAGGATTCCATGGCATAAAAATCCATCTTTCTTTACCTAAAGGAATAGATAAAGTATTTTTATTTTATGGGTAGCCTCTTTTCCCAGCATGATTTCACCACAGATTTGCAAGAGCAGTTACAATTGGCCAGTGCTCAAAAATTTCTTCTGGTAGCCCCTCAGAATAAGACAAGGATTGTCTCAATTAGGTTCTAAATTACTAAGTTTGGCAATCAATAAAAGGACAACAACAAAAAAAAACCCATTCTCCTATCAGTTTGTGATACATGTTTGGGGTTTAGTATGTGTTTTCAGGGTTCAAGTGTTTTCAGTTTCACCAGATGTTTTCATGTAGAAACCAGATGACAGAGGACTGCAGTATTTCAGTGCAGATGTTGAAGGCACTGACAGTTTTGGATTTTCCCCAAGTCTGGTGAAAATTCTAAAAATAAATACCCATTCTTGAAAAGCATTAAAGCAAAGAGGGCAGCCCAAATCTTGCACCAATGTACATGCCCATGCATGTATGGTACTGCCTCTGACACATGAGAAGCTGACAACTGGAAAAGAAGTGTCACACAAATAACTTCATTGGAAAAGAATAGCCTGCACTAGCATTTCTGTGTGCCTGTCAGAAAGAGAAAAGGTCCACTAAAGATTCAATTTCGGTTTTTGTAGCTGTCGAGAGAGGTCTGCTCTTCCCGACAATGTCAAGCACTCCTGATTCTAAAAAGGGGTGGCTGAATGAGGTCTTGCCCTACATTCTTTCTCTGTGTAAGTGCCAGCAGGCCATCAAGCCAGGATTTTTAGTGGAGGCAAGCAAAGGTGAATAATAATAATAATTCACCACAGAAATTGGTGCCAGTTCTGCACAGAGTATGCACCTTTTCTCATGAGAAACATTAACTCCATGTGAAGGGGTAACACCAGGAGTTCCTTTACAAGAGCTGACATCTCAGGGCATTCGGCTGTGCCCTCGTGCTGGCTCCGCAGGTTTTCTATGTAGGAGCTAATGGAATGCCTTACTGGCTCCATGGACCCCTACATGTCAGAAAGTGACAATGACTGCTTCAGTTAGAATTTTAAAGGGGGGGGGAGCTAGGAGGTCAGAAGTTGAGACCATCCAAAAGAGAAGAGACTTGCCACAAATAATAGGAGAATGGTCGTAGGCTTTTAGCCATATATTGAAGGTAAAGCTTTTCCTAGAATTGGCTGACAGCATGGGACTGTCAGGATGTCAGATGGCTGTTGCAGCTCAATTAGTGGCTGCTTAAGTTGTAAATAGAGTGAAAAACAGCCCAAGCAAAGCTTGGTCTTTTCTAGAAGCCTAAACTAACCATGTGTAATAAATCATATAAGCAGATGATTCTTACTGAGGTTTGGAGGTTTTTTGTAATACAAAAAGTCACATGTCAATATCCATTTTAAATCTGATATATGACAGATTTTTGCCTTTTCTAGTCTGAGATCTCTCTGCCATCTAGGTAGGAAAGCAATCTTGCAGTGCTTCCAGTAAGGTCTTCAGGAGACTTGAATTATAGCTCATATCACTGTAATTAAAACTCAGATTTGGGGGTTTGCCTGTCACTTTATTCTACCTTTAGCTGGCAAATGAAGCAGTTGCTACATCTCCTTTCTATATCTAAGAGAATATTGCTCAAGTACCATGAAGGAATCTGAAGTGCAGCTTTAGACTTATCTACCTTCCCACTGTTGGCCACACAACTCTTGAAACAGAGAAATTTTGAAAAACCCCAGCAATTTGGAACCCAAGAGAAACAGACGTCAGGTATCTTTCAGAAAAGCTGCTCTTTGCCTTCTGAAATTGCAAGGAATAAATGAAGATATTTTCTTGCAAGGAGAACTGGCAGAGGGGTTCACAAGTCATTCTCCTAAGTTATCTTAGGAAAGGATCTGACTGGTGTAGATTTAATAAGAACTCCTTTAAAGAATGATTCAAGCAGGACTTAGACCATTGTGCTTGAGGGTGTATGAGAGTGAAAATCCCAGTTTTTATGTGCTCAGTGCATCAAGGGTTTTACTTTATGAAAAGTAAAGGAAAATGAGATTTGGAAAATTAGGTAAGGTTTCTGATGGGCAGTTTTGGTACAGTATGTCTTGCTGAGATCTATCTACTTTTTATCCTGATTTTATTAATTATACTCTGAAAATAAGCTTCTCTATTTGAAGCAAATGCTGAGACAGATTTCTGTGGAGGAAAATGGATATTGTAGAAGATAAAACACAGCAGGACTCTGAAGCTCACAGGAAGGAGTAATTTTGAGAAGAGGGAATGGGGAGGAAAGTGTAAGATTCTCAAGATCTGTACTAATATGGCAAGAATTAAGATTATTAAGGTTTTTCTGGAGAATAATACAATGTCTTTTTAACCTTCCTTTTTAAAGACCTCCTTAGATTTCATGAAAATATTCTCTTTTTTTTCACAAGGCAACTCAAACTTTGATCATAAAATGACTTTTTCAAAATATATTACAGAAATGCACTTCAAAGAGAATAGTGTCAGAGGGCATTACATTTAAGTGTAAAACAGAAATGAGAAGAAACTGGTGTTATTCAAGAAATGTTCCCTATTTCCCTCAACAATCATATTTGATATGCAATAATTTTTAGAAGACAACTCCAGGAGAAATATTTTCTTAAAAATAAAATTGTTGCATAAGCTTGTGACCCTTGTCTTTATTACTGCCTATAGGCTCCTGAGGTTCTCACCAGATGGAAGAGATATTTTTCTATTAGCAGAAACTCAGTTGAAAAAAGAAGAAAAAAAAATCATACCCCAAAAGAATAACTTCATGGGAAAATATATTAAACAGTGAAAGCCAGGAAAATTAGAGCTAATTTAGATTGACAGTGTTTTCAAACATGGTAGAATTGAGTGAACTTTTTAGGCCAAAATGTTGTGCTAGATCCTTAGAGGGCATAACTAATCATATCCATTTTCTTCCTCGTGAGATAAAATCAATATTTTATTTTTAAAGGCAGTTGAAAGAGATGGGGCTCCAAATTCTCAGAGGCACAAATGATCAGTGTAAGAAGGATAGAGTGTCTGAGGCTGGATAGGTCTCAATCCTACTTTCCTTATCTTGGAAAGTTGCAAAGGATAAAAATGGCCTACAAATAATTCAGATGATCTTGATCTAAGGTGTCTGGTTTCCATTAGGGTTTTTTTCATTCATTCAGAACAATGAAATGACATCATTTCTGGAATGTTGTCACTCTTCTACTTGAAAGGCATCACAGAATCAGCACAGCCTTTGTTAAAAGTTGGGAATAGATTTGCTGAGTCAATTTATGGTCTATGACAGTCTGTTCTTCAATGTCAGACTTCTCTGTAATGTGATATTCTTCCCAACCTCTGGGCAAGGAAGAGTCAAAGGACTCAGAGAGTTTGAGAACTTTAACTTAGAACACATTGTGATCCTAAAGAGCATAAAGAACTGCAATTCCTGGGAGAGTCCTCTGGACCCTGTGTTCTGCTTTCTCGATACCCGGGGAGAACAAGAGCTTCAATGTGTCTTGGAGGAGAAAGGGATTTGGATGATTATAGCTATCTGCCTGAAGGCAGATTTCCTGCTCTGAGGGTAAGAAAGTGAAAGACTGTGTGTGTGTGTTGGACAGATTTTTGATCCTCTCTGGTACCGAGTTTCTAAAGCTGGCATCAGGCTGGATAGGATTGCCTTTCCTTTGAGTGATTTCGTGTAGTCTATACAAGCTGCTTCCTCTGGGTAGGCTTTAACTGCCCCTCAGGTGGGAGTCACTGCTTCTCCTCTCAGATTTGATACCTGACCACAAAAAGCTGGGCTTGCCATTCTCTCCCCTCTCTAACGTGGAGGCGGATCTTGTATTTTAGCAGCGATCCAGAGAAAGAATTTGATCAGGAGCTCAGTCAAAGAGGCCTGTGGATGCAAGTCTGTGAACACTTCAGAGATCACATAGCCAGTGTTTCCCAGCAGCATTTGCAGTTACTCAGAGAAGCAATCACTGTCTCATAAAAGAATGCAGGATGAATAACCTTTTCTCCTAATGTGAATATGTTCCTTGCTGTTTCTTAGGGATGGAAGGCTGTGTCTCACTATGTGAATACCATTATCACAAGAGAGACTACCAGTTCTGGGAGAATGGGAACTAATTCAGGGCCCTCCTGCTCACATGTTGATGAGGGGATTTTTGTGTTGGGAGGGATTTTTTTAAAATATCATCAGTGAAAATAATTCGTTAGAGACACAGAGGAATTTGAAGAATACTAGAAAAGAAACGTTCTTACTTTTGTGATTTAAAAACTTGTAAACAGTCTCCATAGAACATAAATGCAGTGCAAAAAATTCTGTTCTTACCTTATAAAAACCAATGAGTCATTTAATGTGTAATTGTGCCAAGGGTTGTACTTACAAAGTGTTGAATGTATGAAGTACAAAATGAGGATTTCTATTCAGTCACAGAACAGCTAAAATTAGGCTATGCTTTGAGTTGTCAATGGCAGAAAACGAAACCTTTGAATGAAAAAAATGAAAATCCTTTCAGGGATTTTTATGTTTGAGCAATTAAAACATAAATCTACAGTTTATGAGATCCAGTGGAAGGCTTATTACAATGGATTGGAACAGATCCACTACATCACCCTTCATGATTTGAGCAACTAAAACATGTTTTGAATTAAATAAAATGACAAAATACTAAATACCAATCTTGATTTCATTTTAATGAATTCCAGTGATGGATGGTTCTCATATGTGTGTGCTTTCAGTTTTCACGTAAAGCATTTGAAGTTCAGTTTTATGATGTGGTTTCATATACTGAAATATTGTAAATAAGAGGAAGAGCGTTTTTTCCCCTAAAATATTTTGGCAAAAGAATACCAGCATTAAATGTATTCTGGCAAAATAAGTTTTTTTTGGAAATTTGGACTAGATTTGAAGTTTCAAATGTCAGCTTGAAAAATTATCTAACTGAGACTATTAGTCTATGAAGCTTCAGTTTGTTCTTGCTCAGTTTATTGGAAAATGTTGGAAGAAATTAAGCAATATCAGCATGAATTCATTCACATGCGTTTCTTTGTCTGCAGTCATGTTCTAAATGTGATGAGGAATGAACGGTATCCATGATCTATCTGCTCTTTTTGCTTCAAAGAATGGCAGTAGCTTTTGCTCAGAATCATATTCCAGGCAGTGAAAAAAGAAAAAGGAAGGAAGAGCTGTGCTGGAAATTGAAACTTTGTCTGCATTGTCCTCTCAGCTTGAAATCCCAAGTGCTTGGAGGACAGGCTAAAACAACTTTTGAACATACATCTCCTACTGTAGCTGGTTCTTTAGCTCTCTCCTTAGAAAAATTCAAGTTTATTTAAATTATTTCCTATTCATTTCTGCTTNGGAAAAAAGAAAAAGGAAGGAACAGCTGTGCTGGAAATTGAGACTTTGTCTGCATTGTCCTGTCAGCTTGAGATCCCAAGTGCTTGGAGGATAGGCTAAAACAACTTTTGGACATACATCTCCTGCTGTAGCTGGTTCTTTAGCTCTCTCCTTAGAAAAATTCAAGTTTATTTAAATTATTTCCTATTCATTTCTGCTTTTGCATACTTACTTGATTGACCAATGACCTAATTTTTTGTCATAATCTCTTTTTGCTGTGATAAAATTTAGTTGCAAAATTCCCAAGAAGGTACTGTAGTGGTCTTTCAACTTTATTCAAAGGACTGCTTTTCTCTTTAAAATACTTTGCCTCTTTCCACAACAGAAAGGGCAAGGAATAAAAGGGATTTGGCATGTACCACTGAGTATAAAATGTCCATTTATCTCCAATATGAGCTTTCTTACTTTCATAATCAGGAATATCCCATGTGAATATTTTTTGCCTGTTTTGCACCACTCCTCTAGGAATAGGACTCCAAGACAAAAAAGGGTAAATTTATATCCAGAAGAAGCTTCTGGGCTAAATTCTGAGCTGACCTGACAGGCTGTCTGGTTAGGTGTGGATGTGGTTTCTGCTGGGGTTTTCATATGGTTAAGGAATGCTGCTAGGATTGGGAGTAGGACTGACACCAGTAGCTACTGGTAAACCCTGGCTGGAGACAGGAGAGACTGGACGAATCAAGAGGTTCTGCCTAAATCTAGTGGTGTTAATGATACAATTTTCCAAGTCTGGGTGGATAGGGTTATGATTAAACTTAGGCTCTGCGAGAGTCAGAGAGCTAAATTTATGGTAATTAGAAAATCTTTTTGTTAGAGTGAGTGGGTTAAGGTTAATAAGAATAGCTCTTTCATACTTTCCAGTGACTTAAGCATTCTGAAAATAGTAGTGGACTGCTCACTATACTTTGAANTCCTTAGAAAAATTGAAGTTGATTTACATTATTTCCTATTCATTTCTGCTTTTGCATACTTACTTGATTGACCAATGACCTAATTTTTTTGTCATAATCTCTTTTTGCTGTGATAAAATTTAGTTGCAAAATTCCCAAGAAGGTACTGTAGTGGTCTTTCAACTTTATTCAAAGGACTGCTTTTCTCTTTAAAATACTTTGCCTCTTTCCACAACAGAAAGGGCAAGGAATAAAAGGGATTTGGCATGTACCACTGAGTATAAAATGTCCATTTATCTCCAATATGAGCTTTCTTACTTTCATAATCAGGAATATCCCATGTGAATATTTTTTGCCTGTTTTGCACCACTCCTCTAGGAATAGGACTCCAAGACAAAAAAGGGTAAATTTATATCCAGAAGAAGCTTCTGGGCTAAATTCTGAGCTGACCTGACAGGCTGTCTGGTTAGGTGTGGATGTGGTTTCTGCTGGGGTTTTCATATAGTTAAGGAAGGCTGTTAGGATTGGGAATAGGATTGACACCAGTAGCTACTGGTAAACCCTGGCTGGAGACAGGAGAGACTGGACGAATCAAGAGGTTCTGCCTAAATCTAGTGGTGTTAATGATACAATTTTCCAAGTCTGGGTGGATAGGGTTATGATTAAACTTAGGCTCTGCGAGAGTCAGAGAGCTAAATTTATGGTAATTAGAAAATCTTTTTGTTAGAGTGAGTGGGTTAAGGTTAATAAGAATAGCTCTTTCATACTTTCCAGTGACTTAAGCATTCTGAAAATAGTAGTGGACTGCTCACTATACTTTGATATTTAATTTTTATAATTCTTTTTTTTGACATATCCGAGATGTGTCCTGAGGACTTAAAGTTTGGGAATATTTGAAAAAATAGCAGTCATAATGCAATAAGTATTATAGTTTTTATGTCGCTCTGCATGTCCCAGCATATTTTAGAATTTTATCTGTGACTTTGTTTCTGCAAGAAACAGGCTTCATTCCCAATACTTCAAAACATGGCAGTGGTTTACATGTTTTGCTATCCACACTACTCCATGTGCATTTATATATACAGACACACTACTGTATATTATAATATGGGTGTGATAATGCATGTATTAGTTACACACAGACACACACAATATTTTTTATAGCATACTAAAACTATATTCTTTACAAACCACTAACAAAACCACAGAGCATGACATGACAAAGAAATTAATTTCTTTTAGAATCTTTTGTTTATTTTCTGGATTGCAGAAGAGTGTTTATTAAGAAAGCATAGTCTTTCAAACATACAGGATAGTATACTTTCCTTAATTGATTTTTTTTTTTTTAGTGACAGAGAAAAAGTAACACTTGTGGTAAAAGAACCAACAAAGCCCCAAAATTGCTATCTGGTTCAACTCCGTTTCATAGGACTTCCAGGGAAAGCAGCTTTTTTCTTTTTTTTTACGAAGTTGCTGTTTTAGAATTTGTTCTACAAACTTTAATAAAACATTTGGCAATGGGGTAGAGAGATATTGTGGCGTTTCCCTTATATTCCAATTTAAAATATTTTGGTTTATTTTCTATTAAAATGGGACTCTGTTGAGAATCATGGTAGCTGTTTGCTTCAGGTGACAACATTCCATAAAGAATGGGTATGAGATATTTTGGTAGTTTGATTTTTGCTTTGACTGTAGAACTTTCTGACAGCTTGTCTTGCTGAGAAATCTTAGGTTATAACTTAAGTTAAACAGTCCTCTAACTTTCTCACACGTCGCTTTTTCAAAAGGGATAAAATAAAGATTTTATGTTGAATTTGACTCAGCTTTGTGTTTGATGACATAAATGAGGGTAGAGGTTAAGCCTGACTGTGAAAGTGGGACCTTCTGAAGAATTCAGCTGTGGGCACATGAAAAGCAAAGCAGTGCAGCTTATTCACAGCCTCATGGCTCTTTTGAATTTGATGCTTTGATATGATGATTTGATATCAGTAAAATGGTCAAGCATATTTTAAAATAAAGAGAGCAATTGAGTTGAGAGATAAAATAGTACAAACTGGAAAGTCTTCATGTTTTGCAAACTGCACAATTCTACAAAATGAGACTGGAATATTTTTAATTACCCTTAAATGTGACTAAGCCGTGTGTAAGTATCAGAAGCAGGTAAGTCAAGGGAAGAAACCTCACTCCTCAGTAAGGATTTGGATCATCTGAGATAAATCAGCATATGTAGGAAATGAAATCTGATTTAATAATGATGAAACTAATAGAAAATTTTATTTTTAAAAATCTGAAGGTTACTACTTGATTCAGTTTAAGAAGTGAGAAGAGATAAAACAGAGTGGAAGGATATCACTGCAGAGAGAAACCCCCTCAGAGAGCAAGCTTTTTATTAAATCATTACAGATGCTGACCTAGGCATTGAGGGAAATCAATGTTTCTGGTTTGTACAGCATTTAAGGAGATACAAGCAGATCCAGAGGTGAAGAGTGAAAAGCATGGGAATTCATGTGTGCATTGGTTTTACTCCTCCTGGGATCACAAAGGTTCATAGGCAAAGTTCCTGCTGACCATTAAGTCGCACACTCAGGCCCAACTGCTCACATTGTTGTTTGGTTTTTGTTCATAAAGAAAACAGAGATTTATGAAACTGGAAAAACAAATATTTCCTTGTGGTAATTGTGAGCTTCAAGAAGTTCAACAGCATTGGAATCTAGCTGCAGCTGCAGTATTAGCCATTTTCCTTTACATAGGAGATTGATGAGATTCTCTGTAGAAAAAATATCTGACCTTTCTCTATTTGCACTTAAAAAGCATGGCCTTTATTGCACTAGCACTGCTGTTTATAATACTAAGGGTAACAGAAAAGGGATAGAAAACTTCTTTTTACAGAGACGTGTGCATTGCTAAGACTAGCAGTGTTCCTTTTGGCTGATTTTGTTTCTTTAGGATAGGGATGCATGGAATGGGCTATTAACTCTTTTATGTTGGGCCTCTTCTAGTCTGCTAAACATGGAAGGCATGCAAGGTAGGTGATGGTTGTTTTGAGCACAGCTCCCACGTATTCATCATTGAATCTAAGAAAGAAGATATAATAATTGTTCTGTATGAGAAACAGCATTTTTACTAATAGATGATGTCTGAGGCTTGAAGTTCAGGGTTTGTTGGATTATCAGAATTCCTTCCTTTGCATTAGTGATTTGAAATACCTCTTTGTCAAATAAAATAATTTAGGAGGGATATGCAGTCATTTCTCAGTAAACCCAGAAAGAGAATCATAGTACTGGATGTCATTTACTCCCTACTCTTCTGAAAATCTCATTGAGACACTAATCTCCTCAGGGCAGTCACTGTCTGCTGTGTTGTGTTTGTACAATGCCTAGCAGAACACGTCTCTACTTTTTCTTGCCTTCTGAGTGCTGTCTCAATACAAAAGAAGTAACAGCATTATGGTTCCATTGTGTTTCCTTCCTTCTTGTAATCAGGCCTATCACAATTTAAAAAATAACACCAGCAAGACTCTTAGCTACGATATCAGAACTGACAGCAGCAAGAAGCACTATTCTTTATTCTGAGAGGGAGTCCCCTGTAAAAGTAGAATTCAAGACCTCTGAGAGACCAAGTACAATTTGTAATTTATGTGGCTCCATGGCAGGTAGTGCAGTCTTCCAATAGAGTAATGTCTAACATCTATATCACTTATGTGAGTTCAATGAGTTGTGAGGATTTGTAGGTAATGAACTCTTAAGTTCTACTAATACTGAAGTGTAGAAGGTTATTGTGGAAACCTGGACACAACTATGTTTGAATTTAGCCTATTAGCTCAAAATAGATCATCACCACAAATTTTATGAATTTTATATTCATGAATATGCCTCCATAATTACAGAAGTAAGAGCAGCAATAATTACAGTCCATAGTATGTAATCACCATTAAATAGGAGGATATTTCTTTGTTCAAGTAGTCATTTTGGTATGAGGCTGAGTCAATTCATAAGAGGCTGAGGGAAATCAAGGCTCAGACATTTATAGGCATTTGGAATTCGACTCCCAAGTTTCAAGATTAGTCTGCAACCAAATTCCCATTAATTGTTTTCTGATTTTTGTAATCAACTTCAAAACTGCATTAAGTATATAGCATTTTAAATATTCAAAATACTGTAGAGTCATTACTGCTAATTTTGTCCCTTTTATCCCCCCAGAAAAAGAATAATTCCTTATTTCTCACTGTCTTTTTTCCTCTTCAGAGAAGTGTTATGTTCACTGATGAATATTGAGAATTTCCAGGGCCTCTCGAGTTAATGCCTGATTAACTCCTGCTTCAGATTTGATGAGATTTTTCTCTGCCTGTCGTGAAACTGTGCTTGGACAGACTGGGGAATGGCAGATTATGAATCAGAGCTGTAAGTGACAGAGACAGGAGGGCAAGATTCTAAATCTGAACAGGTAGGAAACAAGGCCTGAGAGAATTAGGAGTGAACAGGTTTTACCTACACATCCTCCTGTGTTTGGGGTGAATCAGCTGATTCCACAGGCAGGAAGAATGACAAAAAGGGCAGAAACTTAGGGACAAACTGGATTCACCTTAAGCTCTCTGCAAGCCTGACAAGTGTGACATCTGTCTGCATCTGTCCTAGGTGAACTCTCTAAGATATCGTCTTCTAAAAATAACAGCACTTGTATGCACGATTGCCCTCGAGGCTGAAAAGTGATACAGCTGCTCTCAGATTTCCATGCACTACTGCTTCAATAGTCAGCCTCTTCCAAGTTAAAATGAGGACAGTTAACAGGATTGCAGGATGCAAGCAGCATCTTCTATATACACACAACTTGCCCAAGCTAGAACATGTCATACTTTTCTTCAGTGTGAGTCTGTGGCAGCTGCAAACTGCATGTTACCTTGTGCCTGAGGTGGCAAAGATTGACTGCCATGGTCTGAACAATCCATCCTTACCCCATCTGCTGCTGCTTATGTGAGGATGAGGAAGGGAGGCAGGCCATATAAATAGCCCAAATCCAAAGCAGATATTGTCCTACCTATACATCTGCCTCAGCTCTGCCAGGAAATGGTCAGAAAACTTCATTCTCTGAGATTCACAGCTTTTTGGGTACAGTGTTGTCTTCAACCCACATTTTCAGGAGTTTGTCTTTGCCCTTCCTTTATTAGGGAAGCTGCTGGGAAGAAAAGCAGATTAATCAGAGGCAGGGAATAGGAGATGGATGTTAAGATGTCTTTGACAGTGGGGAGGAGGGTGGAGTTCTCTGTCTAGGATGGCTTGTGAGGTATAGGATGAGATGGTGAGAAAACCTGTCAGAAGAGGGACAGGATGGAGGAGGGGGGGACAATGAAAAATCCCTATTCCTCATGGTACCTTTCAAAGTGTCTTTCAGACATAAGGCCTAAGCTTCCTATTTTTTCATGGACAGCTTGCTCCCAGGCCTTCTCATTTAAACCTGCTTAATTTTAACTTAATCTTTTAACTCCTGCCAGCCTCTTCCGTTACCCAGCTCCCATGTCTTCCAACCCTGAAAAATACCAACCTTTTTCTACCTTGAGACAGCAACATTCAATTTGTGTTCATAGCTATGAAGTCTTCTGTGCTATAGGGTAGTCCAATAGTGTGGAATCATCTTGTTGTTAATGTGCACGATAGGAAACTTTTATAATCTTATTGAAAGTAACTAATTGACTTACCTTTAATTCTGAACAAGTTTTAATAGGCATCTTGAAAAAATGCTGCACAGAGATGCCCATTCCATCAAAACTGTGATTTATCAGACTTCAGGTAACTAGAATACTAGTGAAGGGCAAGGGCTTTTCTTGTTTGCTCAACAAGTCTTTGCTGAACAATAAATGTATTTCTATTAGAGTGTGACTGGGAAGTAATCCTATATTAAAATACACTCAAGTATTTTCAATGACTTGTTCAAAGGGAAGTACTTCATAAAAGAGAGCAGTGTCAAGTGTGGTCTGAAAGGAAACTCTAGTGCCTAGCTAGAGGAGCCTACACCCAGGTCAAATATTCAATTATCAGGTATGAAGTATCAGCTGTTGGTTTGTTATAGCTGTTATTGTAATGAACCATCCTGAAACTACAGATCAGTCTGTCTGATTTCTGTGCTGTGTTTCAATGCACAGTGAGCTGTTTTGTCTATGCTTTTCCATTTTTTAATTGTCTGTAGTGTTGTTAAGTACCTAAGAGAGCCAAGGGGGTTGGGCTGAATCTGGAAGGAGTACACTAAGCAATTAAATGCAAAACTTCTGACCTGTTCTTACATTTTAAATGTTGCTGTTTTCTATGAAAATATTAATCCAGGAGTGATAATTAAAATCTCAAATTCTTTATAACAGATTTTATTGACCATCAAGCAGATGTGTAGTTAAAAGGCATAGAATACAATGTGAAAAAAAATTAATTCCCTTTAAAACCATTTCTTAAGGGTGAGAACACTGATCTTATTTTTACACACCCCCACTATCATGTCCACTGTCATAAGTACTACTGGCTTATTATTCTTAGTGGGCTAAGTTAAAAGATCACAATGAATCAGAAGGCTGTTTCCAGGATGCTGTAGGAATCAGGACAAATTTTACACTATGTGTAACTAATTGTTTTTATGTCCTTCATGAGGAGATGAATTTCCTGAACACAGAACAAAACCATGACACCATGTATGAGCAGCTCTAATTATTATTATCAGTTATTCTACAGGTAGAGAAAACTGCCAATGGGACATGGTTGTGGCCAGCCTTCTCTAGATGACTCTGCCTGGCCAGAAGTGTTTGGACCAGATGATCTCTAGAAATCCCTTCAATCTCAGGCATCTGGTGATTTCTAAGCCAGAGCTTATGAAGCCTTTACCTCAATGTAGTTTGAAGACAAGTGTTTGATATGCTTGGACACTAACAGATAAATGTTTCATGGCATTTCCAAATTGTTTTATGACAGTGTAAATCTTCCCTGTGCAATCCCATGGCAGTTAACCATTTCCTTTGCATACTTTAATGGACAAATAGTATCTTTACATGCTTCTCTATAGACCAAAAAAAACCAAAAAAACAAAAAAGAGATTCAGGACTGTCCCTTACTTACATTGCAGAACTATAAGGCTTGCATGTTGCTAAAGAACTCTGAAAAAAAACCTGATCTCACATCCATTTTTATTAAATTTAATTAAAATTTGCTAGAGAAATATAGGTATAAAGTTTTTTTTTATTATCTTAAATGACTTTTGATAAGAACTTTGATCCTGTAAAAATCCACTGTAGTAATGGAATTTCTTAAGTTACTCCTACTAAATACAGCACTACAAACACTTTTGGGTGTTCATGACCCATCATGAGGTGTATGAAGCATATGCTACTGCATATGTTTCACTGCAAACACAAGGGTTATTTTCAGTCTTTCATTTACAGCTGTCAATTGAAGGGTAATTTTTATCCCTTTGTGGAAATTGTCCATTTACCCCCAACAATGTGTATCCCTCCAAATCAACCTGGCACTATGGGCTGTCTACAGCTTTGCAAGCTTACTAGAAAAAATATTCTTGGGGGATTTTTATTACTCATTCCTTCATCCCATTGCTGGATCAGCAGCCCAGTCATGTCTTCTTTTTTGTTTCTAGCTTTGTTAATGCTACTTTTTTCTTTTTCTTTTCTTTTTTTTTTTTTTAATGTACACCCCCTCTAATAAGTGTATATTGAATGTCTAAGGTTTAAATAGAGATACTGTTATGATTTAGGCTAATGATTATAATTTATCATCTGCTGTCTGTTCCATGAAAGAAGTTGCACAATTGCATCTGTTTCATGAAGGTTTTTTTGATAAACCCGGTATCACTTGAACACTTAAAAAGAGGCTGTATAGTTCACTGAACTAGACTGAGATTCTATTTACTGCAACTACTACTGTGACCTATCCCCTTTAATTTCTTAGAAGTAGTTTGGGAAATCCTTCCACCTGTGAAGGGCCAGAATGCAGCAAAGATTCTCTATCTGGTCTAGTTTTTTACTGTTCTAGTGAAACAATAAACACTAATGTGCAGCTCAAGCCTTCAATGCTCTTGAGAGCTCAGACTAATCTTTCAAAGTAGGTTACCTTTTGATAGTTGGAGGACATTCACAGTCAAAACTCATTTGTGTTTTCTCCTGTGGTAGTGTGATGGCTCTGCAGGGAGGGAAGGACTGCACACATTTGTTCATTAACCCTGACTTTGGTAAGGAACCCTCTCTGGGACAGCACAGGCATAGAAATGGGAGCACAGGAGAATCCATACCCAGTTTGCTAACCTGTAAAGCTGTAAAGCTTACAAATTACTCCTGGCCATGTCGTTTGGAAAGCTGTTACTCGAATGCGTGCTTTGTCTGCATGGAACTGCAGCACTGCTTAATTGGTATTTTCCCTTTGGATACTTGGTTGAAAAGTTCCATTTGTCACAGTTAATCTTTAATTCACATTGACTCCAAAATGTGCTTAGTGCACTGAATATGCTGAGTAGTACATGTTGAGGATGGAATAATAAATTGAGAGGTCATTTGTGTGCAGTGAAGTGTGCTTAGGGATCTCTGTAATTTTCAGGCCTCTGAGCTCAGACACCAAAGGACAGCAGCTCTGCCCTTACTGTGCTCAGAATGGGTACTGTGGGTTGAGCTCTGGGCCAAACTCGTCCCCATCTTTTCACTCACTCCCCTCCTCATCAGGAGGACTTCCAAAAGTGTTTCCCTGCAAGACAGGTGAGTGGCTGGAGAGCTGGTTAGATATTTCCAGTAGCAGGGATAAGAGCTGCTCAGGGGTTCTGTGTTATTTGATTACAGTTCACAGCTGGCAAGAACATGTAGAATGTGCATTGTCTGCTTTCTGCCATTTAACATTGGCTCTTATCAGTGTTTACATGAATCCATTAGAAAGAATGTTACACTTCTAGCAATTCTATGTTTAAAGAAGGACTGGTAGGGCAAGTAGAGAAATTACTTATTTATGTCAACAGGCATAGAAAGAAGATGATTAATTCTGACCTTTGTAAATATCTTTGAAGGTTAAATAGCAAGGGAAAATGAACTAATTTAAATAGAGAAAATATTAGTTGTCCCTTCTTTTGAGCCTTGGTACAAGACACTGGCCATGGGTGAGTTTACCACTTTGCTGTATTTGGAACATCCTTTTAGCTGAAAGTTGTATCTCAGTCTGAAATGCAGCCCTCACAGCATAAGAGTTGCCATCAGAGACTCATCTCAGTTGTCTTTCTCATTTTCTTTTCTTTTTGCTTTCATAAAATTCTTTCAAATTCCTGAATAGAAGGTGTCTAATCAATATAGCATTGTTAGCTGTCCACAGCAGAAGGCAGCTGGTGATGAACAGACTTCTGGGAATTCTGCTTCTTATCTCATTCTTATCTCACTGCTCCACAACTTCCTTGTTCTTAGGATACTGCCATTCTCACAATCCAGCTGGGTAGGACTGTGTACTGAGGTAGGCTGGGTACTGAGGCATGACTTAACCCTGAAGGTGTAACCATGTGCTTTAAGGGATTTCTTTAAAAGCATAATGACCAACTCAAAGAAATACAGGAAGGGAGACTATAAGGAAAGTGATAAGCAAAAAAATCTGGTAATATACAAAACTAAAATTAAATTATAGTAATCTGAGTCATGTTCTTGTTATTCTGTATTTAACTTTATTTAACTCAAAGAGGGTGTTGTAGGGCTTCTTCCCAGAAATGTATTGAATTTCTAACTGTTGAAATTATTACAGAGAAGTTATAAAAATTTACTGCAAAAATGTTTTGCAGTAATGTTCCCCTGTTAGAATATATTCTGAGAAAGTTTTGAGTATTTTTATGTAAAACAAAAAAGTTAAAAAGGAGTTAAATCTCCTCTGATTCTAAAAGCACTTGTATTACTTTGGACAACTCAAATATCTGATTTTAATTAGTAAATTTTAATTAGTAAAAAGCTCTTTCAGGTCTTTTATCAAGGAAAAATGTACGAAATTTCAAGCACCAGGTGGGTTTGACCATTATATTTGCAAAACGGGAATGAGTTTGTACAGTTCATTTCAGAAGTATTGACAAAGGTACATATCAGATAGTATTTGAGCAATCTTGGAAAAAAAAAACAGGGAACACTTGTATTAAAAGGACTTTGAGTTTTATGTTTGCACAAGGAATGGAAAACTCTTAATGGCTTTAGATATAGCCAAGTTTTTTATTGTTAAGCCAATTTCTCTGGATTTACTCTAAGTTGCCTTTTTTCTGTTTGTTTGAAGGCAGTGAAAGTTGAAATTTTCAATAATCCTTTTTGGAGTACAGAATAAAAACCCACTGTAAATTTCCCTCAAGTCCTGAGAAAGTTTGAGAATGTAATCTATATACTCTTCACATGTGCTAGTATGCCACAAGGTACTTTTCTAGGAATTGCAAAAAATGCAAACTACTTCACTACATGATTTTTGACAAATAGTTTTTATTCTCATTTTATAATAACATCAGTAGATTTATAATAGAGCTGCAACCTAAAAAGTTGCTTCAGACACTGTTTCTGAAGGTGCAATAAATTTCTGGTAGGAAATATTTTCAAGTAAAAAAAATTTTGCAGGTCTGCTTACAAACCAGAAAACAGCCAATTATGATCTTTAGCATGATTGGATTTCTGAGCTCTCTTGAAATATTTTTGTTGTAGCAACAACTGTGAGTGAATATTGTTTGAAGTAATATTTTTCTGCAAATATTTTCTTTGCAGAAATGTTGTCCAGCTGCAGTGTTCAAGTTACAAGTTACAACAAATGTCCCCATGTCCTAACTGGTGTGCAGTGCAACTCCCTTAAAGAGAAGAGGGCTGTAGAAGGAATCACATACAATGCTTTTTACCACGAAACAAAAAAAGTAGGAAGTATAAAGGCAGATCTTGTTTTCTATCATTAATAAACAAAAGTATTTCCAGCATGGGTTGGTACGAAAACAATGAATATGTTACTTAATTCTTACTCCCTTCTCAGAACCTCGAGGTTTGCTAGTCTAAGCATTCTTGGGCATGATATGCAACTAAAAAACCAGCTGTATGTTATTCTTTCTCAGTTTCCCAGGGTTTGGATGATTGCTGTTGTTACAGAGTACTTTAGGTATTAGAGATTACCATTGCTAAGGTGGTTTGTGCTTGAAATACTACTTGTAGCTGCTCAGGGAAAAAGGATGCTCTGGTTTCAACATACAGTACTCCTTGATTAGGTCATGGTGTGCAGGCTTGGAAGGTGCAGGTAAAAGCCTAGTGAGAGGAGTCACAGATACCTAACTGTAAAATTCCAAATATTATCAACTTTGATATTTAGTGGTTGGAATAACTTTAGGGACCAGAGGGGGAAAAAATACTTTCTATGTCTTCATCCTTTCCTTGTGACTCCTAATAGCATTTGTCAGCAATGCTATTATGTTTTACTAAATGCAGATTCATAAATTCATGTGGCCAACCCAAATAGGCTGTGCTGTGCCTGTTACCCTCCCCACCCTTTCTTTTTATTTGTACAGGCATAGAGGCCTTTGGTAAAGTCCAGAGAACACAACTTTGAAATTTTTATTTTAAGGCAGCTTTCCTAGAAAAAAAAATTATCTGTATAACCACCATTTTCCACAATAGTCTCAGAGCTATCACCACCCTACATAGCTGGTAATGGGACTTGCAGGAGCTGCACTGCACAGAGACAGAAATTATGGCTGCTCAAGGACTGTTTCCAAAGAGCCACTGGCTGCTGGTGATGGTGCCTTTTCTTTTGCACTGAGGACAAGGCATCATTCCCAGAGCCTGACTTACTGTCAGTCACCAGATAACTGAGACCCTACACAAGCACGGATCTTTTGTCCCAGCTCTGACACAATTGATGCCTGCTTTGTGGAAGTTGGTTTGTTTGATATTCCTTCACCAATGCTGAAATAAGTCACAGACTATCCAGAATTATCAGTGCTTTCAGAAGATCCCAGAAGGTCATGATGGGAAAAAAGGGGACATAAAACTGAAAAAAAAAAAAAAACAAACCCTTTACGTCTTTAAGCCAATGCTTAATATCTGCATCTTATCTGTTATAGCTGGAGAACTTAAAACTTACAAACAACTTCAGAAATTCAATGAGTTCTGTCTAAGTTGTCCCAGATAGATCTTCATAATTTATTAGTGGTATAAAATTCTGGAGGATGAGGTCCTAAAAAGGATTCATGTGCTGTGATAAAACTACAGTACAGCCAAGGGATTTTGGTTAAGTTAACTTATCCAAATGACTGATACCTACTGCTAGGAAGATTGTCTGGGGTAAAATAAAGCCTGGCTACTGGCCTGCAGTAGGAAGTATAAGAGGAAGAAATGTTGTCTGAAGACTTCTGTTAAAACTTTAAAATGTCAAATGGTGCATGAAAGCAGGAAGCTTGTTACAGAAAAAAGTTGTGGGAATTATTCATAATGATCTAATTTTCTTTGAATTAGTTATAACAAGCTTGCCAAAGGAACAACCAAAGGAGATATAATCTCTCATTTGTTATCTTCAACTAATAAAAGAAAAGGAAGATTCTTGGAAAATAGGATGTAGAAAGCCACAATTAAGGTTAATGAGGAAAACAAATTCCCAGCTGTCATAATGGATTATAATTAACACCTGCTATTGAGTACCACTGCCTCAGAGGACTGGGGAGTTCCATGTACCACTGACTGAATAAGCTCACCTGAATGCCTTAAGACTGACCAAAACTATGGTTTGGCTTCTCAGTACTCCATTGAAAAGCAGTAGATTCTATAATTTATAAGAAATATTTGATTTTTTTTCTTTTCTTGAGAGAGAAAATATTCATTCATTGGGAACTGATGGCTCAAAAGACCCCCAAGCTGGGATTACCAATATGTCCTGTGCTACTGCAAGACTATAGATTTCCAGTTAACTGCAGAAGGTATATGACTCTTGGAAGAGCTGGGAAAGGCCACTTTTAAAAAGAAGTTTTATCTGTGGTACAGGTATACTGTTTCAATTATTGTTATCAACATTTGTGTTTTATTCCAATGACATAAGTATATTCTCAGTTTCTCTAAAATTCTCTTTTGTCAGGTTATTGAGGTCTGTCATGTGTGGTAGAGCAGCCATTAAGGTTCTGTAAGGATTACTGACTTTCAATATTTCGTCTTGAAAAGGTGAAAACAGTTGCCTCCTCCTGAAAGGCATTAAATAAACAAAGCTACAAGCTGTTGGCTTCTGTTCACCTCACAACAAAATACTGTATTGTGGTCTGATGAAGGTTCTTTCAGCAGCACTCTCAGTGTATTTTAAAATCTGATTTCAAGAAAGCATCTTGACATAGAAGAAGTTACTGGCAGTTATTTGTTTTCCTTTACTAAAACTTGTAAAAACAGTTCCTTAGAAACAGTTCTTTGTATACTGAAGTGGAAAGCCCTGGGGAGTATTGAGTCCTGCTAGAAAAAGGAAAAAAGGGGAAAGGTTTGTATGGTTGAGGACTCAGAAGGAAGAAAACCAATATAAGATACCAATTTGTATGTTAAAGTTAAAATNTCGTTTGTGTCTTATTCCAATGACACAATTTGTATGTTAAAGTTAAAATAAGCCTTTATAGCCTTCTCTATTTCTCAAGAAAATTCCCAGAAAACCTCCTGATTTCTTTTTATGTTCTTACTTCATTCCTTTTTCTCCTATATGTTTTTAACTTCTAGAGGTAGTGAGCTGCTTATGCCATGGTGCAGATAAATCAGTCATCTCAGCAGATTTTTCATTCTTTATTGTACTGCTTCATCTTTCCCCCCATTTTTACAAAGCCAGTTGATTCCTGGTTGGCTGGACTTGGTCAAGAAAATAACACATTTAATAAGCATGTAGAAGAGGGTGAGGTTATGAAACATTTATTTCCTTTTGTATTTATTTAAGTTGTTAACTATTGGCTCCATTAAGTCGTTTGATAAGAAGAGGTGAATTCTCCAACTTTGTTTGAGGGAAAATAGTTGGAAGGAGACAGTTTCAAGGTGCTGGTTTGAACTTTGTTGAAAATGTGCTTAGCTTGCTCACATACGGCTTTCTTGTCCTCCCTAAAATTCCATNTCTCAAGAAAATTCCCAGAAAACCCCCTGATTTCTTTTTATGTTCTAACTTCGTTCCTTTTTCTCTTATATGTTTTTAACTTTTAGAGGGGTGAGCTGCTTATGCCATGGCACAGATAAATCAGTCATCTCAGCAGATTTTTCATTCTTTATTGTACTGCTTCATCTTTCCCCCCATTTTTACAAAGCCAGTTGATTCCTGGTTGGCTGGACTTGGTCAAGAAAATAACACATTTAATAAGCATGTAGAAGAGGGTGAGGTTATGAAACATTTATTTCCTTTTGTATTTATTTAAGTTGTTAACTATTGGCTCCATTAAGTCGTTTGATAAGAAGAGGTGAATTCTCCGACTTTGAGGGAAAATAGTTGGAAGGAGACAGTTTCAAGGTGCTGATTTGAACTTTGTTGAAAATATGCTTGGCTTGCTCACATACGGCTTTCTTGTCCTCCCTAAAATTCCATAGAGTTCATATGAGCAAAGTTTGTTTCTTCTCTGCCTTTAGAGAAGATATAACCCTTTGGACATTATAGAATGTCCCTTTTAAGTATGGTTCAGTGTCATGTTGATCAGTCTCTTGATGCTGTACAGAAATTCCAGCATGTGATGCTGTTCCTATTGCTAGTAAATTTTGCCTTCATATGTATAAGCTGCAAGTGAACGCCATTTTGCATAAAAATTAATATTATTTCTGTTCTCAAGAAAACCAATACTGACTTGAGGATACAATGAAATTTGTGTCTCTTGCTCTGATTTGATCCACTTGTTCTAAGCAGCAAATTCATTTTCACATTCTTGATCCTCCTGTCAAGATATCTTATCATGACCTTGGCTTAGAGACTTGGGATGGGAATTCCCAAAGAAAACTGCCTTTAGTTCCTACAAAGTTGAAGACATGCATGATTTGACTGCAGTTCTGGGAAGTACTCTTTGAAATTTACTAAAAAACTTCCCAATTGCAGGCAATTTTCCTTATTTTCATCCAGCCCCTTGCTGAATTCTGCTGCTCAGAAAGATCTGGTGGATTCACAGTGAGTTGGAATAATTTTGCGTTCACTGTAATAATTTAAGGTGGCTTTTACTTATTTTCCTTCCTCTTCTTTGTTCTCATTCCTGTAGTGGATGTTTCATATTCCTTGTGTTTCTGGTACTACAAGGAAGGGGTTGGCAGCTCAGTCACCTTTCAGTGTAACTGTGATGAGGGCAAATCTTGTGATGTAGAAGTTGATGATAATACAGCCGGGCTGATCTTAGAATACTTTGTTATCATATTGTTCCCATACATTTGTTCCATATTATTACTAGGAGAAATGCAACTAAATAATAAGAGCTTTATTTTGTTGTGGTCCTGCCCACATTAAACTAGAAGAGGGTTTAAGTCAGAGAAAGAGATTCACTAGGATGACAGAGGTCCTGGTTTGAGGTTAGCAGACAGGAGAAATGCAGTAACTATGATGAAGCTGCCTGGATGAATGAGTTGACTAACAATTGTGTGTGTAATTGTATGTGGATGTGTCATTCATGTACTTGGAATGGGTAGTGATGTGATTATCCAGGGCCATGTGTCCTAGGACACTCTGTTCTGACTTTTTCTGTGGTAGCTACCCACCCTGAGTATTAAACCTTGAACCTGAACCCTTGGTTGAGGGCTCAAAGCAGCTGAAGCACTGCTTCATCCATGGAGAATACCTGTTGATATCTATATAGATATCTATATATCAAATACACTGTTTGCCTCCATTGTAAGTGTTACCTCTGTATATTGGGCTGGCTGACCCAAATATTCATTGTCCCTCTGAGCTTTTGCCACATGGAGCTGGAATGGATCTTAAAGTACATTTCTTTACTATTAGTTTGATCACATAGTCATATAAACAAGATGGATAATCTGAAATTGCTGTTGATCCTCCAGCTATCTTGCTGCAGGCAAAGAATTCCCTCTTTTATGTTTTCCTCGAAACAGTGAAGGTCCTAACAAGAAAGGTATCTGCAGTTCAGATACCTTTAAAATACCTGTGAAATCATCTGAACAGCACCTGATCAACAGGTGCTTGAACATTTGGGAGCCACTAGAGGCAACATTCTATGGATGAACAACTCCTATTTATCTCCAGGGTCCAATAAAACATCAAGAAAGCAGAGGATGTCAGACATCAGTAGTGCTACTTACATTATCCTCTTAGGATATAGACAAGAAATGTGGGTACTAAGTACTAGGAATGGAAAGGAAAAGCAGATTTTAAATTATTGCAACGTCAGGAATACAGAACTATAGAATACAAAACTTCAATGGAAGAGGATTTTTCTTCTGTTCTGGTGTCAAAAGGTAGAGTTACTGTTCTTTCTGTACATAGAAACACTCTGCTAAAAGTCACCTTAGTCTCCTTACTGAGAAGGATTCATTGGAGAAAATACGGTATTAGTCTTTTCCTTAATATTTGCCAATAGCAGTTGGAAATATTAGCTAGTAAATGCCACACAAATAACTCAGCCTTCTGTAGAAGAAATACCTTCTTCAGCATGGGGATATTTACTTCAAAAGTAGCCATTCTGAATCAGTTTCTACTGTTCTGCTTCAAGGACTAACAAGTCAGATCAGATGTGTCTGTGTTTTAGTAATACTGAAACTTTTCCTCTGGAATACATATGAATTTCCTAACTAAAAAACAACCAAACCATAACAAAACCAAAAACTCAACCAAATAACAAGCTGTCCTTAATTTAGTCCATCCTTTATATCAACCAGATAATTTATTATAAACTTTGGATTCAGGATGTAGTAAAGCTTTCAGATGGCTGCTTAGCTCTCAGGAAAAGTAAGCCCTAACAGAAATGCTGGAGATCCAGATTAGCAAATGGCCTCTTTTCATCCCACAATATGCACCTGGACCAGGTGGAGGTAAAATGAAATAAAAAGGATATGGCCAGTGTCCAACAGAAAATGGCTAACAGGGTGGCAATCTG
Organism: Alaudala cheleensis; assembly: GCA_013398995.1. NCBI lineage: Eukaryota > Metazoa > Chordata > Aves > Passeriformes > Alaudidae > Alaudala > Alaudala cheleensis. The sequence goes on from VWYE01016182.1 coordinate 144,924, forward strand.
AGTGGTCACAGACTTAGCAATATTCTTTGGAAAGACAAATTCACAGTATTTAACATACTTGCCACTGGTAAATGAGTTAATGAAAAACAAAATAAAATTAATGTGGAAATTGATTTTCAAAATGGTCAAGATAAAGAAAACTCTGAGCAAAGCAGTTCTTTGGTTCTCCCATCATGAGTATACTGCTTCCCTCTCAAAGCTAGAAATAAGGAAAGTCCCTAAAGACAACAGTTCTAACTTGGTGTTACCTTTCCTGTGCACATGACATCAGGGAAGGAAAAATCATACTCAGTGCATACCACTGAATTAAGGAAAAAATTTAAAATGTAGGACCATTTTATTTCATCCAAACTATGTAATAAACACTTCTGGTTTTGCTATTTTGTGGTGGCAAATAATTTATTTCTTTTGTGATATGTCTGCAAGTGATTAATGCTGATATCAATGTGCTTATGAATTTACTAACCTGTTTGTCTACAAGTCCCCCAGAAGATGACATCACACTTGCTCACATTTATGTTCTTCCTCTTGCAGTTTACTGGAGATTTATCTCCTCAGAGTGCTCAAGATTGACTGTTGGGATCATCCCAACAATAAAAGAGAAGCAGACAGTGTGTTTGTTGCCATAATGAGATTGAAACTTCCCTCCTGGGAAGTGGACAGCTGAATGACTCAGCCATTTATCAGTTGAGGGGATAGAGAAATGGAAGTGCCTGGAGAAAATAATTACTTATTATGGATGGCAGCTGGTATGACATGGATATGAATCATGAAGGAAGCAGTTAGTTTAGAAAGAGCCCAAAGGAGACTGGGCAACATTGCAGAAATACCAGAGGACAGGTGACTGCATTGAGTCTTAGAAATACAGTTATGATTTCCAATAATTGGTCAAAAAGTGGTTGGATTCTTCTAAGTTCTTTCCCAAAAGGAGACTAAAGTTACAAACCCCACTTCACAGGCAAGATTTCTACTGCATAGAATTTTATTTTTCTAAGTGTGGTCACCTCCTTTATTCACAGAATTAAATTAACACTGCTTTGGTTGACATTTCAATTGAAATCTTTGGTAACTGATAAAGGAGTTTTGGTCATTACATTAATGAATAAAGTCATGTTAGAGGTAACAAATGAAGGAGCACAACATGTTGTTGGATAGTAGAACCAAGCACCAGCTTTTACCTTCTGTGAGAAGACTGGAGATAGCATTGTACAAAAGGGGGGAAAAGGCAAGGAAGAGTCTTTACATAAATGTTCTAATGTTTGAGTTCTTGGGTAGAAAAAGTAATTGAGTTTACCTGAAAACCAAAATAGAAACAATAAATTAAGAGATAGCCAAGAGGATTGTAAACTATTTTCTTTTTCTGGTTTATTTTTGGTGATAATCTAATATCTCTGAAGGTGTTCATGTAACAATCTTGTTTCCCAGCTTGTGTCTTTTGGTCAGTGTTTGCAATCCCTCTGTATAACCTTTTCAAAATTCTGCACAAATTCTGTAAAATTTTTTTCTTCATATTCTTCACATTCTTTGCATTTTTTTGATTTTGTGGAAGTCAACTGAAAAACAAAATGCAATAGTAAAGCAGGATACAGATCCATTGGTTCTGATAGAGAATTAATTTTTTTGCCCTGTTTTTGGGAATAAATCTAATGCAGGTAATGGCTATTATTATAAATAATATATAAATATATTCTAAATTATAAATAAATATAAAATATTAGTAAGGCTTCCATGGTAGTTCCAGTCTGTGCAGTTCCTGGCTTACTTTTTGAATAGGATTATCTTTGAGGGCTACATCAATGAAAGATGCAAATGACTGTCTCTCTGAAAATTAGGATACTTTTCTGCATATATCTAATATACCTGACTGCAGGTCCTGAAACTGCAAACTGTCGTTTATACACACACATCCAAACACCCTGATATATGTAAGCATGCACAGAAGTATTTGCTTTGATGGGAATCCTGAAAGTGGTTTTCCAAAAACCACTGGCTTTTCATTATTACATGCACAGGTGACTGGAATCTCATTAGTTTTCATCTCTTCCATCTCACCATTTATGTAAGAAAAGAGGCATTTCTGCTATCAAAGAAGCATTTTTGATTTGTCTTTTTTCCACAGACTCTGGGGTGTTGCTTACCTTATTTTCTTCGAAGCTTTCATTTCCATTTTTCCATATGTTCCACACATCCTGTGTTTTACTACAATTTTTGATACGGCATTCTTGAATTATCACTGCTGTCTCTAAGAAAAAACACCTCATTACAAGTTCTTGGCATTCTTCCTGAAAAGAAAAAAAAAAGCAGTTGCAATAGTTTTATGATTAAAAAGAAATAAGCAAATGTAGGACATAATTTATGATATCATTTAAAACGCAACTATGATATAAGTGAGATGTAATCTAAGATAGAATCAGCCACAAAGAGGCTAATTTTTACTTACTGGGCATCTTTTCTTACTATTCAAATACATTTGAATAGATGCAGAGATGGGCTGTGAGAGCTAAGAACAAAAAGGCCAGGCAGTTTTCTAAGATGAGGTCAAACATAGTGTCTTGGTGAAGAACGTAGGAAAATAATTAATTAGGATAGAAACCTGGCATATAAGTAAACATAGGGGAATTAAATTAATATTATTCTTAGTACTTTTAACACTTTAACTCAGAGGTCTGAATTCAGAATGAGTAAGGGAGTGGAAGAAGTAGGTAATGCTCCCTTAAATTACAAATTAATCCCAGCATTATTTTAGCATTGTTTGCTTTGACAAAATAATTTTGAGTCACAATCACAGAATAGTTTGGGTTTGAAGGGACCTTAAAGATCCTGTACTTACAACCTCTCTGCTACGCACAAGGACTCCTTTCTGTAGGTCAGGTTGCTCAAAGCCTTGTCCAACATGGCCTTGATCATCCCTTTCAATTCATTAATTTTAGTAGCAGATGACTAAATAAAAATAATTAATACCTGCTTGCATAATTTATCATAAGAATGCTGATTAGAAGAACTATTTATTCCAAGACATATTTATCAAATAAGAACAAGGCTGCTTTAGGAGATAATTTCTAATAAGGAAATGAAGCCACCACATTAAACGTTATTTGTGGTCATATGTGAAGTTTACTTACATCCTCATCTGCGTTTGCAGTGTATAAACTGACATCAATATCCTACAAGAAAACAAGAGCTGGAATTATAAACTTTAGCTAACAAACACCATCCCTGTCCCTCTCACTCACACTTGTTAGCTGAGTGCTGTGCTAAATATTTTATTAAGCCTTCTTCTATGATTATATGAGATGCTGACTGTTCTGTGAACTTACTTTGGACGTCTTGATCCTTTCCAAATCTTGGAGAACTTCTGCCCACTTGCAATGACCTGCTTCTGTCTTTGGTACATAAGCACTAGAACAGAAGAAACACAGTGACCATTAGGTTCAACAGGAGGTATCTACCAATGTTTGTGCTGAAAACAAAGACTCAGCATTATAAGATACTACAGATCTATTGTTTACATGTAAATACATATGGTAAAATGTTTGTGGCAAACAAGAATATCTGACAAATCATAAAATCACATAGATACATTAAAACTGTATCTGATGTCTGTAAAAACACTGTGTAAACAATGTGGGTTTTTTTAAAGGCCAGATTTATAGAACATAATGCACGAGAAGGTTCGATTACCTGATGTAAAATACCTAAAGTTCTTTTAAAGTGTAAAAATAAAATTCCACATCCACTCTCTGAAGTGACTGGAGACTGGAGACAAGTAACAGCTGTGACTGTAAAAATGAATAACTTGTAGTTGCTGTCTGATTTGCATTGACTTTGTAGTTACCATAGGAAGAAGATGATCAGTCCCATCCCATTCTTTAAAAGGCAGAAGCAGTGGCTGTTCAGAAGCCGGTACTGTGGATACTGCAGACAAACACTTTCCAGGTATGTTTCCTGAAAGACACAACCAAGGTGATACCTTGTCACAATTTGATTCCACTAAATTTTGCTTTACTACTGACTTAATTAACCAATTTGCCAAGACTCCCAATAAAGACCCTGTTGTGTGTAGCTGGAAAGACCAGCTGATTTGTAGCTTGGAGAAATACATAATCACTTTACCAAACAGTTGGTAGAAAATCAGATGCTGAAGGCACACTGTGAAAACCTGAACTCATCCTGGGCTCCCTATTTATTTATCTATCAGTTCATACTGCAGGCTGCAATTTCATGCAGAGGCAATATTAAAGAACTTTTGTTTTCCACCTCTCCCCTGGCTACCATTTGTTACCCAAATTCAATGAATTGCCTACATTAACTCCAATATTGTGGTTGTATATATGTGAGACTCTACATTGAATGTATTAAATACTATAGTTATGTGTACAAATGTTAAATAAAATATTTAGATAGAGTATATACTTACATTTCTTTACACAGTGTATGTGTGTCTAATCTGTTGCAGTGATGCATTTAAGAATTTCCTCAGTGGAGTTTGGCAACTGGAAATAAGGAAAAGCTGTGAGAAGCTGCGCACTGCCCATCAGGAAACCTGTGCACAGCCTGGTAACCTTTGTTCCAAAGTCACAAGCTGATAAAGTTCCCTCACAGGCTTAGGTTAATTACCTGCTGCAGTGCAGTGGTTTTGGCCCAAGGTTTTATTCCTTATCATACATGCAATAAATACTCAATAACTGACTCCAATGACGTTTCTTTAGTTGTAGTTTCTTTATCTGCAAACTTGCAAGTAAATATTTAAAAATGGACCAGAGAACGTAACAAAACAAGAGCTGTGCTGTTCTACACCATTGTGCAGTGGTAAAAATATCCAGATAGGAGGTCAGTCCATGCACTATCAGGATTGCAGCTCACTTGCTGAAAGCCACCTTAATAAAGCAGAGCCAGGAGACTAATGATCACATGTGTGACAGGACTTCTGGACAGTCTTTGTAACAAATATTTGCTACTCTCTTAAAGAGAAAAAAATTAAATACATTAAAACCATTATTTTGTTTCCAAGCCCCAAAGATATAGCTGAAATAGCATAATTACCTAATCCTGTATAATTACCTAATTCTACATAAATTTCCACATTCAGTAATGGGACACAGTGTCAGTCCCTTTTATCCCTTTAGGTTGTCCAAAACCTGTTAAATATGAGCTGTGTAAATGAATGATTCTGTGACAATCTAAATTGCAGTAAGGACAGAGCAAGGAACACGTCCTGCATCTTCTGAGCAATTCCCATATGGAGGATGCTGTTTCATGGTTGGCCAAAGTAGGTCTACAAGGAAGGTTAAACCTGTCACTGCTTCCACAACAAATGGAAATTGAAAATATGTGAGTACTAAACCCAAAATATTAAGTACTTATACATGCATATTTTTCAAATGTAGAGGAAACCAAAGGAAAAGAATTATTAACTGCTAGGATATAGTCAATCAAAGAGCTAAATCATTTTGCTATAGTATGACAGAAAGGCTTAAACCTTTTCACAGTTAATATTGACTTGAAATTGCCCTGTTATTTCTTTTCTGTTTTGTTTTTTTTTTTGTTAATTCTGCAAGCTGACTGCTTTTGTTTGATGTTAATCCTTAGGAAATACCCTGTTTTGGTTGGGTTTGGGTTATTTTTTTATCTTTATTATGTAAGTGAAATTCAGAAGTAGACTAATGGGGAAACTCCAAGTGCATTTAAAGCTGATTGGTGGAAACAGCTGAAGAAAATTTATTTTAACCTCAAATTTTATGAAAGTAATTTAAAGTATACCAGAAATATTTTACACTAGCTCAATATTTTTATCATTCTACAAGCCAATTTTTATGAAATGAGATGAGGTGGCAACGAATTAAAATATGAAAAACTTATGATGGGTCCATAAGCACAAACCAGCTTTGTCATTTATAATTAGTGTTATGGGGCCCTAAAAAGCTGATTTGACAGGGAGTCCCAGTCCAAATGCATTGTCAAATTTGTGCTGCAGAACAAAGTGTTCATGGTGAGGAAATAACATATTATAATATCTAGTGAATAATGGACCAGAGTTATAATTAGTTTGTCATGTGTTTCCTATTTTAAATAGTTGTTCCGTGTAATGACACTGGAACACTGTGTTCTTAATGATTAAATGTTGTCTGAATCTTAGTAGAAATAGAAATCTTGTACTGATGATAAATATGTGAAAAATATACTGCATGCATACTCTAAAGGGTCTTCCATTTGTTCACAAAGAGGTTTTAATGTCAAATACACCCCCCAACACACTCCTTTCATCAATGGAGGGCCATTTTCTGCTTGAATTTCGTAATTCTTTCATCCAAACTATTATTCAACAACAGAAGCATTGCTAGCTGGCTTAGGAGCTTCTACAAATTGTTCTCCTGCCTTGAACACATAATGTTGTAATGTAAAAATTTTCTTTGAATAGTCTGGTTTTGATTTCTTACTCTGTGTTATCATTAGCTAATTACTCTCTGTCGTTGTTACATCTCTGTTATTTGTGAACACTGGGCAAAGGAGCAGTAATATTTTTTTCTATAACTTCTGTCCCGATTACTTGCTGCTCTAAAGATTAAAACCTTTGGAAGTGAATAAATGCTCTTCCAAAAATCAATTACAATATACACAAAAATGCTTGGGAAAGGAACACTGTTTTTTAATAACGAATTTAAATTAAGCATTTTAAGAGCAGTTGCCTCTGAGCAATATCTAAAGTACAGTAGTATTGTTTTCTCTTTAAAGAAGCAAATCTATAAGCAAATTTTCTTTTTTTCAAACCTTTCTTTAACAAAGCAGAAACAGCCAATGACTTTGCTGGTTTGGCTGTCACAGAAACAATAAGCTAAGTTGCTCAAAAGAAAATATTAATGGCTTTTTACACTATTTGATTTACATGTAATGGAAAATGCAGACAGTTAAAATTACGTATTTCTGCCTAAATGCCATATGTATAAACTTCTTTATTAATATTTGCTTATAAATGTCTCCTTGAATCCTTGAGATGAGGATTTATTTATTAGTAAATAAGAAATTTTATTTCCTGGCTATGCCATTTAGTGCTATTGGCAAAGGTCTTCTCTTTTTTTCTCCTTAATTTGAACTATATTTTTATTCTTTATTTATATCTTTATTCCTCATCTGCTTCCTTGTTCTTGAAAACGAGTGACTAGAAAGATACAATGTACTCAGGTCTTATGAGGTATTTAGAAACTGGTGATAATATTTTCAGTTTCTATGGGAAAAAGGGAACTAATGCCAGTGTTTTCTTCATGACTGTATCACATTGGTGGCTCAGACCTCAGTATTTTCCCCTGCCAGAACTTCATGTCCACTTCTTTCAAAATCCTGCAATGTCCTGAGGGTCTTTCATCATTTACAGAAAACCCTCACCCTACAAAAATCTCCAGAGCCCCAAAGTCTAACCTTCTTAAGTTTTGGTTACTCTCAAATTTTCTGTAACTTCTTGACTTCTTGCACACAGTTTTTTTCCTTGATCAGCCCTTTCCTTTCCTGCTCCCATGAGCAAATCCACATTGTCAAATGCCTCTCTCTTGTAACAAACTATTTTCCCATTTCCCATCTTCATTCTGTAGTGCAATAGACTTCTTACACATTATTTATTATTATTATTATTTTGGTCCATCTCTTCTTCTCCCCTGTTCTACAAACATGTGTCTTCAGCATTTTCTCTTTGGCTTCCTGTGCAGCAAACTACTTTAAATCTTCTTTTCTCTGTTACTGCTGTAAATTTCTCTCTAAACTCTTACCATCACCTCCAGCTCTCTCCAGTCCTTTGACATTTTATTGAGCAACTCAATGCATGCACACGTCTCAAAGTCGGGGTCTTTTCAGATCCATATTGAAGTACTGTCTACATCGTAGAGCTGAGTTTTACACCCACTCATTTGCATTGTTGTAGCAATTCTTCTTCAGTGTTTCTTTTGCCACAATAATTAGAGCCTCCTTTATAGAACTTTGCCTCCTCCCCCAACAAAATCTCACCCCGTGGCTCTTGTTCTGCCATCCTCTGCTTGTTGGCTCCACTAATTAATTGCTCTGTCCTCTTGCTCTAGTGCAATTACCTTCAAGGGGACGAAGTGCCAAGTAGCTGCACAGCTAGAGCACTGCCTCTGTTTAAGGTATTGTGCATAATATTGGAGCTCCTCTCTGCTCAGAAGCATACAGAATGTCAGAGTCCATAAAAATGAGAAGAAAATCAAGATTTTTCCCTAGTCTTGTACCAAAAAGAATATTAGTTTCCTTTTTTTTTTCTTTTTTTTTTTTCCAGGGGCGAGGCCATGGAGAGTAAAGATTTCATAAACTAATGGAAGTGAGTGGAAGAGGAATGGAGCCCATAAAGAAAAAGTACTTCTGAACTAGATAGATGTTTCCATATTGAGCCCTTAAATAAGTAATTTTGAAATCAAATTTTCATGGATTATGAGTAAGTTTTAGAGGAAAGACATGTTGTTAGTGCCCTGTCATGGAGTAAATGCTAAAAAGTCAAAGGAAAAGATTCACTGAAGAATCTCTTTCATTCCTAAGTTCCTTTAAGCTTCTTATAGGAAACAACCAAAGGGAAACAATCAAAAAAGCCCTGAATATGAATTAATGTCTGAATTAATTATTCAAATTGATAAAGACAGAGAACCACAATAATGTTCTCTGGGACAGTAAGGAACTGATGCTACCTATAGGTACAGCCCTCAAACCCACTGTCAAAGAAAGTGATTTTGCATCTCTGGTAACTTCTGAATACCATTTGATACCTCAACTATTAAAGAGTTGCTTCTACACTATCATGGTGCCTGAATCCATTGTTATTCCTATTCTCCCTTCCTGCCAATCTTTGCACAGAAGCCTTGGAAATCTGCCCTCCAACTCCAGCAGGTGTTATCAGCAGCTCTCCTCCTCAAAGCTTTAAGGCAAAGAGTGAGCTTCCGTGCTTCTGTTTGGCTTGTGCTTACTGAACCAGGAAGGAAGCCAGTGGAATTACTAGGTCTTAAATTGAATTATCTGGCTGAGAGCCATACTATGCCGTCATTTGTTAAATCTTTAAGCTTTTATGACTTAGAGTGCTTTCTTAGAAGTTTTATATTTAGCTAGAGTTAGGCTGGCTAAAGCATTTTTTCTCAGCATTAATACTGGATATTCTTTAACTATGATTCCTGTTTGGTTACTTCCCTCTCACCTCCTTCCCAACATGAACTACAGCTTTTCTTGGTTTCTTGTACAGTGGTGACATTCTTGCAGAGAACTGTCCTACATGGCTTGTTCTTCTTGTATTAGAGAAATGTTAACCTTCAAAAGAGTATTCTCAGTAATCAGCATGGCAGGAGACTCAGTTTAATCACATTTTCTATTTATATGTTCTTTCTTTGCTTAAGTAGTTGTTGATTTGTTTTGACAGTCCTTCCTTCTCCTGTGTGTTTCTGCTAATTGGCATTTACACTAGAGAGTAAAGTCTGCAATGCCTGTTTGAAAATTTTGCCAAAAGGTCACAGAGTCATTGCTATTCCACTCAGCACCTTAAACATCAGAACTTGAAATGTAAGAAATTAAATATTTCCTTTGACCTTTTTTTTTTTTTGGCAAAGCATGCTTGAGGCCCAGAGCTCAGACCATTGCCTTGTGAAGATGTCTCCTGTACTGGGCTATAGACCTTGTATTTGCCAGATGGCAAAATCCACACAGGAAAGAAAGCTAATATATGCTTCTTTCTCTTTTCATTCTTCCATGCAATATCAGTCTTTTCAAAATATCAATCACTCCTCAGATTGTGAAAGATCAACTTAATGTTTTCTTGATGCAAGGATATATGACATTAATACTAGGTTAGCTTGTCAAACACAATGATTGACACAGAGACTCCCTATGTTTTGCTAGTGGCAAAATTAATTTAGCTCAAATACACAGTAAAGAAAAAGTACACGGCAAAAAACTCATTTGTAGGGCACAGATGGTTAGATTTGAGCACTTATCCCTAAATGACACCCTTCATAATGCAATATGTAATAATTAGTTAAAAGGCTTTCAGGGTAAATTCTCACAGATAAATAAGCAATAAGAGTAACAGGGGATGTAAAGGGTGTTAATAAGACACACAAAATGGAGCCAGAACTAAAGTTTGTTTAGCTAAATGTGTCCTGATCTGTACATTTGGTGTTCGGCACTCCTTGTAAATATTATTTGTGATATTTTTATCACAGCAACAAATATCCAACAGGGAATGAGAACACGATTATGGATGAAATTTTTGTGCCTTTAGGGGTAGGATGTTAACATCTAAAACAGCATTAAACATGGAAACTTGAACAGCAAAAAAACAGAAATGATGTCATATTGATGCATATAATTAGAAACTCTGAGACCATGAAAATAGTTGTTACAGGAACAACTGCTGGACAAATAATATCTCATCCTTAGCAAAATATTCAGTTTAAAGACTGTGAGTAAGACCATACACTAATAGAGGTCTGTAGCACACTTGTAATAGATAAAAGACTAAAAATAGCAAATGCAGTTCTCAAAATTGTGAAGTAAGGCAGTATTTTCAGAGCTTTTTTGAAAAGAAGAATTATAATCTATGGCCCACTCTTACAGGGATACTTACACTGGAATTTGCTGGATCCTGAATTAAAGAGGTAGGATGCAATTTGAAACATTCTACTTTTTCTTCTGCTCTTAATGTTCTTTAAAGAGAAAAAATAAATCCTAATACGTGACAATTGCCATAGCTTTCCTGAAACCAATGACATTTTAATTTCCAGAGTTGTTGAGAATTTGACCAAAATATTAACCAGGGTAAAACAGATTCATTGAACAACTGAGGAAGCAGCGCACAAACTGCTGTAAACAGATCAATAGGCAGAAAAAACTAGAATCAGGATGCTAAGAAAGAAGAATAAAGTATCTCTACTACAGATTTATTTTATACAGGATAGGCATGGAAAAGGATTTCTGCTTTATGTTATTTACAAATTGCTTATAAATAATAACGCAGTAGGACTTATAGCAAAAGGACAATCATTCTTAGTCTCTTGTCTTTGTATACAGAAGTGATTATTGGAAAAGCTCTAGTGTGTGTGCTTCAGAAACCTCCCCCTTTCACATAAATTTTGAATGTATTTTTGTGGAATGTAGCCATTATGAGCTTGCACACTGAACCACTTTTTTCTAGATGCATCAGGGGCTGAGTGCAATATAGTAGTTGTGTATGTGAACATCCACAATGTGGTAAAGCATACAGGGGGAATTAAAGATCAGATTTCTCCATAATAATTTCTTTCAAGTGAGTTTTTTCATCACTTTTGAATGGCAAAGCAAGACATCAGTCTTACGTCATTCTAAACAAGGGCTGATACAGTGTTTTATCTGGTCTCTATTCAAGAATAAAAAATTACTGGTTCTAATAATAACTGTGTGTCAGAATGTATGTCTGAACACAGTTTTCTGAAGGCAATACAACCCTGCTGTCTTAGATAGGTTTTCCTTTGGTTTCCCAACAGCCTACTGCTTCCCTGCCACCAGAGCAAGGTACCTATTTGTCCTGAATGGAAGCACAACATTGCCAACAATTTACTTTGATGTCTTGCAAAGAAGGCGAACAAAGTAGGATTTTGGCAGATACCTACCCAAATGCCGTGGAAGGTCCTCATGTAAGGTTATCAAATCTTAAAGCCACCAAAAAGATATGGCCATTCACATACAGCCTGGCACCTTTTGGTCTAAAAAGCATAATAGGCATTATGCACATAGAGACAGGTGCCAGAATGCAGCTGAAGGCAGTAGGGAAAATTCACATGAATTACCACAGATGAGTCCCAAGCTGCCACCTGGCTATTGAGACTTCCCTGCCTATATGCTGGAATATGTTTAGACTTAGCTTTATACCCAAGTCTTATTGATTCTTTATGACATGCTGCTTGTAATAAATCTCTGGACATTTCAGTGTGGGACCTCAAGGAACCAAGGAGCCAACTGACTCTGTAAGCATTATTCTCTGAGGGTTTTTTAAAAACTTAAGTGATAGCATTGGTTGCCTATTTCCAGAAGGGGAACAAAGTCGGAACAAAATCTGAACAAAATTGTTCAGATTGTGTGGCATCTGTCTCAGGTCACAGTGAACACATCTGCACATTCTTGTTACTTTGACAGATTACATCAACTCCCAAAGGAAAACCAGAGCTATTGCCAATGCAAACAAACATTTATTTGAAGGCTCAAGAGAGCACAATGTTTCTCCAGTGTTCCTTGTGCCCTCTCCATAAGACATGCAAACTGAGTATGGCTGAAATGTGCATGCTGAAGAATTTTGCACTTTCCTTCCCTAAAACCAGGAACTTCTACATTTCTACAGTGAGCTTCTAAGCTCACTGATTTTTGCTCCTACTCTCCAGCAGTTGAATTTCTGAACTATTGCACTAGACTACTCCTCCTGACAAAACACATCTTGAAGTTCTCCAAACTTTAGCAAGAACAGGTCCAGCATCATTTCAGACCCAAGAGACAAGGTGTTCTTCCTAATTAATTTCTGAAATTTTACGTGCTTGATTTTTCTATTATGCATTCCTGTCACTGCTGTATGTTGTCTCAGAAAGACTTTCTTGCAATTGATTAGGCTAGATTTAATTCTATAATTTGTTCTACACTTGGACATTGAGCCTGCAAGTTGCTGTTTCTGCTTTTGTCCCACTGGGTTTTCTACCTTTTGCTTTCAGAGCCTGAAGGACATTACTGATCTTTATCTTATACCTGTATAGACAGCCAGTAACACTTTTGCATCAGAGTGGCCACAGGAGTCATCTTGCTGATGACCTGTTTCTTATTAAAGCTTCCTTACACAGCTTCTGCACACTCAAAGGCCTGCAGAAAATCCTGCTGGGAGAATTATGTCCCAAATAATGGCATTTCATCAGCCTGTGCTTGCCTCGTGCAGCACATACCTTATGGGAAATAGGATGAGGTTACATTCATAACAGGAACAGGCTGAAGTAGGTACTCACTCTGATATGAATCAGAGATGCACACAAAATTCAGGAGCAGCAGAGTTGACTGCAAGCAAAGCCTGATGTCTCCAACTACTTCCAGCTGAGAATACCAAGGGAAGAGCATATCCATACCTCCCCCATATATCCTTGTTTTCCAGTAATAGAGACTGCTTGTAAAGCTTGTCAGATTTGGGGTAGCATTTTCAAGTTTGTAACTTCTCTAGCCCTTTTCCCCCTGCTGTTTACAGCATAGATAAATATTTGGTTTTTAATTAGCTTATTAGAAATTATGCAAAAATTTTGTCTATGTAAATATTTTTTCAGCTTACATTTCAATTTTTACAGACTTTTGACTTCTAAACATAAAGTATGATGGCAAGTAATTTAAACTATTACAATAATGAGGCCTTCATAATGTAGTTTTCTGAAGAGCACTGGTTTTACAAGCATGTGTAACAAAAGAGAACCTAGCTTTCATTTTTTAGGTCAGATTGAGTTTTCTAAAAGTCACAATGTCACAATAAATAATTGAATAAACATACACATTATTTTCAGATGTTACAATGAAGGAAGTGCTGGTGTCTACCCTTTTCCTGAAAACAAGTATTTTATTTCTTTCTGAGTTTGATTTCTTTATTTTTCTTTCAATTCACCAGGCATTGTGAGAACATTTTCATCATTCCAAAACTGAGCAATCTAGCTGAGAGGAAACAAAATTGATCTCTCTTAGCTTGAAACTGTGAATTACAAAAAACATGGGCTTGTGCTTACTAATTCTAAATACTTGGGGAAATGTAGCATACTTCCAAGATTACTTTTTACAGGAATGTGTAAAATTTTTCAGAGCATGTGGCAAAGTTGCACCCCACCAAGCAAAGTTTGTGTTCAGCTGAAGGGATGATAAACACCAGTTTGTTCTATTCATTTCAGTAAGAGTGAAGCATTTATACTACTCAAATTCTGAGCATATTTTTCACAGAGGTGCTTCCCTGTCCTTCAGAAACCGTGAGAGACAGCAAGCAAAAAGAATAACTATTACTTTGAGAATACTCTTTTTTTGTTCTAGGTCAGAAATGGTTTTGCTAGTCACATTTAACTCACACAAGACAAGATTCAAATATTCTTTGATCATGCTATTTACAGTCCCATTTCTTTGGCATCCAGACTGGCAAAAATGGTAAGCGAATTACAAAACAAATCAGAAAGCAAAAAATTTTTTGTTTAAAATTGTCTAGGATAAAACCTTTGTTACAGCTTAGAACCTGAGTGTATATTGAAAAATACTGCTTAAAATATGGTATTTTGGTTTCTTTCTGGATAGAAATGCCAAGTAGGATGTTTAAATAAAGGTTTTTTCATTTGCAAAAATTTTAATTTGTTATATGAATTAGAGAAAATTATCCTTTAGAAAAGAATCAAAGTATCAACAGAAATAAAAATTAATTTTCATGACTTAAATGGAGGATATTTTGTTTTCTGATATTTAAGTCAGGACAAAACAGGTGTCATAGGTTGCTTTGAGATAAATCACTCTGTCCCAGTTTTTGGATGCTCCATACTTATATGGTTTGAGCACTGAACTGTTAGGAAGGGTAGAGGCAAAACCCCTCAGGTCCTAAAGAGGGCAGAGGATCACTTGTAGCCCTTCATCTTAATGAACCACACTGTTGTTGAAAAGTCACTTTTACTAAGTGACTAATACAGAGCTTGAGTTCCCTCTCATCACTGTATCTTGCTCAGAGTTTTAGTCAAATTATTTTCTTGTTAAAAATGGTCACATGTGTGCGGCACATAAATTTGCATTATTGTCAAGTCGTTCATCTTTGGCTGGATGAAAACTACTTTGTCCTCACTGTGACCTGTGTATCCTGAAATTGCACACAATTTAAAATGAGGCCTGAAATATTAATGTTTCATTTAAATTATGCAAAATAATCTACAGCAACCATGAAATCCTATGAATCTGAGAGATATTTTCAGTTACATGAGGGCAGGAGATGAGTGGGGGTTTTGTTCTTTAAAAAATAAAAAAAAGAAGAAGAAGAAGAAGAAAAAATATGGGAAAAAGAAGGAATTGCCTCAAAAGTAGAACATGAGAGAAGTTAAATTTAAATGCTGTAAAGGAAAGCTACACTTTGCATTCTGATCAGCTAGAGACAATGGAAATAGTAACAGCAGGTACCTATAGTGGAGTTTTCAACTGGGTTTATGCCCATGCTCCTGAATGCCAACATAGATTTTTCAGGTAAACAACCATCCTGCTCCTTAGAAGTTACATTAGTTTCTTCCCTGTGCTTACACAGTGGAATTGTTCTTGAGAGATTGGCTACTAAACCAAATACTTTGCACTCAGAACTTCAGTGCTACCTATATAATGCTTCTAAATAAGATTCTTCAACATTCTGGGGGAGCCATTTGTCTTCTAATACATCTGCAACTGCATATCGCAGCTTAATCTCTTGTAGTAAAAGCATTTGGACTCTTCTCAAAATGGAAAAGAATTCAAAAAATAAGAGGAAGGACCTTCCAGGACATCTGAAGATTGTCTTTTGCCATCATGTTCATAAAAGCCTCTGAAGGGGGTGGTGCTGGGCAGAATGGGTAAGTAAAATATGCCACTGAATTTGGATTCTGCCTAACCTCGGTTGAATCAGTTGTTTTCTGCAGACTAACCAAAAATTTAGTCCTAATTTATTTGGCACTTTGAGAATATTTTTCTTAAGACTAATACAAAAACCTTAGGATAAAATGTCCTCATATATCAGTATAAACTCTGCTTAGCAACAACTAAAACCTGAGTGTTATTGACATTATTCTCCTCTCAGTTCCAAACACAGTGTTGTACCAAGTACTTGGAGGTAAGTTAACTCCATCCCAGTCACAAGGGCATGAAGATAAAAACTTAAGTTTAAAATGCCACAGCATACCTCTCAAGCTAAATGGACAATTTTACCTGCATATCAGCAGCAGATAGAATGAGAAATTTTGTAGCTGATTCATATGATTCCAGATCTTAATGTTGATATTTTATCATCTCCCCTTTGCATCAGTTTCATGATGCAAAATGAAATTCACATCATTTACCACAAAAAGCTTTAAAATCAGGTTTCTTTATTAGCCCAGAGAGTTGTATCTTTGAAGGACTGAATCCATCAAAATATGCTTGAAAAGTCTTAGGTAAGGCAAACTATGGCACAACCTTTCTTTCTGAATAGAAGCAAGGGAACAGGAAAATGGGGTTAGTCTCTTAATTGTGTGGAACAGGATAATGAGGTGAGAAACATCTCTTTTGTATGAAACAAAATGAGCATAACTGCAGGCAAAAAGCTGTAGTCCATTAAATAATACTGTGTTTGTCTGGAATTGTAATAAAAACAAAATTAAAAAGTAAAATCATGTGGTTTTCTGGTTTGTTTCTGTGGGAAATGCAAAGTCACAGGAGCAGTCTTTCTACTTGTATGTAGCTAGGGATTTCTGGAAAACACAAACAACTGGTTAAATGAGAAAAATTGCAGAGCAATTAAGGACAGAGAAGAGCACAAATCATGCAAATCAAGGCTCTCTGCTGAAAAGTTTGCTTGAATGTGAGACAAGGAGATGTGAAGAAAAGCATACTTAGGATTCAAGAGAGAGGGAAAATACCCACACAAGAATTAAGCCAAGACATAAAGGTTAACATCTCTACTTTGCAAAGAGTATTGTGAGACATAAATCATCTGATGCATCATGTCATGTTGCAGGAGAAACAGCCACATATATAGCAACATTTCTTTATAAGTTTAGTTGGAAGCTGTCTGAGAGCATAGAAAGGAGAATTGCATGACAAATATCTTTTTAAAATAAAGTGTACTTTTTTATAACTAATAAAATTCATCAAAGTAACTGCTATTTCCATACCTGTTTTCCTTAAATCTCTACATACCAATGGCAATGTGAGGTCTTTTCCTCCCTCAACTGCTGTCCTTCCCAGGATCTCTGTTAGAAGTTACTGGGGGATTGTGACTGTAGGCAGTCCAACAAAATCCCACATTCCCTATGAAAGGACTTAATGAATCATCTGTCTTGAGATGAGGTGAAACTTCTAGATTGTATTTAGAGGGGGAGGCTTTCTTAATTAAAAAAAAGTGCTAATACACTGCCACTCAAAGATGTTTTCAGTTGAAGGTAAGTTGCCATGGTGACATTTTCCTCTCTTTCCTCCAGGAATAAAAAAAAGAAAAGAAAAAAGAAAAATAAAAAAAACCCCAAACCTTTGAATAAACTTTTCCTAGAAAAACTTCGTTCAGGAAAGTATTATTTCTTGGCTTGGGTAACTACCACTGAATTCTGTGGAAGAACAGTGATTCACAAATCTGTGCTGGACACTGCTATGATGTCACTCCACTACCCTGCCTGTGATTCAGTCACCAAACAAAACACATAGGCAGGAGGATTTCAAGAGACTATAGAACAACCCACAGAAGGTACTTTGTTTGTTATCCTCACGTGGGAGCTAGGGAAAAGAAAATATTACATCCTTCTCCTTGGCAACAATCATGATAAATGTATTTTTCATAAGTTTTGGACTGGTTGTTTCATGGTTTTCCTCTTGTTCCCACTACCATCTGGAAAACTTGGAGACAGAACACATCTTCATTCAGCTTTGCAAAAAAAAGTCTGATTCCAGCTTTGGCTGGGGATGTCAAAGGACTGAAGTCATTGGAACACAGACAGGAGAAAAATCCTCCTCGCACTAATGGCCCCTAGAATCAGTGAAGCAAAACACCAGATGAAACATACATCTCCTCACTCTTTTTTAATTTTGCTCTCATTGTTATGTTAGTTTAGTGGTTTATATTAAACAAACATGTCAGGGGAAAGCTTTTATTCAGCAATCTCCTTAACACTGACCTTCTAGAACCACTGAAGGGCATCACAGCTCACAGACTTGCACTGAACATGAGCTTATTCAGTGCCTTGGGTAAGGGGTTATTTGTGAGCCTATAGATTAATATCTTCTTTGACTGCTCCCCTTCAAGTTCCCAAGGACCAGCTACTTTCTAACTTTTTGTTTATGGCCCTCTTTTCTTCAGGTGTAAGAAGATAACTCATGACAAAGTGGCCAACAGGCAGAGATTCTGTTACTCAGTCATTTTGGTAGTGGAAGGCTGATCTGACTTCTGGGAAAGTGACTGTGAACCTTGGTTCCTAAATTTCTGGTAATGTTGTAACTACCTGTCTGTTCTGCAGAGTGATACTTCTGTGAGCTGATCTCTGGAACTGTTTGTAAACTTCTGACATTATCAGAATGTGCTTAAGTTAGCTTTTGTGCAGTAGTTTTTAAGACTATTTTAGATAAACAATATCTGTTAAAAACAAGTGAAAAGATAGCTCCTCTAGAAAAGCCTTAATGTTCAAGTCCTTAATGTTTATTAATGATTTAAAGAAAAAAAATCTGTGCAAAACAATCACAGAGTGCCCAACAATATATTTATTCTTGGTGGTTGGAATCTCTCAGCTTTTTTTCCTAACAGTAGATTATTCTACTATGATTTATATTTTCAACTTATCTGCACTTTTAATTATTTTAAGGGACACAACATAGATATTATATGTTACACCTGTCTGTATGTTACACCTGTGTTTAGATACTAAGCCTTATTGAGAAGGGGTGTTGTCTATTTGTTTGTACTTTCAGAGCTACATCATTCACTGTGTATAAATATAAGAAACAGCATAAAATTATTGATTTAAGAGATGATAAAGTAATGGCAAAAATACCAAACTTACATATACCTTTAAAAGGGGTAGTAGTACAGTTGTATTTAAAAATATTCCCTGGCTTTGGAAGCAAACAGAATTGCTTCCAGAACATGAGACTTCTTTTAAGTTATCATGAAGGATGAAGGCATTTAAATAGGTTAGTCACAACAGAGGCAACAGTAGTATGACTGGAGGGCAAAACAAACTTGCTTTCTGATAGTCACACAATCCTGTGTCTGCATGTTGCTACAAGAGTCATGGCTTTTTATATTCTTTTAAGAGCTGTTGAGGAAATCCTGTAGTCAAAACAACACTGGCTGAATGTGTATTTTAAACTCTCAGTGTAAATAAATACTTACTTGTCTGTCACATATTGGATTTTTTCACAGCCTTAGAAGAGTAAATAACCTTGGTTTATTTGCATGTGCTACTGGCAATCATTGTGGAAGAACTTGCATGCTCAAAACAGTGACTCATGACCTGCTTCCAACTTTCCATAGCCTTCACTGGCAGCATTTGAGCTCCAAATTTTTCTCCCAAGTCAGGAGGTCTATATTTTCTAGCTTTTAATAAAAGCTAAGACTGATGCAATCACTCTGGCAATTCACATGAAATAATACAGAGCTATTTGGTAATCAGTAATTAACTCAGCTTTGAGGTGATCAGTTGGTCCTGTGACTTCTGCAGAAAATCAACTGGAAAGCCAGCAGAAAAGGATAAGAAAGACTGAGCACAGGACGTACTAATATAAGAATCACCAACCAATAGAAGAATTAATATGAATAAGAGAACTATGTGACTTGTAGCCAATGAACAATAATGCCTTTGTTTGATAAAATTTTTTAAATACTGAAGAGTTTTGACTGCTGGCTTTGTGGAGGTGCCATCCAGCCTCCATTTCTGGGTAGAACTGTAAAGAAGTCAAATATCTAAGCTCTGTGTGTGAATCTGCCTCTTGCACAACCTGTTTTGGGACAACACTAAATGCTAATGCCTTTGGGATTATAAAAAGATCACCTGGCCACACTGCCTACTGGAAATGCAACTGCTACTGAATCATTTGGAGATGTGTGGGGACTGCTACAGAGTCTGGACACTTTAAAGGATTTCCTCCCTGTGCTAGACACTCTTGAGGATCAGAGCTTTTGGCCTCACATGTGAAATATCAGCCAGACACAGGGATTAGGTCCAAGCAGAAGAGTTGGCTAGAACTTGCTGTGCTACAAATCAACTGAAAAATATGAATGTGGAAAAAAACCCAGACCAATTTACAATGTAATTCTGCTACAACTGAACAACTAGGAGTGAAAAAACCAGTGTAAAAATTATAGAGTGTAGGGATTTAATCTAAAATACTGGAGATGTTTCCAAGCCTTAAATTTGCTCTATTACCTACTTTTCATGTTGGGTTGCAAAATAACATTAAAAGATTTGCTGGAATTTCCAAAAATGTCATGTTGTTTCAGTGACCCTTACCTGACTCTGCAGCCTGCTCAGTGCTCCAGCAGAGTTCTGTGTTGCCTGTGCCATCCCCAGCATCCTGCCTGCTGGACCATTACTCAGAAGAGAAGCACAGCATCTGGATCAGGAAACTACATTTTGGGACCTACATGTGGGGGAAAAAATGTAGGTATAAAGCCACAATAGATTTCTGAGTGACTTGCAGCCCATGCATGAAGATCATTCAAAGCAGGAAGCCTCTGAAATTTCGCAAGTAACTTCTGCAAGTTCCCTGTATGTATTCTAAATTAATGGAAAACACCAGACATACTTTTTGAAAAGGTTATTTTTGTTTCTATAATAGAATCCCATCTTCGAATGCTATAGGATAAAGGGGGTTCCCCTGGAAAATGCATATTATCAGCAATGGATATTTTTTTGTGATTTCTCATGACAATCATGGTGACTGTCTAACAAGCTCATTGTCCTTTTTATTACCTTTCTACAGATGACACAATAAAATACAATTGGAAGATTCCATTTTTCTTTTATAAATTTTTCCCTAGATTCATGTTCAAATCTTGCAAGTGTTGTGGTTGGAGAAACAAGCAAATTTTTGTTCAAGCAACAGGTTTTGTACTCGTAGCAAGTCCTCAAAGAGATACAGCAAAAAATGAAAGCATGTTGACAGAACAGTTTGGACATCCATATTTAGTATTTTTTGTAAAAGCAGTCCCAATATAATTTGCCAGAAAATAAATTTATGAAGGAGGCTCACTACAGAAGTTGTAGAAGCTCCATCCTAAGAGGTATTGAAAAAATCAACCAAACCTGGAGCAACCTGCTGTGATGTCAAAGTTAGCCCCAGTTTAGATTTACAACCTCCCAGGTGGGAGGCTTCAAGAGAGGTCCTGTATGTGCCTCTTCCAAATGTGAACTATACAATGAAATTAGGACTTGAATGAAATGTGGTGGAGGATGGAAATATGAAAACAGATGTGTGATTGCATAAGCATTGTCTTCTTAGAAAATTAAGGACAGAGAATTTCAGAGACGTGGGCTGAGAACAGTCTTGTTTCTGTAATATGTAAAGGCACTATTGCCAGTTCTGTAGCCCTTCAGCAGCTGGGTCTCAAACAATGAGACTCAGTTTCAGTTACCTTTATTTTGATCAAAATGAACTTGTTGGAGCTGGAATTTCCTACACTGAATTATTTATTCAGGCTAGTCATTTTCTTTTAAGTCCCCTTAAGAGTAATTCACTCATTTCCAAAAACAAATTAGCAGAAGATACGCATTTCTTTCATATAAAGAAAATATTTATAAGTATTTAATTAAAGCTGTGCTTTTTGGTAGTGCTTTCAAGTTTGGCAGCCTAGAAAACCTGCATGAACTTGGCCACATCCTGAGTGGCTTATTTTATTTACATAATTGCAGAAGAAAATTTTTGGCATTGTGTAGGTGGTCTCCAGCAGTCTCTTCACAGAGCTTCCAAGGCAAGCAGAACTTTTTGTGTGTGTACATCTGGATTTAAACAGACTTTGTACAGGAACAGCAGTGAAAAGGCTTAGGAACAGAAATCAGTGCTGCTGCTGGTGCACAGCAGTGGAATTTGAGTTGTATGACTGGATGGAGAACACAGCGAAGAATTAAGACATTGGTGGAGGTGAAAGGAAGGAGAATGAGGGTAGCAGAAGTAGAAGGATTTATGACCACTAAAGCATATTCTGCTCAAGAACTTCAAATTCAATCCCATGCTCACTGCCTTCCCATGAATTCATAATTATAAAAAGATATTAAATTTTTAATCAGAGTATGATGTAATGATTTCCTTTTTCTCACACAGTATTTGTGAACCAAATGGATTGTTTTCACTGAGTGGACCAAGTTCCTGGGAAAAAACCAAACCAAACCAAACCCCTCTATAAATAGATTTGTTTGAAAAAAAGAAGTTGTTTAGAAAAGGAGACACAAGATCACAGAAAGAAAACCTGGGTTCAATGGCAAAGGCAGCTGGATGCAGCCCTGAGTCTTCTCCTTGCCTTCATCTCACCATCTTCCTGTGATTTGGGTAAGCTCCTTAACACAGATTTTTCACAAGCAGAAACAGTTTTCTGAGTTCTCTCTTACAAGAAATCCTCCCTTTTAGTTGCTTTGCATATCTGCCCCTTGGATGGGATGCTTCATGCTCCCCAAGCAAATATTTCTAGTTGCTATAGTCAGGTTGCTCAGATGCTAGCTCGGGTTTCTCCAGGGTAGATGTTACAGCTTGAAGAAAAAAGTGCTCTGGCAGAGCTTTGTTCAAAATGACTGCAAGTCCTCACAGCTGCACCAGCACACCTTGGGAGCTGAAGTGAACAAAGACAATCCTAGAGAATGCTAAACAATCCCTTAAAACAAAAATTCATCCTCAAGTATCACATACTGGGCCCAAAATATTTAGGTTCTTCCAATATTTTTGGAATATTGTCGAGTGGAAGTCCTCTTTTCTCATCCTTTCCTATCCTTTTTGAGAAAAATTAGGTAATCCATGATCAAGAAGAAAATGGATAATGTACTGGTAAGTGGCATATAAATATATATTTTTATATATATATTCTAGCCAGTGTAAAATCACATTTGTTGTGCCCATGTAAGTAATTACTATAAGATAGTGTAGCTATGGCTGTAGACCTTTTATTATTCAATAAAAATTACTGAAAATTTAATAAGATGAGTGAAAGAAAGCTGTAAGCAGTGAGGCAGCATATGTGAACCCCAGCCTGATGACTTTGGTCATCACCAGCATCCAGTGTTGGTCACTGCAGGACAAGTTTACCTCTGGCATCCCCAGGCTGAGAACAGACACCAGTGCAATCCCAGGTGGGTTCCCAATGCCACCCTCCTCTCACCCCCTCTGCTGCCCAGCCTCTCCTGAGTACAAGTAATCATAGTATCAGCATAAATCAAACCTCAGGAACGTGAAACAGCACTTGACCTATTCACCCTTGCAAGAAGCAGCACGAAGAAAAGCTCTAGGAGCTACACAATTGCCAAAGTACACTGCCTGGTAATCAAGCTGTACTCATTGTTTTTCTGCCAAAGGTTACAGTACTTGAGCCTTTGAGAGCTGCTGTGACTTGCACTCCTGTGTCCTTATAAGCATGCTATACACCCTTGATTCTAACACGTAAGCCTCTTCTGTCTCTATTATTTTCATAGAATTCAGTCTGAGGTTAATTTGACATTCAGCCTGAGGCAACTTGACTGTATGGCCTATAGTAACAGATATAATTTGTTATTTTTGAGCAAGTGTGCTCCTGTCAACAGCTTTTCCTCTTACAAGTAGGTTGGTGGCAGTAACCAGCTGCAGCTATCAGAAGTCAGGCAAAGAGATTTCCATAGTCTCTGCAAAATCTCTCCTTAGTTCTGGAAGGGCAGGTAAGGGTCCCACTTCCCCTTCCAAGACAGGCAGCAGTTTTGCTAGTTGTCAGAATATATGCAAGCCCCACTGGTAGAAGTGTCACAATTGTTAATTAGCCAATGCAGCATCAAAAGAGGCTGCAGAGTTCATGCCCAACTCTCTGTCATGTTGCTTATCAAACAAAAAGAACCAATGTTAACAGTATGTTAACAACATACCAACAGTTAAAATGAGTTTGAAGATATGTGAAGTAAACCTTGTCACTGTTTGTCATTCTTTTACAAAAATATATGTCTTCTACTGTATATATTGTTCACAAGATTTTTAGCTCAACAACTGCATTGTCCAATTTGTATCTTCACAAACACAGTCCATGGCAGACAGTGACACAACATAGCCAATGACATCAGGTCCTTTCTCAAACAGAGACAATAAAGTTTCCCACACTGTTCTTACTTACATCTTAAACTCTAGGAAAGAAAATTACCAACACATGACATTCACAGCCTTCTGGCAGAGACTGCACCCAGGGAAAGGTGCACTGGGAATCATTTCTGACCAGCAGTTTAGAATATGATGGCCCATCTACTCAAAAATAAGTTGCAACCAGCAAATTTTCTTCTCTTATATTTTTACTTACAAAAGCATATCCTAATAGATTTGATAATTTTCAGTCATGAGTGGGCTGGATTAGAAACTTTGGTATAAGACTTTTTAAACTACTGTAGAGTGCAACCTTTTAGTCTACATGTATTGTTGTTCTTTTAAAAGCGGTTCCTCAGTGGGCAAAAAAACGCCACCCACCATTTTATGGTATAAAATATATAAGCATTGACATTAGAGTTAATTGGTAAACTATTAAACTGTTCAGTTGTAAAGTATAGCAGCTGTATCAACAATCACCCTGTGCTGCCACTAAGGACATAGCTCATCTGTTATAGCATGAAATACTGTATGAGAATTTTTAATGAGACAAGTGTCTGGTTACCTGCTTGTAAGAACTGATCAGTAGGGACAACAGCTTAATTATATAGTACATCTCCTGATTGCTTCCAAATATTTCTGCTATTCCTCACTAATTTCTAAGGGAAATAATAAATAAATAAATAGTAATAAGTTTCCTTATTTTACTGTAGTGCATTAATTTATGAATGGGAGACAGAAAGCTTTTATTAGCAGCCAAGGGGCCTAAATTCTTTGTGTTTTCATCATGATAAAAAAATCTAGCCCTAGCCACCCATAAATCCTGATGGATGATGGAGAACAGGCCCCAGGTCAGTTAAAATATGTGGAGGAAATCCTAGACCAGACTTCTCAGAGAGTTGTGCAGAATATTATCAAAGGTGACACTCAGCCCTGGTCGAGGGAGATCTCTGTTAGCACTGATATAGTACAGGCAGCTTGGATGAAATGTCCTTCTCTTCTGGTCCTACCTGCAGGTTCATTTTGAGCACGGGATCACAGGACCCATCTTGGGAATAGCACTGGACTAGCAAGAGCAGCAGAACCTTCAGTGTGCAGGAACCTTCTCTGTTTGGCACAGAGGCAGTGAGAATGTAAACTGATATGGTATCAATGATATGAAACCAGAAGACCTTTCCTCTGTGAAAGAATAATCTGTCTGTGTAGGTATCAAGGGCCTCCAACATGATTCTCTCCCATTAAACATTGGCCCAAAAAGGAGTTCTGAGCATACATTCCCATGAGGAACTATTAATAGTGCTTTCCACTAGAGTTTGCTCTTTGCAGAGACAAGCTCTGTCACCCTGTTTGTTAATATGTCAGCATTCACTCTTGGAATGAACTTTTGTACTATCAAAACCAGTAAAATGGGAATCAGACACCTCGGCTTAGTGAGAAAATGTCTTTAAATTTTGTAAGTGCTTATAGGAAATGAGATTTTGCTTCATAGACATTTCTCTGAGAAATCAGTAGCTGCTGATAAGTAACTGAGAGTAGGGATTTCCTCCCTCCATTTCTAAGCAATTACTTTTAAAATACTTTTGAAAATTAGAAAAATGTTGTCACGCATGGAGAGCAAATGGACATGTTTGAGATGTTCTTGTTTTGCCTAGCACTGTAATTTGGTGTAGAGAATTGGGAATGTATTATAATAATGAGAATTGGCTGTGAATTACAGTCCTGTGGTTAAAATAACCTTTAAACTCCATTATGAGTATTTCAGTGCACAGAAAAGCCTCAAAACTGAAAACAAAAAAAAAGAAAAAAGGAAAAAAAAAGAAAAAAACCCATAGGAATGCATGAGTATTCCCTCTCCTGGGTTTTAGCTCCTAGTGATGGTGCAGTGTTGAACTAGAGAGTATAGCAACATGACTGAGTCATGGAAAAAAACAAGAAGAGTAGAATCTGTACTTTTGTGCAGATTAACAAGTTTGTTCCAAAAACTGAGTATGGGCTGCTGTGCTTCCCTGATCCCTGCAAGCTGCAGCACTGTGCTGGCCTGCAGGGCAGAGACCCATTCTGGGTCGCAAACCCCAGTGTTTGCTTAGAAGGGATATCTCAGTCAGCTGCTCCAGACTGCCTTTCTCCCTGCTGTGCTGGCGGCAGAAGCTGAATTCTCTGAGCACAGAAAAGGGAAACATTGTTCTGACAGAACCCTGAACCTGACTCTGGCAGGTTTGTCTCAAATGTATCACTGTCCATGGCGTGAAAGACACTGCAAGCTGAGAATGAATTTTTCACTCATAAGAAAAAATCTAACATTATACTATCTGTACTGTCCAACTACTCCACATCAGCCTGTACCTCTGTCCCCTGGGATCTTCTCTATTTTCAGTGAACTCTTAGGCAGCCTTAGAATTGATCTGACCATAATCATATTTTTCCCAAAGAATTCATACATTCAAATTAAGAGCAAGACATAATGCATTCATAATGGCATCAAAAAGTTGTTTAGGTTGAAAAAGAACTTTAAGATCATTGAGTCCAGCCATTAACCTGCGCACCACACTTGTGTGCTTTAAAGATCTTCAGTATTGGTAACTCTACCACTTCCCTGGATAGCCTGTCCCAAAGCTTGATCACTCTTTTAGTGAAGAAACTTTTTGCATTATGCAATCTGAACCCTCCATGGCAGAACTTGAGGCTATTTCATCTTGTCTTATCACTTGATACCTGGGAAAAAAAATCATTCTCCACCTGGCTATAACCTCATTTCAGGGACTTGCAGAGAATGATAGGGTCACGTCCAAGCCTCCTTTTCTCCAGACTAAACACCCCCAGCTATTTCTTATAGGACTTGTGCTCCAGACCCTTCCCAGCTTCATTGCCCTTCTCTGGACACGCTGCAGCACCTCAGAGTCTTTCTTGCACTGAGGGGCCCAGAACTGGACACAGGGCTCGAGGTGTGGCCTCACCAGTGCTGAGTACAGGGGGACAGTCACTGCCCTGCTCCTGCTGGCCTCACTATTGCTGATCCAGGCCAGGATACCTCTGGCCTTCTTGGCCACCTGGGCACAGCTGGCTCATGTTCAGCTGCTGTTGACCAGCACTCCCAGGTCCTTTTCCACCAGGCAGCTTTCCAGCCACTCTGCCCCAAGTCTGTAGTGTTGCATGGGGTTAAACTTCAGCACTTGGCCTTGCTCAACCGAACAAGGTTGAGCAGTTGTCCTTGATCCCTTGATCCGGCCTGTCCAGATCTCTGCACAGCCTTCCTACCCTCCAGGAGGTCAGCACTCCCACCCAACTTGGTGTCTGCAAACTGAGGGTGCACTTGACACCTTCATGCAGATCNCTTGTCTTATCACTTGATACCTGGGAAAAAAAATCATTCTCCACCTGGCTATAACCTCATTTCAGGGACTTGCAGANCTAGCACTTGGTCTTGCTCAACCAAACAAGGTTGAGCAGTTGTCATTGATCCCTTGATCCAGCCTGTCCAGATCTCTGGAGAGCCTTCCTACCCTCCAGGAGGTCAGCACTCCCACCCAACTTGGTGTCTGCAAACTGAGGGTGCACTTGACACCTTCATGCAGATCGCTGCTAAAGGACAGAACAGGGCTGGCCCCAGCACTGAGCCCTGGAGAACACCACTGGTGACTGGCTGCCAGCTGTACTTAATTCCATTCTCCACCACTCTGGACTTGGGTAACCAGACAGTTTTTCACCCAGCAAAGAGTACACCAGTCCAACCCATGGCCATCCAGTTTCTCCAGAAGAATGTTGTCGAGGGGAATCAGATAAGACAAGCAGGACTTGCCTTATGCCCTTGCTGACGGGGCCTGATCCTCTGGTTGTCCAGCACTTGATGCAAGAAAGCACTCGAGATGATCTGCTCTGTGACCTTCCCCAGCAGCACAGTCAGGCTGACAGGCCTGGTCCTGTTGTTGATATATTCACAAAAATATTTTTTTGTGTCTTTCAGAGCAGTAGCCAGATAAAGCTGCAATTAGGCTTTGGCCCTCTTAATTTTCTTCCTGCTTAACCCCCTATTTTCCCATGTTGTGTGCATTGATGTAGAGGCACTTCCATTGAGCTTTTGATTCCACCACCTCCTTGAGGAAAGAAGCTCTAATTCCTACATGACCATTCTTGGGTGCTTCCATGGTTTCTAAAATATCACTGACCCTTGTGTCTTTGTTGCCATATGGGTCTCCATCCCCTACCTCCAGTAGCAGACAAAAGGAACTTGCTAGCACATAGTCACTCAAAAACAGGTGAGCTACCTTCAAGTCTGCCTCTAGTGAGCCTGGTTTTACCCCTTTCTCCATTTTAGTTTAAAGTTGTTTTGATAAGCCCCTTCTAACTTCTGTGCAAAGATCCTTTTCCTCCTTTGGGACAGGTCTACCCCATCCATTGCCAGCATGTCTGGTGTTGAGTAGACCAAATCATGATCAAAATCCCTAAATTCTGCAGGTGACACCAGTTACTGGAGCCAGGTATTGGTCTGCTGGGTTGTACCATTCCTTGCCTGCAACTGGATGGATAGAGGAGAGCAACAGTTGTGCTCCTGATCCCTTAACAGTCATCCCAAGGCCCTGGAGTCTCTTAATTTCCCTTGAACTTCTTGCTGCAACTTCATCACTCCCCACCTGAAAAAACAGAAATTGGATGACAACCAGCAGGTTGTGCCACAGGAGGACACTTTCACTTCACAATCTTTAACCCAGGCCCCAGGAAGGATGCAAACTTCCTGAAGAAGCCTTTCTGGTCTGCATATGGGGCTTTCCGTTCCCTTCAGACAGGATCTTCTATGGCATCCACCTGTAGTTTTTTCTCTTTATGGAAGCAATTTTGATATGGGGCACAGGCTGAATTCACTTCAGTGACACCTCCAAACCAGATGGTCCATCCTCCATGTTATTATTCCATTCCAATTGCAGAGCCTCCCACTCATGTGCCAGGTCACCTGGGGTGCTGGGGCAGTCACAGGTGAGACATGCAGGAGCCTGTCAACATTCCTCCATCCCTTAAGTCACTGTGCTCTGCCAGGCAGAGAGAGGACCAGGAATCCCTTGTGTCTTGCAGTGTCTGTCTCAGGGTGCAACTCCAGCAGTTTGTCTCTCTCACACTCCTGTATGTCCCCGTTCCTGGAGCTCCGGCACAGGGTGTGATTCCCGCAGTCTGTGTCTCTCACAGCCCCAGATATCCCCTTTACCAGAGTGCTGGTCCCTGTACCAGGGGTTGCTTCTGCTGCCTCTGCTGTGGGTGCAGAGCAGGGCACAGCTATAAAGTCATACTCTAAGCTTAGAACAGCTCAGCAGACTCCCAGATTTACCACCTCTATTGAGCTATAAATATTGTTTGTTTAGACTATGTTGACCTATAATTATCTCCCTCCAAGATATATATATATGAACAAGTGATACCTTTCCATTTAACTGGTACATAGCAAATACACTGTCACTGTAAACAGAAATAAACACAATCCCAAGAGACAAAGGAAGCGCAGCACTACGTACTACTTGGGAAGTATAGCCAAGCATGCTGTGATAATAATCATCAGGAGTTCCTTCTGCAGTATAAGACTCTCTTAAAAGAAAGCTGCCTAAAATTATCTTCTTTACACAGAAGGAATCACAAGATAGTGGTTGTGCACAGGAAGGAGGATTTCCTATTAAACTTCTACAGATACAGTTTTGCAGGTTTTGACAATACAATCGTGACAAGTTTCTGTCCCCTACATCTTTTCCCTCTTTTCCTACCTCAATGAATCTATGATTCTATGACTAGATAGAAAGTGTTATTTTTAACAAGACTCATCAGTGCATATGTTTACTCTTGTTTACTACTGATTAAAACCTCCTATTACACTGCTATCATCTACAGAAACTCTGTCACTGTTTTCAGCAAGATTCCACTGACTGCAGATTTTCTGTTCTCTGCCTGCATTTAATGCTCTTTCAACTGTATATACCAAGAATTAAATAACCTTTCTCCCAGTTTTTTGCCGCTGTCCTTGCTGTATTAACCAGGCTCCAAGCAGTAGCTTTGTTTTTCCCTCATTTTTGCGGAGTGAAATTGTTAGCAAACAATGACAAATTTTCACAGGCTAGCACCAGTTTTCTCTACTTGCTGATTTCTCTAACACAGCAGAAACAGAGAAATAGGTGCCAAGTGCAAGCACAATACTTAAGCTATGTTTTTCATAAGAAGTCTTATTAGACAGGTTTTAAAAGCTTTTAATAATTTGAAGCTAAGCTCTAAGTTCCCTCATCTTTTTAGTACAGTGAAGAAAAAAAGAAAAACAAGACAATGTTAAAAGTTGGGAAATACTTACAAGTCTCGGAGTGCTGAGCAGCAAGTTGACGTGACACAGAAGTTAGGATAAGGTTTGCACGAGTGCCACCAGCAAATGCTCCACCCCCTGCTCCATTCTGTTTTAGTTTCAGTTCTTATATAAATAAATTTGTACCTAATAAAGTGGAAATTATTCTCATGACAAAGAGTAGACCATAGGGATTTCCTGCTGCCGTTTCCGAGTAACTTTCAAACTTGGGGAAAAAAGCCAACAACACAAAAAAATCCCGTGGGGAAATACATATGCCTGCAATTTAGAAGGCAGGAAAGTGACTGCCAAACACGAACGGCAGCTGACTGATAGCTGTCTGAAGCACGGACCTTCCTGGACATTCCAGTTTAGCATTCCTTAAAGGGAAGAAGGCTCAGGGTTTGTGCTTTTGTTGCTCCTCCCTGTAGTTTCAGTGTAACCTCCCGGCCAGGGCTTGGCAGAGTTGCCAGCCTTGGAAGCAGGCAGCGTAGCTTCATGCTGTGACTCCTCCTCCTCTTTGCAACCCAAGCAGTGTTGTTTTTACTGGGGCAGCTGCCTTTGGGGGGAAAATGCAGTGGCCTTTCAGGACAACACCAAGAAGCCATGGAAGAAGGTTGCAAGGACAGAAAAAAGCTTCTCCAAAAGTCTTCTCCATCTGGCTTGCTGTGGAACAACAGGGCAGAGAGGTGTCATAGGCCAGCAGAAGAAGGTCCTTAAAAAGGAGCTGAAAAAGAATGATCTGAAAATTGCATTGAAATCCAAAATTGTGGATTTTTAGCTGTTAAGAAAAGTGGAGGTTTAGTGCCTATAGTAATCACTGGGAATGGCAGCTGTAATTCTGAAGTCCTGCCTAGACACCTCACCATTAAAAAATCTTTTGTTCCTTGAGATAAACTTGAATGTCTTGAAGATGAGACTTAGCAGCTGCCCAAGAGTATTGTCAGGTTTCCAGGAACCATCATTTACCTATGTAAGGTTCATGCATTCAAGAAGCAACAGTAAAAACAGTACTTGATCTCTGTGCAATCTTCTCGATATCCTCAGCTGCGCTGTTCTGGGTGCTGGTTGTTATTCTGTACATGTCACATTGAGACGTGGCAAAAATATTCTGCAGCTAAATGACAGGATTTTAGAAATTACTCTGACTCCTTACTGAAGAAGAGATGAGTTTCTGGAGCTGGGCATTTCCTTCTTGTTTCTCAGTGAAATAATGTTTTTTTCAGGAACCCTTCTTATAAAACAATACTAGTTAGTTCACTGTGCTGGCATGTTCTAATACAGAAAGATTCCAAAAATCTATTTATGAACATAAATAAGACTTCTATATCTTCAACAGCTGTTATATAAGTGAGAGAAACAGGGCTTGGGACTGAGTGTTTGCAGAAAGGAGTTACAGGTGGCTGTGTGACAAATTCATTGTGTGGGACAGCTCACTGCATTTCTTGGTGTCCTGTGGTCCAGCATTTGGGTCCAGCATCCATTCTGCAGAGAAGGCACCACATTACCTCCTGCATGGGATCAGATGCAGTCAATGCTACAGCAAAGAAAAAAAAAAGAAAAAAAAAACCACAAAAAAAAACCCCTCACAATTTTGTGCTTGTCAGGGACTCTTGGCTCTCTCTCATGAAACCTTATCTGTGGCTCCAGAAGAGCAGTGGCTTGCACTCCCAGTACTTTGCTTCAATGCAGGCTGTGAATGTCACTTTTTAGGCAGGTGTATAGACATGACAGGTGAAATCTGCTTCGCCTGGCAACTGTTAGAAACCTGGGCAGGATTTGAGAGCAAAAGTAAAAATACAGACTTTCCACGGCTAGTGACAGATTATGAAAAGAAGTACCAGCACTGCAGGAAAAACATCACCTTGGATAATTATTTAAACCAAAGGAACATATCTATTTATTAACTGTCATACGATAAGAGCACTTATTTTCAGACAAGAGTGGTCATAAGTATCTGTTTCTTCAGCTCACTCCAGCTCAGAGAGTGAGAGTAAATAATATCAAGTGTACAGGTGTGTGTACATGTATGCACTTGGACTTAGATCCCAAGGTGACTCATATTTGCCACTGTTTAAACCTGAAAAAAATAGAGTGTTTTCCATTTGTTTTTTCTCTTTGATGTGATACTTTTGCTATGCTAAATTTGACAGCGTTTTCTAAACTAGGAGAAATTTAAAAGCAAACAAACAAAAACAAACACAAAAAGATTGAGGTATTAACTAATTATGTGAGAAGAGGGAAAGAAAAACATGCTTACTTTTAAAAATCACTTTCCTAACAATTTCCTTTGACCACAGCAGAACGGAATCATTGCATATAGAGGGGATTTATTAAATTATCTCTCTAGGTTCATTCCTTTTTTAAGCACTGTGTTTTCCTGGCCTTTCTGAAGTTTAAAACATATTTCTGGCTTAATATAAAAACTATTCCTAAAAGTTACATTAGTTGTATATAAAAGTAGTGCAGGTGTCAGTATGTATTATATTACAGTAGGGTGGCAGCACCACCAGCACTCCCTCAAAATTTAACTCTCATTCATTTTCTTAATTACACAAAACGTGCTCCCTAATTATACAGGAGACATTTTATAATCATCTACTTACTACTAGCCATATCAAGGTGTTTATTTATAGCATAAATTATTCTCAGATTGTCTTGCAAGCAAAATATGCTTTTCTAATTTATGTGGGTTTCATTTATAGTGGACACAGGCTGTTTGGCAAGATACTGGCAATTATTCTCACTAAGGAGCAACTAAATTTAACCTTGGTGTTTTAAATGCAGTGACAAAGAACATGAATGCAAACAGTAAAGTGAAAACAGATGCATGACTGTCATTTTGGAAATAAAGCAGGAAAACTGAAAACTCAAACATAACCATCCTCATTTGTAGCAACATTGCCCAAATGTTTTGTGCAACTGCGTGACACTCAACAGCAAGTTAGTGGTTTCTCTACTCCTAAAAGTCTGCCCATATTCTCATGGAATTCCTTTGGAATTGATGCTAGGTCTGTTGCTGAACACCAGGAGAGGAAGTATTGCTACAGGAGCAGGAGTGAAGAAATGGGAGTGAAGATGGGTTTTCCAGAGCAGTCTTTGTGATTGAATGGGTATACAAAAGGCAGTACAGACCCCTGTAGGTTGGCCCCAGCTGACTCAGCCCAATCCAACTTTCTTTGCTAAATTTCTGAATGCTTAAAAAAGGGAGTGCACTACACTCTTCTCAACTGCTGTCTTAGTATCAGTAATTTTAATAAAAGGTCTTAAAACTGAGACCTTCACTGGTAAGTTATCAGCTCTGATAAGACAAAATGCTTTATAATGATTTTCATTTTCTTTAAATAAATTCCAAAACTTTTAGCAAATCTGAACCCAAATATACAGGCACATGTAGAAGACAATAATTGCAATTTAAAACTTATGTCTTATAAAGTACTTTTTTTTTTTGTTATAATGTTCTTGCTGTCTTTGAATTTCTGCTGCAGGGCTGAACTACTACAGCATCAATTATCAACCCTATGAATTTCTGCATAAGAAGATGAAAGAACTGTTGTTTTCTTCCTCTAGGTGACAGGGTGGATATAAAAGTCTGATGAAGATGTACAAGTTTGGCTCCCTCCACCATTGCCAGTGTGGCAGCCAGAGGAGATAGTTCCAGGGGAAACAGCCTTCTGCCTCTGAGAAGTCACATCCCAGTCATCCAGCACCCTTCACAATTACTCTATGGTGATTCAGCAAAGGTGAGCCTTGATTCTAGGGATGGGGGCCAGCAGCAGAGTGCCTAAGTACTGAGAAGGACATGACAGAGGGGAGCTTGTATGGTGAGGGACTCACATCAATCTGTCTTTCAGATAAGGTAGGAAGGTGCATTTCTGGAAATTATCATGTTCATACACATAGCTGAATTTGGTACCTGTTCTGCACCAGTGCTGTAACCAGACATACCAATATGCAGGACTGAAATAATTCTAGGGTAGTTACTCCTGTAATAAAACATGGAATGTACTAAACATGTTACTAGGTGGGAGGGAATGTGTGCCCTCTGAAAATCAGGGCAACTTCTGCTTCATGGCTGGAATAGGGCTATAATCTGTCTCTCTTTTTTTCATAATAAATTGTAATGTTTCTTAAATTATAGACTCTTCAGACTGCTTATTAAAAACTGGCATTGCAAAACTGCTATTTAATTTCTAGGCACATCTGGAGAGACATTATTATTATGTCTTTCAGAAGCATGCTGAATATTTCTGGCATGTTATAATTTGTCAACTGTTGCCACTAAGAATGAGCTATTCCTATTTAAAGGGATGGTGTTTCCAAGCAAAACCAGATCAATTGCTAAGTCAGCAAAAGCAAAACAAAGGAAAAGGCATTTAATGCATTAAATGTGCAGAAATATGCTTCTGAATCTGTTAAAAGTTAACACAGAGAAATATGCAGCTCTTCATTTGAGTGGTGTTAGGAGCATATAATCTTAAGTGCCAGGTGAACAAGTCCTACTCTATTTAGACAAAATATTTGCAGTATTTCAGCCTACAAATTTTCCTAAGAAAGTTGATCTTCAAATTGCATGACAGGAGAATTCTACGTAGAAAATAATTATATGAATAGAAAAACTGGCTAGGACACATCCCAAAAGGAATCCTTCACTGTGGAGGTTCTCTCAAATTATACTTGTATTATTTCTCTCTGCATTAATCAGATTTGAGTGGAGTGGCCAGATCACAAAGCTCTTGTAGTTCACACTCTCTCATGCAAGGAACTACATGCCAAATCCACAAAACCATTGATGACTCTAATCCTTACATTCCAAGATAGCTCTCACAGGAACAGAACTCAAGCACTTCTTTGGAATTAGTGCTGTGCTACTTGACCTCAGGTGACTGGACACCTTCTGCACGGGGTAGCTGGAGCCCAGAGCAGTGCCTTGGGGAAGAAGGCACATTTCCCTGTTGAGCTGCTCATGCTGAACAGAGCAATGCATAAATTAGCCAAGTAACCGGGCTGGCAAGAGCCTTTTGAGGGTTTAAATGCCCTTGGCTGCCTCCAACCAGCATCAGTAGCTCAGAATCCTTCCCTGAAACCAGCGCCTTTATACAGTATAAAGCACAGCATCCAAAATATGTGCCAGCCAATTTGGGGTTTTTGTTGGTTTTTTTGTCTAGACAATAATTTTCTAAGTGTTTCTCAACAGAAATTCCTGAACAGGGTGTTGAAGAGTCAAAATTTTACGTTATAATAATGAAACTGAGTCTCTTGGTAGGGGGAGGGTGGATTCCTTTCCTCTCAGTTAACAATTTGTTAAAACATTTTCCCAAAATCTCTCAGTCTCAATCCATGTAGACCCAATCTCTGAGGTTAGCAGCCTGCTTTGTGGCTCACTTCACCATTTGTAGTTGAAGCTTTAAGGAACACAGGAAGATTTGATGTTGACTCATATGTGGATGCAAATAAGTCCTACTAGAAAGAATAACATGAGAGAGATTAATAAACTAGAGAGATGAAAGAGGAATGCAACTGACTAATGATGTGCATTCCATTATTTCCCTTTTTGTCTTCTGTAATACTAAAGTAAAATAACCATGACATTTGTATCGGATTTCTTGTCTTATATTTATGTTTTATGGTTTCTTTATGCTCTAATACAACTGTCTCTTTAATGATCAGAGCTATGACAAAAGTATAAAATACTTATTGAAAACTGATTTCTGTATAAACAGAAGTAACAGCTAAAGGTATTTAGCTACCATGTGGGCAGAATGTATTCTAAACCCTCAAAATTTAAGAGATTCTGCTCAGCACAGTGTATTTAGTCAAAAGGAAGGAAAGGGATTTCTCCAACCAGTTTAAATTAGTAATCATACCAAATTCAAAGTTGTCTTTAGTTTTGTCACATTGCTTCCAGACTTCTAGGGTATATAAAGAGAATATATGAAAATATATTATGACACTTGTGGAATATTGAACTCCCACATCACCCCACAGTAACACTCCTTTGCATGAAAAAAATCAATGTGCTTTCTATAAGTAATCTTAATATATGGCACACTGTGTACAGAAAGAGTGAATGCTCTGGGAGCTGGCAAAATTGTGACTCATTTGCTGAAAAGGTGGTGGTTCGAAATGCACTGTGGCAGTCAGGGGAGACGGGGAGAGGACACACCATCGGATTTCACGTGGCAGAGAGAGTTTTAATGGCGTGCGCTGCTCTTGTGTAGGCTGTTCGAGAGTCTGTGCTCAACCCTGATTGGCTGTGCTTGGTTACCACCCACCTCACTGGCCAATAGCTGCCTGCTCAAGCCTGATTGGCTGTGCTTGGTTACCACCCACCTCACTGGCCAATAGCTGCCTGCTCATGTTGTCATCAGAGATTGGCTGTGTCCGCTCTCTGCAGCCAAACCCCTCCTCCTCTGGGTGTGGCTCACAGGCCAGCTGGTGCTGTCAGAATTTACCATCAATAATTGGTCATTTTTCATTGCAGACCTGGGTTTTACAACTGTTTATTGGGCTCAGACCAGTGATTTTTTCCCCACCTGTTACTTCTTACCTCTCCCCAGAGCACCTGTTTTTTGGGAGCAGCAGCTTCTTTTGGATGCTGTGCCTTTGTTTTTGCTGGGGCCTCAAGGGACACCAAAATGTTCAACATGCATAGGAATGGAGATTCCCCATTTTTAACTTCCCCTGCTCTGATCCCTCCGATTCTCTGCCTCCTGACTGTTTGGCCCAGGTGACTAAAATTCATTGTAGGAAACCATGCAGTAGCAAGGAGTGAGAGAAATGTACAGTGCATTTCCAGTCCTGTTTCCCTGATGATTTATCTGTGTGTACTTCATGTATCCCAAAAGGAGCCAAAGTGTTTATGGACAGGATTTCCAGTATCAGGCCATTGAACTCTACCAGTTCAGTTCAACTCTACTGTCCAGTGAGCAGTTCCTATGAACTGTCTATGTGAATGTCCGAAATGGGGCTGGCTTGCAGGTGCAAACAGCCTTTCCCAATAGTGGTATGTCTACCTGTCCCTGATATATGACTTGATGTTCTTGTTACTCTTCAGTGGGCTTTGAAATCTGCTCCAGATTGTTCCAAATACGGAAAAACCAAAGGCAAACTTCTGGGCTGTATCCTAGCACAGAGTGTAAAGCAGCAGCAGCCCTTTAAATTGCTGCTGCAACATTGGCCAAACTAGGGGAACACAATAAGCCAAAACCTTTTTCCATTATGGCTGGATCAAAGTTTGTGTGTATTGAAATAATAGATGAAAGATGCTCAGCAGATTATTATATCATCTGCAGGGAGGAAAATGTGGGAGAAAACAAAGCAGGTTTTTTTTAGAAGCGTTATTGAAGAGTTGAGACTCAAAGCACCCCTGTTGCTTTGCCTTTTTTTTGGTCTTGTGTACTTGTACAGTACTTAGTCAGATATAACCAAAGAGTAACATCCAGAAATATTTGAAATATAAATAAAAACTGTATAAAATTACTTTTAATAAATAGAGGAAAATATGTTCTTTCACTGGAAAAAAAGTTGAGACTTTAGCATTATGAAACAGCTACAGAGATTGTAGAGGACAGATAAGAATTCAAGTACTGATAAGTGGCCCTTAGGAAGGAAAGCAAATCAAGCAATTAAATCAAGTTTAAACTCATGAAAATACACTGCCTCAAAAAGATTTCAGTTTGTGAGAGTGCAAATAGTAATGCTAGTCTATAAATCCTGTGTAATGAAGACAATAAATAGTGAACTTGCAAGACACATATGAGTGGTCAGTGTAGGCATGCTCCACAGGAATGGTGAATGTGATGTCCCTTGAGAAAAAAATAATAATAAAATCTCAGATATGAAAGACCATGGCATTTCTTCTCACTTCCCAAATACCTACGTTACAGGCAACATCTTGTCATTTGCTTTTTCTAACCACAGGATTCCTCCTGAAGTGACTCCTACTGTTTACCGGAGAGCATCTATTTTTGTGCAGCTCCCATAATTTCCTATCTTTAAAAATCAATGTTGTGTGGCTTAGGGGAGGGATAGAATTGAATTCCTGCTGATATAACACTTTCTTGCAAACCCTTCCATGTATTTATACTGGTGGAGACTCCATGATTTCCAAGATATACATTACACAGAGCTGGTCCGTAAAATTGCGTACTTCACTTGTTTCATTTCTGGGTGACTGTATGAAATCAATTCTAACCTGCTCTCATACACCTCTCAATAGAAGCTTAGACCTCAGAATCTGATAAACACAGTCTTCTGGCATTCCAGAGGAGCAAGAGATCCATTTCATATTTGGCAGGGGAAAAGGTCTTTGCACTGAGTGTATGAAAAAGTGAATTGAAACTGATGATGGTGCAAGTTCATATTATCCAATGCTACGAGGGCTTGGAGGCCTTTTTCATTGCCAGTCACCCCAATTAGCAAAAGCTGTATTCAGCAACTTTAAATCAAATCCTCTCTGCTCTGGCTGAACTAGGAAGTTTAGCTTAAGATGAGGAGTTTGGGCTAATTTGTACATTTGTCAGGAGCAGGGTGAGTATATGAAACTGGTGAACTTCTCAAGGCTGCTCCAGGAATATAAATGGCCACTGTGTGATTCCTGAGGGACAGGTAGTGTAACTGGAGGTTTTAAAAGTACTAGATATATTAATATATTTTATCTGATAATTAAAAAAAAAAAATACTTCCCCGCTTAAGAAGGAGAAAAGCTGGTTTTCTGGTCATCATTGTGATTTCTTGTTGTTTATATGTTCTTAGCGTTTATATTGAGTGTTCTCCAGTTGTGTGTATAATACAATTTGGTAGTTACTTTTGTTAAAATAGATCAAAAACTGAGTTGTAAAGGATTTTTGGCAATGTCTAGTCCATCCTTCTGCCCTAAAGTGTGAGCACATGTACCTAAACCATACCTAGTGGATATTTTATTGATGTTCTCTGCAAAATGTCCCGTGTGCTGAAAAACTTTACAGGAATGCAGCATAATAGGACATGCAAGGGAGGTGCACAGCAAAGGGAGGATCCTGTGGCAAGTGCATGAAAAAGTTGTTTGATATTATTTTGTGGTCTGCTTTTCCCTTCCAAAACATTTTATTCCTTCACAGAATCTTCCTGAGGTTCTGTGAGCAGAGCTTTCAGTTGATAGATGCATCACAAGTGCTTGAACAATCCTGAATGACCTGCCCATTTTCCTTTCTCTCAATTACATGAGTTCCTCTGTGCACAGCAGACCTGAGTCCACCTCTCAAACAGGTTGTGTCCTCTCATGCTGACAGATTTCTTGCTTGCTTTTATTAATTTTACAGGACAGGATGTCAAAAATCTTACTGAAGTCAGGATGATATGACAGCTACTGCTTCTCCTGTATAATTTTTATCCTGTCACTAAAGGAGTAATTTGTCATAATTTGTCTATAATGAAATGTGTGGGCTTATTCCTCCTCCAATTTCCATTTTCTCCAAGTGCTTCTCCTGGTAGGTTTTCAGTTATCTAGACTGGGGCACTCAGTCTTTCTGCCTCCATATCTCGAGGGCAGTCATTCTGAGCCTTTTTTTTATCAGTTTGGACCTTAGCACATCAGTCAGATCTTCAGCAAGGGAAGGCAATAGGAAGCTCCCACTGAGTCAACCAAAGGCCCATTATCCCAGGACGCAGCCTGCCTGCCATCCACTGGCCAGAAGCAAATGGGGAGTGTGAGAGCAAAGCCAGGGCACAGGGACTCTTCCCCAATGATCCCCTTGTGTCCTCCAGAGGTGTCTCAGACAGCTTGTCCCTCCCAGGCAGCAAAAAGCTCTGTAAGCTGCCACAGTCACTCACATCAGGAGTCCCCCCACAGTGCTATTGGTTCACTATTTGTTTTCTATATTTCTCCTGCTAAAGAGAATTTACTTCTTTTTTTTTTTTGGTGACATGATCTGTTCCCTATCATAAACAAACATTTTAATTGTATCACTGAAGATCCTAGTGATTTTCAGCTATCTGTCTGGATAAGTGAGATCTATATTGTTTTTAAAATAATCATGAATCTAAAATTTTGGGTGATGCCTCTCTTTGCATCTCATGGTAAATGCAGTATGTCCCTTGCACAATACTTCCAGAGGCATAGAAAGTACAACTCTTTCGTCATATGAATTTTGGCCCTAACTAAATGCATGTGTTGTTCATGATTTCTACCTGAGATGTATCTATGCTGCACTTTCAGAACCAATTGAATCTTTCTATGCAAATATTTGGACATTTGGGGAATTGGAATTTTAACATGGTGTAGGACACTGCATTACAGACTGGCTAATCTAATCCTAGAAACTGCTGCAAATAAGTGCCTGTGTTTCATTTACCCTCATGTCTTCAATCACTTGTTCCTATGGTCTGTTGGGACTAGTTAGTAGATTATGCATCTAGAAATATTTTAAACAGGGGCATAATAAAAACTGTTGTCTGACACTGAAATGTATGTGGGAGGACAGATAGAGACAGTGCTGAAGGTAATCTTGACCCTGATATATTGCAGCTGTGTTGATTACCTAAGAATGGGAACAGCCCTGCACTCACAGCTGTGGGTCTGATAAAAGAGTGAGCTCTGGCAGAGGCTCAGTTGGAGTCAGCTGGCTGTGCTGTGAGGAGGAAGGGACAGGTGATCCTGTGAAGGACAGACAGGGTCAGGTGTTTGTGCTAGGGACAGGAAAGAGCCAGGTGGAACTGCAGCAGGAAGAGAGAAGAAGGAGAGAAAGAGCTGGAGCTGCCCGTGGGAGGCTACAGAGAAAAGGTATGAGAGACTTTTAGATAACAAGGTACTGATGCTTGGAGCCTTCTTCAGTGTCAGTTATGCCTCCTCTGTTAAATGTATACTTCACTTATAAATGTGCCCCAAAGAGAGGATCTGAAAAAATAGTAGCACAGCAGGTCCAGTGGAGTGATTTCACTGGTTAGTTCACTTTCCAGCTGAATCAAGAAGTTCCCTTTCACACACTCCAGGGATCTCCTAAGTTGTTTTCCCTCTGCTGTATTATATTTTCAGCAGATATCTGGTAAGCTGAAGTCCCCTGTGAGTGGGACTCTTCCCAGATGCTTGTAAAATATTCCATGTGCCTCTTCACCCTGGCTGAGTGGCCTGTAACAGACTCCCAACAGGACATCTGTTCTTGCTTGCCTTTCCCCTGATCCTTACCCATGAACACTCAACACCATTGTCACTATCATTAAGCTCTAGACAACCAAATTCCGACAGCTTTTTGCAGGAAGAAGCTCTCATTCCTATTCTCAGGCGCTTCCATGGTTTCTAACCCATCAATAATCCCTGTGTTTTTTCTGCCATGTGACTCTCCATCCTCTGCCCCTGCTGAATCAGCAGACTGAAGGACCTCACTAGCACATTGTCCCTCAAACACTGGTGGACTGACCCCAGGCTTATCTTATTTTTTATTTACTTTTCTTACATTACTAAGTGGTAACTACTGCAGCTTCAGTAGATGATTTTTTAAATTAAACTTTCAAAAAATTTCCACGTGTTTATTCTTGTAGCATCTAAGGTCTCTTACGTGACTTAGAGCTTTATAATATTGCTTAATGTGCTTTTCAAACTGTGACCTAGGTGTGTGCAGTGGAAGTAGCCCACAAAATATTTGATAAGAGGTGGAAAAAAATCATTTTACTTTGCTGCAACATTTCTCTATTACTATGTTTCCCAGAAAATTGCTGCTCCTTAAGGATAAAGGCAGATTTGAGCCATATGTCAAGTAAGGACAAGTCAGGTGGTATAAATTGGTGTTGTCTGTTATTTGCTGCTCTGTGAGAATTATTTACCATGATGGAGAATTTAGACGCTTTCATTTCTAGGAAAACTACTTTTTTACCTGAAACAAAGTATTATATTACTTCTTTCTCTGTTTTTATAATGGCTCATGTTGCTACATCAAATAATCAAAAGGTTTCTTTTTAGCATGAGTAGATTACAAGTTTATAGGGAAGGGTAAGTTTTCTAAGGATATTTCTCATTTGAAAAAGTTCACTTCTGCATTGCTGTCATGCTGAAAGATGAAGGTACTTCTGAAGTGTGAATTTCAAGATTTTGATCTTGTGGGTGAAAATATTAACATGGCCTTCTTGAGGAGGATTTATGGAAGATCTTCACATCTAGGAATCACAGGGAGAAAGTGCTGCCTTTAAAGAACAGGCAATTCCATAAGTTAGATTAGCAGGGGGAGTTAGCAGATATGCACATGATGTCTTAAAGCTTTAAAAATGTTTGTGTTCCAAAAGACAACAACCTACTTAATAGATTTTATAGAGCCTTTGACTCTGTTCTGTGGGACAGTATGAAATAATGGACCATTCTAGTAAAATATATGAGCATTATTGCAAAAAGGAAGAGAGGTCAGAAGAATGTGTTGAAAAGAAGTAGAAAAATAATATTTCTAAGCTGAAAAAAGGGTAAATGTTGAGAGGAGATTGATGATTTAATGTTTTGGGATATTTCACTAAATTTTGTGTTTAGACAAGTTCCAGTTCAGTAAAAGTAACCTAACTATTCTTAGCCCAGTGAAGACGTAAAATGGTTTTTTTAGATAGGCGGCTGATTAGGATTGAATGAAAAACTAGTTTATAATGTCCATGGAAGGTCTGCAACACAAATCAATTTTTCTGTGGTTTGTGAGCAAATCCTGGGTTTGTTAAGATTATTTTCTTATATGCAATTGGAGTTAACACTGCAAATTCAAGAGTTTGCTTTGTTTTACATGTAACTGAAAAGGACTACATAAAAGCTAGGCATTGCTGCTTATTTACTGTATGATATTCCTAGTGAGCAGTATGTGACATTATGTGGTAAAGTCTCCCCTTTACGTGAGCTGACCTTTCTCTTCTCAATGAAATAAATCTTACAATTCAGTTTTCCTTTATGCACCTGTAAATGAAAGCACTGTCAGATAGGGAATATTAATGAATACTAAACCAAAAAGGTACATAGTTGAAGATTTCACTGCTTGCACAGCTTACATCCATACACTGAAGATTTTTTTCCTGCAGTAAATGGAGATTTATTCTACAGAATTTCAGCTCCTTTTTTTTCCCCATCCTTTAAAGCCCAGAGGTTTGTGTGGAGAACTTTTCATTATTAGGTGTAATTTATGGCACATTGTTCAGCAGCTAAAGTGTAAAGAAGAATAAGGAAAAATTTTTAAAAAGTAAAGAAAAATAAGGAAAATAATTGTGATCTCTACTTTATTACTGATTTTTCAAGCCAGTCAACAGTGTGAAGAAAGTATAAACATCCACTGCTGTACTGGTGGGTCCAACAGACAGAACTCACTGCTGTGTCTGTCCATCTGCTGACTCATTCTGGGGAGAAGTGCCTGGCTGTGCAGCACTGACTTAGTCCCTTCTCCATCTCCCCTTGACCCTTCCCACCATGCTTAAAAGCCAGGGGCTTTACACAGTCAAGAGGTGTGGAAGGAAGTTGCACAGGCAATTCCCACCCAGTGTCCCTTTGGAAGAGCTCCATCTCTTGACACAATGCTGTGTTCATTCCCAAGATAAACACTGCCATCAATAGTGGGGCATACTGTGATGTGAAAAGCAGCACCACTCTGTGCCTGTGGTTATGTGATAATGTGCTTATAACCCCATGCAGCCAGAAATTTGCTAAGAAGTGCCTTGCCTGCCAGAAAGTCAGCTGGACTTCAGGAATTGCTGCAGCTAAAAACTGTGTGTGAATGTATTTTCTAGACCATGCAGAAGGCATCCTCTCACAGGCAATGAAAACAATCAGCAGCATAACAGAAATGGGATTGAGTACTTAAAATAAAACTGGATCTTGTTTCTATCAATAGCATGATTATGCTGGTGCTCTACTCAGGGCTAAAGATAGGAAGTATTTTTTTATAGTCTGATGAAACAAGTAGTGTTTTTTTCCTTGCTGGTTTTGAGGAGCCTCAAGACTCAATAACAAAACATTGTTCTTTCAGTTACGAGTTCTGTTTTTGCTGCCAATTTCTGGAAGGTTCTCCAAGGCCATATTTCACGCCAGCATGAATGTGATTTTTTTATAGTATTTCCATCAGCAGCCAAAAAGTGTTACCAAATTGTGAACATGTCATAACAACTTTTGTATTAACCCATGTAAGAGCTCCTCCACACAGAACAATTTAGAAGAACTTGGGCACAGCAAAAAGACTGGTATGTGTAAAGGGACAGTTTTAACATCTGTGCTGTGTTGCCTTCATTTGGGAATAAAGCAACTTTAGCTGATGTCATTTCAATGCCAACCTAAAAGTAAAGGTATACCTTTCCCTTCCAAGGTATTACAGGTTAGAAATGTCTATGCCAGCCAAAGATTTTCATCTTTTTATACTATGTCATTTTGGTAACTGCTGAAATAATCCACTTCTT
Source organism: Alaudala cheleensis (assembly GCA_013398995.1). Taxonomy (NCBI): domain Eukaryota; kingdom Metazoa; phylum Chordata; class Aves; order Passeriformes; family Alaudidae; genus Alaudala; species Alaudala cheleensis. The sequence goes on from VWYE01016182.1 coordinate 189,598, forward strand.
ATCTTGCAAGATGCAGTCAGTTCCTTTCAGGGTTCAGTATGATCAATTTTACTGATGTTTTCAGAGTTTAATTCTGTCCACATAACTGAGTATAGCTTGGAGCTTACATAAAGAGTTGTATTTAAAGGATGTGAACTATTTCAATCTTGGCAAAAGTAGTTGATGAAAATTTTTCTTTGGTTCCCAATGGTTACTGTGAAGAAGAGAATCTTGACTTCTAAGGAACTTAAGTTTTNGAGAATATTTTCTCATATAGCAGTTGCAAGTTAAGTAAAATCTTTCTTTAAAATTCCGCTTTTAAGTTTTTATTCAGCACTTCACTTTTTCTCTCTCAGACTTCTTAAAAACTCCTGCAGTTTTGGCATATGTGCCTCAGTAACCCAAATCCAGGCATTTTGGTTGTTCTGTGGCATAGTCTGTATTCTTGTCAGGCCTTTATATTTGTTCTTTTGCAGCCTCTGGGAAAATAACATTCACTTATTTGAACATGCTAGGCCATTTGAGGTTATATTTGTCTGTCAGTTCTCTTTGCTCTGTCCTTCATGTTAACAAATTTCACAGAAGACAAACCCGTCTTGCTATGAATGTGTTGTAAAATGTGTATGTGAATAACAATGTTGCAGNTAGACTATTTTCTCATCTAGCAGTTGCTAGTTAAGGAAAATCTTTCTTTAAAATTTTGCTTTTAAGTTTTTAATTCAGTACTTCACTTTTTCTCTCTCAGACTTCTTAAAAACTCCTGCAGTTTTGGCATATGTGCCTCAGTAACCCAAATCCAGGCATTTTGGTTGTTCTGTGGCATAGTCTGTATTCTTGTCAGGCCTTTATATTTGTTCTTTTGCAGCCTCTGGGAAAATAACATTCACTTATTTGAACATGCTAGGCCATTTGAGGTTATATTTGTCTGTCAGTTCTCTTTGCTCTGTCCTTCATGTTAACAAATTTCACAGAAGACAAACCCGTCTTGCTATGAATGTGTTGTAAAATGTGTATGTGAATAACAATGTTGCAGAAACTAACCAGAGGCAAAGATCTGTCACAAGTCTGCTTAATTACTCTCTTACTCACCAATGCTCTTTGCATTATTGAAAAGCCTATAAAATCAAAACACTGCCTTCTAGAGCCTGTGTTCCTGACTAAAAGTAATAATAGCAGTTGTTAAGAATTAGACTAGCAATTTCATGCCTAAGCTCAAACTCACAAATGTGGTTTTAATGTGCAAAAAAGTGTGCCACATTCTTCAGCAACAGAAAGAAACCTAAATCATGCCCAATGAGAATAGCTTGCCATATTTAATACTTGTTCAGCTATAATATCTTCTTGTGTTACTATGTCAAGCCAGCAAGACTACCAGGATCCTTACAGTACTGTGAACACAACCAAGATCTTTTGGATCAAGAAATCCTAAATTCCAATCAGGCTTTTCTGGAATTAGTTCACTTTTATTATAAAAGGTGACAGTGTCCTCATCACCAAAGGCCCTCATCATTCCTGCCCTGTCCTTGAGGTTTCACTGCAAGCACTGAAATGGTGACAAACTGGCACACAAAGGACAGTCTCCTAGAGCTGAGCCAGCTCTGTTCCATCTGCTGTTTAGCAGTGGTCCATGGAAAAGGAGCCGGCCCAAATGCTCCTATTGAAAGTGGAAATAATTTCATTTATGCATAAAACCACATTAGCCCTATTTAGCAGAGCCCTTGTTCCTCAATGTGTGGAGTATTTGCTCAGCAGTGAGTCCCAGCAGCAGCTTGTTTTTAGCCTCAGGCCATAGGCTGCATGTCACCATTGGCCTTCTCCCTACTTTGATCATTGCCTTATCAAACAATGCTACTTCCATGAGCTCTATGCACAATTTTAGCGTGGAATAATTTCTCAAAACATGCATTTTATAGCTGATCTGTGATAATTATAATTTAATTTGGAGAAGAGGAGGGTGAGAGGGCAAAAGGTTTGATTGCTGCTACATGGCTGGAGCTCTGTACCATCAGCAGATGAAGTGCTGTATGATTTGCGGAGTTCTACCTTGTAATATCTCTAATGGTGTGATATCCCTAACTAGTTTTCCATGTTTGTTTGCAAATTTCATTGTTAATAACAATCTTCATCTGGTATTCATTAGCCTGTTAATTATACTGTCATTTAAAAACCCTTGCTTCCAATTAGCTTTAATGACAACATCAGGATCATTTTTCTGTGCTGCCATTTTTGTGCAGCATTTTCCCATTTCAACTGCCTGCTGTTCTATCTTAATTGAATTTAATAACAGTAGTGGTAGTTTATTGGGGACTTTTTAACCTCACTTAATGTCAGGCCATTTATACTAGTTTGAAGTAGGCACTGATACAGTTTGCATTAATCCAATTACTTTTAAAAGAAGCAAACTTCACTTTTCAGATTATTTTAATTAAGGCAAAATCCCCATGAAAGGTCAAACTCTGTACCTCTGCAAATATGTAGAAACATTAGGGGGTTTTCTGGGCACAATCAAGGCACATTAAAAAATCAACAATATCAAGAAACACTAAAGCACTAATATAAAGAAGAAAGCCATAATTTTTTTTTTATTATTCTAATGGTGGAGAAAAGGGTGAAAAACTACCAGTGTAATTAGTGACTCAGTATTGCCATTCAGACTGAACTTTAGGTAGGGAATGGTTGCAGCATTTTTTATCTTGGGAAAGCTCCACAGGGCCTGAATAATATGCTTAGCATTATGCAGCACCCTTGAAGTTGCACCATGAGACTAAAATCACGGTTCTCATTAAAAATAATTATCTTTTTAGCCTATGCAAATTCAAAGCCCTATGGAGAATCTTCCAGATTACAGAAAATCATAGAAAAGTAGATAGGTCACCTAGTCCATCATCCTCCTCAAGCAGTCTGTCTAAACCAATACCATTCCTGAATAAAGGTTTGCTGGACCTTATAGTCCTATTGTGATAAGAATTTGTATGTTTATTACATACCACAAAGGTGTAACTGGCAGCTTCTGCTCAGTTTTACTGACTTCTCTAAATCTTGCTGTTAGGATCGTAAGTCACCATTACATCTGGACAAGATGTTTCATAGGATTGTTTAGCTTGGAAAAGATCTTTAAAACTTCGAGTCCAACCACTAAACCAACAAATCCACCACTAAACCAGGTCCCCAAGTGCCACATCAACTCATCTTTTAAATACCTACAGGGGTGGTGATTTAACCACTTCCCTGGGCAGCCTGTTCCTTCCCTGTTCAATCATTGATCACCTTTTAATTGAAAAAAAATTTCCTGACTTCTAATCTAAGTCTCCCCTTGTGCAACTTGAAGCTCTGTCCACTTCTTTTGCTTATTAACTGGGAGAGGAGACCAACCTCCACCTGGCCACAGCTTCCTTTCAGGGACCTGCAGAGAGTGATAAGGTCTCCTCTGAGCCTCCTGTTCTCCAGACTAGCCCAGCTCCCTCAGATGCTCCACATCAGACTTATGCTTCAGACCCATTTTTACAAAAAAGTTCTGTTTCTCTAAATATGCACAACAATTCTCACTTTCCTAACAAAAGATGCAAAAACCCTCTGTCTTACAGGCCATGTGTCTGGCTGCTTCTCAGCTTCACACAATGAATTAATTCCTTTTTGGTTGATAACTATGAGCTCAGTCCTGTGTTTATAGCTTGTGTATATAGGCTGTGAGGGGCTACATTTTTTGCATCTTCTTCTGTCATGGAAAGAACCTTGCTGTTTGCACTCAAAGAACTGGAAAGTGTCCTTTGTGCTACTTTGGTTTCACTTAAGCTATGATTTTTTTTTTTTTTTTTAAGAACATGAAGCCTTCCCAGCAACAGAAGTGAGGGGGGTGACAAGAATTTTTCATCATGCAGGCCCAAATGCAGGATGTATCCTTTCTCTTCACCTGAAATTTCTCCCATCCAGTTTTTCTTAAATAACTTCCTGAAAATCACAGCAAGATGGGGTTACTGCTTTTGTTTTTGTATAAAATCGAAGCTACAGTAATAACTTGTCTGAGAAAATACAGACTTTTGGACTGAGCAGGGCTAGCTGGTATGCAGGAAGTGTTAGGAGAGCCTTCCTTACCCTGAAGTAGCAGAACCTTGGCAGGGCCATGGTCTTTTGTGGTTCAAGTTGCAGCATCAGATGAAGAAGGGGAAGGATGCAGGATAGTACCAGGTTACATAGGAGTGACCAGATGAAAAGACTCCATTCTGTATGCTCCACCAGCAGTTTCAGTGGATATCACAGTGCACTCTCTTCCATCTGTTTTGTCACCAGAAATTCACCTAAGCTGATAGACAGCTCGGGGGGAGTCGCTTTGATCCCATTATTAGATCATGTAATTTTTAAAGTAGGACCTACATCTCTTCTTTTTTATAGATAACATATAACAATCAAGATAATTTGGATGACAACCAGAAGAAACTATTTTTGGATATTGAGGTAATAGGAAAAATTTGAAATTTTGTTACCTGAAAGTAAAGTGGAATGGGTGGATAATGAGAAGAGAAAACCATAAATTTGATACAGTTAGTATAAAATTGTTATGCCTTCCTTTTTATCTGCCTCAAAATAGGGCTGAAAATGGTTGAAGGAGAAGTGTTGTCCTGGGCAGCAGTGTTCTGGTTGTTGTGCAAAGGGGGTGCCTGTTACCTTTGACAGATGGGCAGGGGAGGCTGGGGAATGCAGCTGTGTGGCACCGACTGGGGCTCTGTGCTAAGTGGGCTGACTCACACCAGACACGATGATTCTGTAGCTCACTTTATCTGTCTGGGAAGCTGGCACAGCTGCATCACTCCTGCTAACTTGTGAAGGCAGCTGAAGCATCATTGCTCCATAGTCTTTTCCACAGGGAGTTGTCCTCATAAATTCTGTCTATTAAACCCCAAAGTGAGCATTCATCTGTGTCCTTATCCCTCTGCAGTGGTATCCCTGCACTATGTAGGAATCTGGCAGGGTGAAAATTATGAGTCAGAGTCACCCCTAAGCCAGCTGTCCAGGACTGGCAATGTGAATATCTTTTCTGTGCTTGCCTATGCAGCTGCAGCAGGACAAAAGCATTAAAAGCCAGACACATTACTCCCTTACTCCCAACGCTGTCCTTAAACAGGCTTAGTTCCTTCTATTATTCTGTGTTTTCACTTAGTTCTGTAGCAATTTTCATTTCAACACCCTTTTCTTCACAGACTCTTGGATCACTAATTTTCCATCCAATGTTTATTTTAAATATTAGTTGTAGTTCTATGTTATCTTCACAGAAAAATTAATCTTACTACACTGCCTCCTCCCAGTAGGTCTTCTGTGTTGCAACACTGAGTGTCTTTTCTTAACTTACAATAATAAAGAAAATGTGTCTCTCCAGTGGAACCTGTGAGTTGGCTTAGAAAAATTTAGTTTGGAAAAGACCTTTAGGATCAGTAACTGTCAAAAAGAGACAATTTAGGGAAAATTTGCCTAGCAAAGGCTTGTGAGGAACAACTTTGTGACTGCAGCAGTTTCTCAGTGTACTTGTAGGTTCTGTTGGTATCTTGCACAGCTGAGTGCCTTCAGTGGCAGATGGGATTGCAGAAGCCTTTCCTGGCATCATCAGAGAAGAATGTGCTTTCAGGCACATTGAAGTGAAAATTAGCTGTGAAAGTTAAAGGTAGATAGAAACTAAGATGAGGTTTAAATAATTCTCAGTGCAACTCAGAAGCAAATTAAAAGAACCTTTCAGGATTACAAATGAGAGGAAGGAATAAAAGGTGAATTGCGGATTGTAAAAAAGCAGGCAGGGAAGAAAATCCTACAATATGATGTCAGTTTGATATATACCTATCTGTTAAGTTTGCCTGAACTCAATAGTAAGTAATAAAATAGTTTGAACCATACTAGTTTTATAAATAAGTTTTATTGCTTAAAACTTCAAAATCAAAATTTAAAGATTGATCACTAACTCTATCTTGTGTATATTGTAAGATTTTTTTTTTTTGTTCACCATAGAAAGCTTCTGGCATTTCTTACACAGCTTTCAGAATAATTTTTCAGATAGATTTTTTTTTCCCTTCCATTTCTAAAAAGAAAGGAGAATGTGCATGGAGCATAGCTTGACAGTTAATGGGCAGAGCCAAAGGACTTGTCACAGTTTGCAGCAAAAAACTGAGCATTATCTAGTTGGAGTTCTGTCCACAGAACACTGGAGTGTAAAACACCTGCAGCCAGGGGATGCAAGTGGACAGAGAACTGGACAGTAAATATTTCATGTGGGAAATCCTCCCTGAAGTATGTCTCTGTGAAATTTATTGCAGTGTCCCTTCTCTTTCTGTTTCTTAATGTGGAGTGTGCCCAGAAGCAGCATTATTTAATAGAGCATTTAACTGAGGTTTTTAGACTGTAATTCTGAGGTGACATGGATTGTATGTAGTCTTTCAGAGAGACTCATTAAGAGAACTGACACTATGAAAAGCATGTATTTCAAGGTGTTAAGTACCCTAAATTCCAATTAATGATGTGACAGCCAAGAACAGCAAGGACCATGCAATGCAGCTTAATAATGCAGTGCACCTGTACTGACATTATAACAAACAAGGAAGCTAAAAGTAGAATTCTTTGCACCTTGTCTCTCATGGGGAACCTGCTTGAATACCAAGAGTAATACTGAGGACATGGAAATGGCTTAAATCTAGGATTTATAACTGTATGTAAGTAAAGACAGGCCTACCTCAACCCTTTCTGTATGCACAGTTTTTATGTGGCCTCACCTGTTCTCTCTTCCGGACAAATGTTGTCCTGGTGAAATGCCACTGACCATGAACATGTTTTTTGTTAAAAATTCACTGTCACTACTACTAAGGCAGCTCTTTCAACACAAGCTAGAGAAGTTTTATCTGCTCTTTTTGACTTGGAATATAAGTAGCAGACTAAAGGATCAGAAACATTCCTGTCTAAAACCTTTTAAATAGGGATGTTACTAGATGGTACAAGACCTATCTAACTTGCAGCTGAATGGTTCAAAGAAATTGTGTGAAAGCATTTGGTTACCCTGTGACTGAGGAACCATTTCTTCTGAACTCTGCTGTTTTTGGGAGCACAGAGCAAGGGTGTCCTCAAAGATCTGATGCTGTTTGATAGTAGCAAGTGTACCTAATTTCTGTGCAGATATCCAGTCTTGCTCAATTTCAGCTAATAACTTCTCTTTGCTTCTCCAAGTGTAAAAAAGGCTGTCCATGTTTGTGTAACCTCTGAAAATCAGAGGGGGTTTTTTGTTTTGGATTTTTTGTTGGTTTGTTTTTGTTTTGGTTTGGGTTTTCTTTGTGTCTTTTCCTGGTTTTGGTCTCTTGGGCATGAACATATGAGGTACTAACTAGGAATTCTAAGATTCTGCCCTTCTCAACATCTCTCTCTGTTCAAATGCACAGCCCAGAGCCCTCCAAAGTTTAATTATATCTTTCTTTTCAATGAAAACCACCTTCCTATTGAAAATCAGTTGTTTGTCATTCCCATTAATACTGTAGTTGTGGATGCAGAGTACAGTGTGAGCCCTCAGTTAAATTCCTGGGCATCTGAGTTACTCTGCCTAATGCTTGGGCTTTGATCTGCTTTGGGATCAAGGTGACCCTTTTCCTTCTAAGACTGTTGCCACTTGATTGTTTCCTTCTTAGAAGGCAGTACAGAAACAAGCATAGTAGCCCTGCTGGAATATTTTAATGAGTAAACGAGGTCCAGCATTGTTTGTGACTCTTGCCTGAAGGAGGAAAATAAAATCTGTCTGGAATACAGCAGGCTGCTCCTGATCCCATGGCAGTTGCTGCCTACAGCTCTTAGCACAGACTGAGGGAAGAGTGTTTGCTTCAATAACCTGTCTGCTACTGGCCAGGGGAAGCACAGCAAAAAAACCCTGAGCTTCTCAGAGCTGGGAGGCTCAGATGTACAATTTCAAAATGATACAAACATAGCATCTTGCAGAGGCCTGGGTTTTGTGTAGGAATGTTCTGGGAGAACACCTACTGGATGGAGAATTTCCATCTTGCTTTTGAAATCCCACCTGACTCAGAGAGTGAATTAGGAATGGCAATTTGGTGTATGTCTGGAAATCTATTTGCAGATGCCTGGAGAAATGTAAAGTTGAGTCTAGTCAAGGAAAGAAGGAGGTGTGAAGTTTAGTGTTTAACATACTGGTTAGCGGCAGCCTGCCTGCCAGGGGAAAGAGGAGGGGGAGGGAAGTATTAATTACAGCTTTGGGCATAAACACTTACATTGCAGCATCATTCTTGTTCATGTTAGCCTTTTCTTGAATCCAGCTTCATAAATACAGGAGCAGTAGGGAGAAAATTTAGTCAGATTGTTTAGGCTGTTACTGCACTGACAACTAAACTCGAGGGAAGGTGCTGACAGTTCATAGGTCAGAGGAAAAACTTAAGACAAGGGTACAGGTACAACAAAATGCTAAGATTTGTAGGATCTTTTAAAATACTGGTTGGCTTGTTTAGGCTTTTCTTTAAAAAGATTCCTCAAATCCAATAATTTGGGGACTTTCCAGTGTAGCAATGTAGGTCATTCCTTGTAATCTTATCNGAGGGAAGGTGCTGACAGTTCATAGGTCAGAGGAAAAACTTAAGACAAGGGTACAGGTACAACAAAATGCTAAGATTTGTAGGATCTTTTAAAATACTGGTTGGCTTGTTTAGGCTTTTCTTTAAAAAGATTCCTCAAATCCAATAATNTGCTTGACAGTTCATAGGTTAGATGAAAAACAGGTACAACAAAATGCCAAGATTTGTTGGATCTTTTAAAATACTGGTTGGCTTGTTTAGACTTTTCTTAAAAAAAAAAGACTCCTCAAATCCAGTAATTTGGGGACTTCCCAGTGTAGCAATGTATTTGCACAAGTTAGGTCATTCCTTGTAATCTTATCAGAACACTTGTAGTCTTGTTATTCAAACCCTCAGGAATTCACCAAGGCCACTGAGGCAAAAGCAGGACTAAAATAAGACCCAGGAGCCTGAGAAACTGATCATCAAGAATGCAAACCTCAGATAAAAGTGGGCTCAGCATGATGATGGACTCTGACCAAGTAGGTGCCTTAAGGGGTATGTGCTGGCCTCGTAGACAAGGCTGAGGATCCAGTCAAATAATGCGTGATTGTGTGAATATACATCCTAAAATCTGTAACTATAACTTACGGTAAACTATAAAGTGGCTTCTGCATAACCATAGTGGTTTACTGTACAGAAGTCAGTTTCTCCTGCATTCCAGTGCATAAATAGCAACATAATTTTCAGATTCAGCAGTAGAAATTGTCCAGTAACACTGACTGCAGTGCTTTCAACACTGCATTTACTGCTATTGTTGTTTGATGGGCAAGGGGACTTTTTACAATGAGCTTTCTTTCCTATCCCATTAATTACCTGAGGTTGTTCACGACACCTATTTCTGCTACCTTTGAAACTGTTATAAAGCCATATGGTACAAAGCCAGAGCAATAAGATATATGGAGACAACTTTAGGCAATGTACAGACAGCTGGCTGAAGATTTTAGGAAATGTATCTTCCTACTTGAAAAAGAAAGGAAAAAACCCCCAAAATGGTGAAAAAATAAAAAATAAAGAGCTTAGCTGCAAGCATATATTTGAAAGCTTTTAAAACATCTCTGTATAGAAAAAAACAAAATTGTTGCTTATCATACAATGAGAAAATAGTTTTGTTGGAAGACACATTTAAAGATCATGTAGTCCAGCCCTCTTGCCTTGGGCAGGGATCTGATCACTCTTGTGAATCCCAGCTCAGAACCTGCACGATATTTACTCAATGCACAAAAAAAGATGTGGGTTTGTTTGAATTTTTTTTAAGATAAATTAACTTTTTATTACTCATAAATCCTTTTTTTTAGGATTGTAGCAATATCTTCATGCACTTTTTGATAACATGTAAAATTGGAAGAACTCTTCTGTCTAAATGCTGACACAGAAACTGTCCATCACTGAAAATTTGCTTATTATCTTCTACCTACAAGAAATAGTGCCTTCATGTTTCCCCCCCTAGTCTTTCAAGGTGACTGTTTTTAAATTTCTATGCAATGAAATTCCATGATCAGCTGCTAGACCACTGGTTTGAGAGAGGATACTGGTAGCACATATTTTTCCACAAATTCTGACTTCCTTTCCTGCTGTCACTCATATCTAGCTTAGTAACTGGTGTGCTTTCAGATATTTATATCCTTTAGCAAGTATAGAACTACTGGTGTTGCAGATGAATTCCCCAAGCACTCCCTTGCAATGCCACCTTCAACTAGGAGTCCCTGGATGGGGTTTTAACAATGCAAACTAAATATATTGCTGTTTCAGAATAAGCTTTCTTTGGGAAATATTCCTCTTGCTTTCTCAAAGTGGATGCTCATTTCATGGTTGTGAATGGTAGCTATTAGGCACTCGCCAAAATCTTGACAGTATTTCTGTCTTTCATGATTTCCACGCAATTCCAGCCTGCCTTTTGCTGTCCCCTTTATACAGAGCAATTGTTCTACAAGTTTTTCAGGAAAGTATGAATACTGACCCACTTAGTTCTTCTCTTGGAAAACTCTGGAAGTATTCAGTCACTTGAAAACATTTCTCTTGTTTTCCATCTTAAAAAGAAAACAAAGCTACAAGTACAAAGTGAAAATACATTTAACAATTTCACTATGCTTGGAAATACTTTCTGAAATCACTACAGAAAAATGGATATACAAACATGGATGTTAGTCTGTATGGTCTAAAGTTTTTGTCTATTTTTTACATATTTGTCTAGACAAAATACTGTTTTCCTGTATTTTGGAAGGGTTTTTTTCATTCACTTGATTAGTTAGAAAGTGTCCCTCTGATTTTGTCCTTGTGATCGGTTTAAATAGAATGTAATTAGAAACAACTATGTAGTGGGTTTGCTTTCTTAATTGACTAATAGCAGGCTTTGATTTTATTGCATAACTTATACCAAAAAACCTCTTTAGAAGTCTCTACATTTGCACATATTAATATTAAATAGGCAGCCTATAATAATTTGCTGGGGATACTGTTGAGCATGTCTTGTCTAAGCTGTTTCCCTAAGAGTTCCTGTTTGAAACTCTTTATCACAGACTGATAGAGGGGAGGTTTGCAAGGAAGAGGGGGGTCTCCTCTTAGATCAGCTGGTAAAAGGGAAGGCAAGCTTCCAGGCACTTTCTTCCGAGGCAGAGGCAGCAGATGCAATCTAGCAGAGATCAGGAACNTGTAAAACAAAAAACTGTTTTCCTGTATTTAGGAAGGGTTTTTTTTTTTTCATTTACTTGATTAGTTAGAAAGTGTCCCTCTGATTTTGTCCTTGTGATCGGTTTAAATAGAATGTAATTAGAAACAACTATGTAGTGGGTTTGCTTTCTTAATTGACTAATAGCAGGCTTTGATTTTATTGCATAACTTATACCAAAAAACCTCTTTAGAAGTCTCTACATTTGCACATATTAATATTAAATAGGCAGCCTATAATAATTTGCTGGGGATACTGTTGAGCATGTCTTGTCTAAGCTGTTTCCCTAAGAGTTCCTGTTTGAAACTCTTTATCACAGACTGATAGAGGGGAGGTTTGCAAGGAAGAGGGGGGTCTCCTCTTAGATCAGCTGGTAAAAGGGAAGGCAAGCTTCCAGGCACTTTCTTCCGAGGCAGAGGCAGCAGATGCAATCTAGCAGAGATCAGGAACAAGTCCTGGGAGTCAAACAGCTCTACTGGGTTGCCAGAGGGAGGGATTGATGAGAAAAGTGAACTTTGCACTTATAGAGAACAGTGAAATAATAAAAAGGAGAAAAGGAAGACAGTGTTAGGCCACCTTGGCTGAAGCAACTCTACTCTTGCTGCTTTTTTTGAATAGAGTCTTGATTCTAAAGCACTTCCATTACTTTCTCAGAAGCAATGAGAGCCAGCACACCAAAACAGAGGAATTACTGCATTAAAAATAACACCAAAATACTGCTCTTATCATCAGGTTTCCATTGAGCAGCAAGAAGTCATGCATTGTATCATCTTGGTTCTTTGTATTGGCCAGAAGCAGCTTTGCAGGAAGATTTGGTGTCACCAAAGTACCCAAAACTAAGAAAGCACAGCAGTGAATGGCTAGGCAGCTCTGTAATAGCACATTAGAGTACTGGTACTACATTTACTTTGTCCTGCTGATTTTCATGGTTGCATTAAGGTGGCCAAGATCTGACAAAGCTGAGCAGTGTCTTGCAACCAAGTGACAGCATTTCTGGGAATAGGCTTTGGAATGACTAAAGTGACATGATGTGGTTCTGGCTACTTTATGTTGGTCTCAACAAATGAAATGGAATAAGTTTTGGAAGTTGCTTCACTCTTTCACTGTTCATATATATCCTAAAGAAATCTATTTAGCCCTAGATGGCATTCCCTTGGCAGGACTGCAGATGTGTTAAAATGCCAAGCTGGTGCAGCCTGTGTAGAGCTACTGATTGCGAAGTCGGAGTCTCAGAATTCTAAGCTTTAGCAGTAATCCAAGTGTCAGGGAGAGGACAGATAGAAATGTTTTCTTACCTGCTTTTCAGTCAATTTTGAGCAGTTTCATGCTGCATGTTTACTACTGCTTTCTTCAGCCCAGTCTCTTGAGAGCTGGTGGTTCTGCAGTATCGTGGCACGTGTTCCAGGGTGTGGGTGGCCCTGCCCTTCTGTAGCTGCTTACCCTGGAGAACTGAGAAAATTAAATACTTTACAATATTAGCTGCAGGCCTAAGTGGGTGATGCTGTGCAAATGTCTCTGATTAAAAGGACAATAGATGCTGCTCTATTTGAAAAAAAAGCACTTTAATACAAGTACTAGAAATGTGATAGAATATAATAAGCACTTTTGTACTTGAGTGCAGCTGCTGTGCAAATGCCCACAAGGAAAGGGCTAGCAGAGTAAATCAGCACAGGTTAAGTGTCTGTGCTTTCAAAACAAGGCTGAAATAGAATATGTTGGGTTTTTCCATTTTTTAATGGAAAAGCTAATTCCATTTTCAGCTACCAAGGATGAGAGAACAGACATTACATCTCCAGCTGCTTTAAATTTATGTATTTTACAAATTCTCAAAGCAGATAATAAAAACTTTTTGGTGCCCTGAGTCTAGAGTTCTATGTTTCTACTCTTTCTGGTAATCAGTACTGGCAATTACTGTTCCTGTTCTGATAGCATTTGTGAGAATAAACCAGTAGTTTGTGGCTACTTCTATAAAGCTTGATAAAAATGTTAAAAAACTGGCACCAATAATTTGGAAGTTGCAACATAAATGACCTGAATGAAATCAGTAAATAAATCTCAGAAACTTGGCAGATGTGATCACCAGCAACAAAGAGCCAAAGCAAAATTGCTACTGGTGACCAGGTCAGCCAAGTTTCTGAGCTTTAAATAAAAGCTAGAAGAGACATTTATGGGCAAACTTCTTTTACCATGTGCTGCTTCTTCGAGCATAGATTTGAGTTCTTTAAGAATTGTTCATTAAAGTTTCAGTTTAGGGTGGAATATGACAATCAGAGACACAATTTAGTGCCGGCTTATCCCTTCGTCTCATAGTTTCCCTGTAGTACACATGTGACTTGTTCAAGGCTCAGCCATCCTTCCCTCAAAGGGATGACCTGAGCTTTGAGTGTTTTTGTCAATGCCTGTGAAATAAATGGTGACATGAGGTACCTGGTGCTATTTCCCTGATGTTTTTGTGTGCGTTAGATGATATTGTGGAGCTAGGTGGATTTTTCCATAGATTTCCTCTTCAGGGATGGCATCTATAATTTTTCTTCATATTCCCAGCCATTGCAGGATGCCAGTAGCACAGTTACTGTGGTGTTTTACTTGCTGCAGTTGCCAGCATATTTTCCTGTATGCATTGGAATTCAGTTAGCATGTGTTTTCACTTCACTGGAGTCATTGTTGAAAGCAGCTATTTTCCTAACAGTGTGTGTTACATCTCATGCTGGTCAGTCTGAATATAAGAATGTCCCAAGATAGTAGGCAATAGACAAACCTAATGGATTAAATTAATGCCTATTGTGGGCTGAACAGCTTCAGCTAGAATTATCTCAGAAATTAACTTGACCCAATATGTGAACAGAACAGTTATTATCAAGAGTGCTGGTGATATCTTCCCTTTTACCACTGTTATTAGAACTAGAATGCAAACTTTAGTCCTTCTGAGAATGAATAAGGAGACATCTGCCCTCACTGAAGTCTAAGTCAGAGCTATTCTTCATACATACAGACAGACCCTTGGCTGGTGTTATCAGCCCAGCTGATTCCAATGTATCTGAATATCAAACACCATTCTCCAACTTCCTCCAAGAAATGAATGTTACTGCAGGTTTGCACAATGCTCTTGGGTCATAATTATGCAATTTGATGTGTAATCTGTTAGTTTATTCTGTACTGGCCAGAATGGAGATTAAGTGTCCAGCCTACCTTGCAGATGGTAAAAGCTGAGATGAGTTGTGACAATATGTCCCTGAAATTAGTAGAAGTAGCAAAATTGTTTGACTGCTGGTTAATAGTAAGATGCCTTCACTCCATCTGACTGATCAAATGCCTGCTTCTTGTTCCCCCACCCTTTCTTTCTTGCTTTAATGGGTTTGAGGCAAATTCATTTTAGTAATGAGAAATTTATTATCACAGCATCAGATATTTTACTTTTGCAAATCAAATATATCATGGAGTCTACTACTACCAGGCTCTAAATAAAAAAAAGAAAAAGAAAAAAAAACAGGAAACAAACCAAACAACTTCTTGGTAGTCTGAAGCAAATGAACTTACTTTTCTGACTTTTCCTGAACTATGGATTGCCATCTTGCAACCTTTACTGAGTTTTATTTGCTTGGTAAACTCTGCCACAGGATGAGTTTGAGGAATTAAGTAAAGTAACAACACACTCTTTTGGCTTCCATTTCTTCAGGGTGCAAAAATAGAATATTTGGATTCTTCTTTTCCAATTACTGCAATGTATCTTGTTTGCTTGTTGTCTGAAGAAAAATATTATATTTTGGGAGAAATTTTTCATTTCTAGAGGAAATTTTCTGCAGTCTAAAGATGTTCATTTAGTACCAATACTTTAATGTTTTTCAAAGATGAATAAAGTAACTACTAATGCAGTCTCAAAGACCATGTAAAGTATAAGAAGATTTTTTTTGCAATTTTTATCAGCTTAGTAAAATAGATCTTTCACTTTCCTAATTGATCTGCTATGTCCTCAACTATTTTACAATTTGATAATAATGTAGGGGCTGATGTCTCAGGGAGAAGTCATCCCTAAAAGGGAAAACTGTCGAATGAAAAAGCAATAGAGAAAAACCACTTGTAGCATTCATTGACTTGTAACAACAGCTTTTGCACCCTGTGAATCTTAATCTCATTCCAGGCAAAAAGTTGTATTGGACCTGGCTTTCAAAATGGGTGTTAAAATCATTAGGACAACATTTACGTTGCTATTCAGTGAGAAAAAGGGCAGTGTACTAAATGCTGTATAGTTTTACTGAACTGGGTCATTCTAAGTCTGTGTTGCATCTTGAAAGGTTTTAATAAGCTCCTTTACAATGACATCTCTACTTTCAGGCAGTGCTGTCCACTCCAAGGGAGGCCCAGCCATGTATTTGCTTAAAGCTCTGAAGTATTGGAAGGCTTTCCCCCAAAAAGGAATCTTCACTTTAAGATAACCTTCAAAAACCAGTAGCAGTCTAAGATGTGTGAGAGGAATAGAGATACTGAATAGAACAAATTCTGGCAGTCTCAGAGTCTCTTTTTTGCCCTTTGAAAATTAAGGTTACCAGAGAGGGAGCTTTTTCCCTGAGGCATTTCCTTAATGTTTTCCAAATGTTGCTTCATCAGAGACAAATGGTCAGAGCCACTGAAGAATCCTATTAGAGATGCAGATTTTTTGTAGTTTCAAATATGTTTCCATGTTTAGCTGCGTTCCTGAAGCTGTAGCTGAGATAAAGCATGTGTAACAGCTTTGCTTATAGAGTTCTCCACAGCTCAAACTCAAACAATTTTCCTTCAAGATGCATTAGAAGCAAGATGCTTCCAAATGTGACAATGGTTGCTCTGGTAAGCACTTAATCTGGTTCATGTAAAATATTCCTTTGTTGGCAAGGAAATGTGCTTCCAGCATTCCCTTGCATGAAATTCAGCAGGAGTTCAGCAAACTGCAGTTCAGCTGCTGAAGCACAGTCAGCTTTGGACTGCTTTGTGTATCGGTGTTTCACTTATTCCACTGTCCATTTTATTATTTCCTATACTCCACTAAAGCTAAAAAGAAAATGGGGAGAACAGAAAGAAGGGGGAAGTCAATGGCTCTGAAGCACTAGAAGTGATAGGCAGGACCATGTATAATATAATTGAAATTGTATATGCTTGAAGCTAATTGAAGCCCAGGTGTGTTTTACACAGGCCAGGCTTCCATCTGATGGTCTCCATCATATCTGCAGATGAGCTGACTGAAGGTATGAAGTCATGGTGCACTACAGGCTTATTTACAGAGGTGCTTCTGACACAATTTTTATACATGATGGAGTAGTGAATAATTTCTTGATTTTTTTTTTTCCCCGAACCCTTCCCTTTTCTTTCTCTATTTCCCCTATCTTTAAAGTCTCTTTGTTGACAAGTCTGCTTCTCTACAGGATCCTGACTTTTGTTGCCAGACCACTGAAGCTGACATAGAATAATTGTTACACTGGGAAACACACATCTATTCTTGCTGCCAATGATAGAGTTAAGAAAAACTGGTCTTCCGTGACTAGACTGGCAACATCAGGGACCAGTGGCAAATTTAAATGAGGCATTACTGAAATGCTATTTGAAAAATGCAGGAAATCAGTACAACCATTCTGGCCATAATGATCTGATTCTCTTTATACAGCAATAGTTCAGTTGGTAATAGCAGGTGATACCATGTTAAAGAGAGAAAGAAAAATCAGCTGAAACCTCTCCAGCCATAAGCTTTGTTATATTAAGCCAAATTTCCTAGTGTGCAATTGGTTAATGTTTCCAACATGCAAACGTGTGTCAGTTGGCTCAATAATGTCTCACTAAGCAAAACCAGAAAAACAACAACAAAGAGAAGGCTGGGATAAATGCTGAATTTATGAAGTGTAGTTACTTTTTTGTGCTTTGGAGAAACGCGCAAAGGCAGCTGTACTATCCATACACCCCTCTCCAAATCTATTGTACATGTAGTCAATGTGTATTTAATCACTAGAGTATGCAGAGTGTAATGTCTTTCCCACTTGAAATATTTTAAGCACCAATTCAGCTACTCTAGGCTTTTTGAAGAGACAGTAATATTGCAGTATGTTGTCCCAGGGACTCTTCACTCTCCAGTTTGGTCATGGGTCATTTCCTCTGATTTAAACTGAAGGATTGCCAAAACTACATAAGCAAAAAAAAAAAAAATTCTCTCCTTAACATTTCATTAGGTCCTTTCATTCATTTCTCTTCAACATCACTGCAAAGCTCTCTGAAGAGGATGGGGGTGGCTCCACTCCAGATGTCTCCAGAGTAAAGAGCTTTCCCTTCCTTTTTGGCCTCAGGCACTGCTCTTAAATAAGGCTATTATTGCCAGACAGTGGTGGAAATTAATATCAAACATAAAACTTCCCTGAGAGACTACTAAATCAGTGTTGACCTGATTTTAATAACATGTAATATTTCCATGGATTGCAAGCAAGTAAACAAGCTTTGATGAACACCTTGCATAAATGGACTTTGAAATGGAAAAGACTGTTAAAAAGTCATGAAAGATAGAGACTCTTTTCTGTAGGAAAAAGTAAAGGAATTTTTTTTGTAGAACAGCGCTTCACTGATTTAGAAATTTCTTGTGTCACTAATGTGCAGTTTCTTGCCTTGGACAGGTCTGCCATTAAATGCTTTTGGGAAAGATGCTCAAAAACATTAGTGTTATGTCTTGCTGGAATCCACTGGGAAAAATGTACTTTGAAAATCATGTAAGGGATTTGTTTGTTTGGGATTTAGTCCTCTTTTGTGTTACAGATGTGCCAACAGCTGCTAAAATTGAGATATTCTGTGTTAATCTTTTGATGATTCTTCATGAGACATACAGGAGAGAAATGGATTGCCTCTTCAGATAAATTGTATTTGGGATAATGTGAATTTCAAAGCAACAGTGCTGAAGAACTGGCAGTAGTTCTTCAAGTATGTACTTTCTAAGTGAACACCTTCTTCCTTTGAGAAGAAGTAGTAGTTAGTCTTGAGTCCAGCATTGTTGGTGGCATGACTAGAAATTGCTGATGTGCCAAGTAGGGAGTAACCAACCTGTAATTTTCTAGATTATGCTTTATCCCTCCAATGGGAACTTAACCTTGCTTAGACACAGCTACTAACAGCCTAGAGAGCAGTCTGTGAGGCAACCACTCCTGACCACATGGACAGCACTGGGGTGTGATTGTCTGCCTCAGCTTTAGCAAGGCTTTCAGCACTGTCTCTCACAGCATCCACACAGGCAAAATCATCAAGGAGTGTGGGTTAGATGAGTGGACAGTGGATTGAGAACTGGCTGGAGGACAGATCTCAGAGGGATATGATCAGGGTCTAGTTGGAGGCCTGTCTATAGTGGGGTTCTCAAAAGTTCAATGCTGGGCCCAGTATTGTTTAACCTGCTCACCAATGACTTGGATGAAGGGGCAGAGGCCTCCAGCAAGTTCTCTCACGACACAAAGCTGGGATGAGTGGCTGACACCTCAGAGGGCTGTGCAGCCCTTCAGAAGGGGCCTCAGCAGTTGGAGACATGGGCAGAGAGCAACTGTCTGAAATTCAACTCACTGTGATCACTTCCAACCTTCAACTATGATTCCTGGTAGTGTTTTTAGCTCAGTGAGAGTCCAATGAAGAAATATTTTTGCAGGGCCTCCAGCAGTGCACTCAGATGCAGTGCTTGTCCCTGGAAATGTGTCTGCTGCAGTCAGAGGTCTGCCCAGCTGCCACTGTGCTCTATCCAGTGCTCTGAACATGAACAACATCTGCCTGGTGCACTTATGATGCTTTGTTGGATACACAGCCTGCTCACACTTTAGGCTGTAAAAGAATTGCTGCATGCCTAAGAGCATAGATTATATCTGCATTTCTACCTCTGTGTGTCTGGCCATTTGTGTATGCTGTAGACTATTAGTTTTAAAGCAGTGCTGCTGTTCCTCAGAGTTCTGTTGGGACTCAGAACTGTTGCTGCTCATGTTGCAAAGTATGTAGTCTTTCAAAATCAGTGTCTTGTCCATAGCATGTTTTTTTACTTTGTTTTACAAATTCCAGTTTGAGTCTGTCATCATCTTACAGCATCCATTGTGAACCAATTGTTTTAAAAGCTTTACAAGTTGTGAGAGCCTTATGCAGTAGCTGGTCTTGTGGGGTTATAAATAATAGTTCTTATTTCTTCTATGGGTGTATAAATAATGGTTCTTATTTCTTCCATGGATACTTAAAGTTTAGGGCATTTGACTTCTTCTTGGATGCAGCCTGTAATCATCCAGTCTAATATTTAATTCCCAGCACATTTAATAGTCATCACACTTCAACATCTTTTTTTTTTTTACCTCTTCTCTTTGCAGTAGGGAGTGCTGTGATGTTTGAGACAGCGAGTCTCTCTGGATCTGGTTCAGTTGACATGGGGTCCCTTGGCAGGCAGGGCATTCTGTCTTCCATTAATAATTGTACCTGGCAATGTGGCAAAGGTTTGAATGTCTGATTTGTATCTTCTGTCACAGTAGAAACTCTGCCTGACATCACAGAAGCTGCAGGTTTTTAAAGGTGGAGGGTTTATTTGGGCAGCTTGAGTGACCTCAGTTATTTATAGTACACAGCTCAGTGGCTTTGGATTGACACCAGCTTGGGAGAAGTTTTGGTGCACTTTCTTTGCAGCTCTTCCTGGCCTTGGCCAGCTTCCATGTCATGAATTCTGTGCTTGGGCAGGCTGGAATGGACTGGTTGACCAGAACAGAGGGACTGCTTCTAAACTCAGTCTACTGTCCTGGAAATTCTCTACTTAAAATGATAGAGGATCTTTAGAGTGATCCTTTTTGAGGAAAAAATGGAGACTTCCCGATGACTATTCTCTTCCCCGCTGTATTTCAAATGAAATCTGGGTACTTAATTCATTATTGAAGCCTGTGGCTCGTCCTGCCCTGCTGGTCAGCCACAGTGGACATTCTGTACATCAGCCATAGTATGTTCTCAGTGATACATGCTTGCTATTCTTAGTTCTTTTATTGGCAACCACACTTGCTGTTTAGCCTCAAAATGAGGCTAATTTTTCCATGTACTTATCAAGCTAATCCTGCTGCTTTCCCAGTGAATTTCCCAGTCTCCTGAGACTGTCAGTTGCAATCAGCTGCCCATTGTTTATTCACCCTGGCTGCAGGAACAGCTGGAGACTTCTGCATCCTGGCTGCTTGTGAGCCAACTATCTCTGCAAGCATTACTCACACCAGGAGCAACCTTCCCTTCCTATTATTGCTTTATTACATGTGGTACTCTCTTCTTTTCTTGAGTTAGTTGTGGTAATGGGCCCCAGAATTGCTGTTTCCCATAACTCTTACAAAATTGCCTCTCAGCTGCATATTTATCTTCCTATGGGACATGATGTTTCCATAGAATATTTTCTGGCCCTTGACACATGCATCCTCAGTTTGAGTTCCTCTTTTCCACTGGATCCCTTTTAGCTTTAGCCTGTGTACATGTTCCGTATCAGTGGTCCTTGCTGGGAAAAAGAGAAGCTGCATCACAAATTGCACTTAAGGGACGGAAATTAAATACTATAAGAACAACAGTAATGGATTTAGCTATATGTTCATCCTTTGTCACCCTACTGGGGTTCTGTCTACTGCTAAAGCAAGGGTGGGGAGAGGGGCTAGGGAAATTCCAGCTGTCATTGAAACATACTTCTCTATTGGTGTAGTTAATAGAAGTGTATCAGGTGCCATGCAGTACATTGAGCAGATTCATTTTCAAGAGTTCAGCTCAGGCCATCTATTGATTATATAGTAAATCCAACTTTCAAACTTCTAAATTGGGATTGGAGAACTTCTGGTTGCATGAAACACAGCAGTGATCCAGTGTAAACTCACCCTGAAGGTTCAGATTTGTTCAAAAGCAGTACTTTAACTTGTATTGTAATTTGTAATACTGATACATGAACTTGTAATACTGTGGTATTAGCATGCTATCATATAAACATAATCATGAAATGCTTGTATAAACAAGCATTGTTTCTTCACACAAAACCAGCTTGAAAACCACTCTGGGCTGCGTGCCCTGGCCAATCTGCCAAAACCACCATGGCCTGATCCAGATCCAAGCAGTACTTCTGGGTGATCATGTGCCCTGGCGTTCTTTGCTGGGCACCTGCAGTGACAAGCACACAATGATAAGTGATCTTGAGCTCTTGGCAGAGCTCAGGCTCTAGGTGTTGCTATTCTGTCTGCCTGAGCCATGGCTAATGCCATGAAGGGAAGCTGGACACCCACAAAAATCTTTGAGGCTACATAAATTCTTTCTTCTTCAGGATTTACTAGCAGACTGGTTCCAGTCCCACTCATTCCTCTTTCTGTAGCTTTAACTGTTTCTAGCACTTGAAGACCAATTCACTCCAAGAATGGCTCCTGTTGTTGAGCTTTTCCCAGGTACTACTTGTGAAAATGTGATGGAACATGTGAGGAGCAGACCAAAGTTGAGATTCTTACATTATCCATAGGCCCTGTATAGAATGAAGAGAATCTCAAGGCAAGATACAGGAGGTAACGTTGCCTAGGCATCCCCATTTCTCATCTTCACATCACAGAGTTCCATTTGGACTCACTGTATGATGCGTGATGCTGAATCCCAAAAAAACTGCCTCCAAACTGTATTTTCCCATATGTAAAAATCCTCTCACTATATCCTTTGAGGAAAAGAGATTTTTTTTTTTTTTTACTAGAGCCAAACCTCAGAGTAGCTCAGTACTCTGAGCAAATTTCTAACAAAAAAAAAAAACAAAACCAACACCTACAACCTATTACATGTTCAAAGTTTCAGTCTTCACAATTTAGCAGTCATTACCAAATGTCAGTGACAGGTATAATCTGAGTGTCACTGCAGAATGAAAATATAAGCAGTCTCCCTACTTTGGCTACTCCTCTGTTTTATTGTGTTGGGAAGAGATATTTGAATCCACAGGATGAAGCCACCCTGTTTTGTCAGTCCTACAAACCACGTAGTTTTGGCTATATAATATAAAGTATTGGCTATAATAATATAAAGTATTATTTGCACACCTACTGCTAATTTTCTGGAGTATTTAAACTGATTTGGGCTCTTTCTTAAGCTGAGAGAGCTTTTGGTTATGTCAGATGCAGTTCAGATGCAGTGAGGCAGTGTCAGAGGCGCCTGCTGGGTGAGTCCCACTGTCTGTAGGAGAAAGGGAACAACCAAGGTCAGTAATGAAAAGCTGCCTTAGATGTCAGCTGCATATGCAGCTGAGATCTGTCTAACAGATCCATGTCCTTCTTTTTATGTAGGTACTCCAAGGAACAGAAGCCTGCCCAGTGGCTCTCAGTATACATGGCTCAGTCTTTAGAAAGGATGGCCTTTAAGTTTGAAAGATGTGTTTACAGTAAGAAAACTATTGTATCAGCAGTAGAGATGATTAATCTCATTTAGGGTGAACTTGTTTCAGTTTCTTCCAGCTGCCTTTTGCTTTGAATCCATAATAGCTGTGCCCACAGTGTTGGATCTACTAATAAAAACTGCTATGAAGAACCAGTCTGGGACATAAGTGCCCTGTCTGGCAGAAAGGTTTTACCCATCTTACAGGGATTCTAAATTCCAAGCACAGTGAAGAGACTGTTTAATTCTTCCCTGACCTACTTGCTGGTACTTCATCCTTGCTGCATTCTGTGCTGCTGAGAGCAGGGCAGGCCTGTAGAACATGGGCTTCTTCTGGCAGCCTCTAAGCCAGAGCAATTAATTCATTTTTTCAGATTTTCCTCCAGCCATCTAATTTCCACTTACATGTATAAAGGAGTCACCTGGTTTGTTTACCAGACCTGGCCAGCAGCTAAGGCAAAAAATGGGTAGATGTGATTCAGCTAAAAAGACCAAAATAATGGAGGAGTTTATCTGGGAGATTCTTTAGTTTCCCTTCTCTACCATCTGCTTTGTGCTTTTTGAGTCAGGGAGGATGTTCAGACACCCCTTGTCTTGATACTTCCCAGCATTCTGTCTTGCACAAGGCTGTCATGCACTTTTTATGATCATATCACTAAATAGCCTCTTAGCTCCAGGGGACAATTTGGAGGACCTGGATTATATCATATTCAAGTACTTAGATCTGTGCTATTAAGATGCCTGTCCTGGGCAACAGGCAAAATCAGAGAGCATATAAAAATATTGGTCAGAAGGGCTCCACTTAAGCAACTTGTGTCACTGCTGGGTTTGTGCAGCTGATCTTCTTTTACTGCTGTCTGCCTTTTGAGGAATTAAACAATACACAGGAGTACAATGCAGAGGTGTGTTGTATCCTCCTACACTGAAACACTGTCCCTATGGTAGCTGTGTTTTAAAATGTCACCCTGTCTCCAGCTCATCTGGTTAAAAAAGAAAAAAAAACCAAAAAAAAAAACAAAACAAAAAAAAAAGGCCTGAAGACAAGAACTCTAAGAAAGAAATGCAAAGGAATGTTAGTTGATGCTGTCTTAAAGGACACAGATAAAAGTGGGATTGTCACTCTTGCTGAAGTCCTCAGTCTGCATCATGCAGCAGAGGGAATTCTGGAGGTCTTTTCTAGGTGACTCCTAAATTCTGTCCCATGGATGGGTGCCTTATTTTATATGGACCACTTAAGCAGCACAGCTACAGGCTGCTCTGGTGAGACACAGAGGAGTAAATGTACCTGCTCAGTGGAGCCCAACACACAAAGCCTGCCTGGAAGCCAGGGGTGCACCCAAGCACAGCCCTGGGAAACATAACTGCTTCTGAAAAGTGACGGCACTGACTGCAGCCCAGGTTCAGCCATGCCAGCTGCCCAGTGTTTACAGCCATAAAGAGAAGACTCCACTTTTGCCTAAGAAATTGCATTAAATATCCTTTGATGAAGTCTTTTGAAAAGTTAAATGCACTATTACCTTAGCCTTTTGACAGCAAGAGAAATGAGCGATCTTCAGAAGTTCTGATTAAACATGAAAGGTAAAACTGATTGGAAAAAGAGGATTGAGGAAAAGAGATTTTCATACTAAAACATTTTTACAAATATTGTGTATTTTCGGTATTTGCACCAATTCCAGGAAGTAACATAATACTATTTTGATTAGTATTTAGATCACTGAAAGCAGTGTGAAACAGTAGCTACTGGGTAGATGTAAAGAGGTAAAGATGGTAAAGAGGGAAACTCCTTAGTGGTTTAATATAGATGTTACCAAATTCACTGCCATAGAGGTATGCTTGGAATCATATTTTCTAGCCATGTCACATCATAAAGTCCTTGTGCTTTCCTCAGTATTTACACATATAGCCTTGCAATTTTTTCCTTATCAGCTTTCTCATAGTTACTTTCTCTGCAACTATTTCTATTAAACCTTTATTTGTATTATTTACAGGCACATCTGTGTTATTCCCAAGGAGTTTTTCATGTTGACTTCTTTATTTGTAGTAGTTTATATTTTTCTTTCATGGCTGGCTATAGGTTTTCCTGAAATGACATTCCAATTTTAACATTGCCATATAATGTCAGTGTTAAAATGTTTCTAAGAAGGAAATACACTGTGATAATTTAAGCCTCAGAAAACCAAGAGAAGGCTGTTATAAAGGAAGACACTCCTCTGAGGTCAGGTAGAATTTAGCATAGCAAGAGCTTGCTTCTGCCACCTTCAGTCACCTTGAGCAGCCTGTGATTTCTGAGGGGCCACACTCTTTCAGGTCCTTTGGGCTCCTTGCCCAGTGAAAACCTCTCCAGTGAGGACAAGGGGAGATGAATCTAAGAGTTTCCTGCCTAGAAGCTTTCTGAAAAGATTAATTACTCCGTGAAAGAGTCAAGTAATGAGGAATGACATTGCTTTTGTCGTAGGCCATTGGGTCCCTGGATGGTCGTTCCCATTTTCCAGGGCTAATCTCTAAAGTAAATAGTTGTCTTTTTGTTGACTGTCAGTGGTGTGTCACTGTGCAGTGACCTGCATGTGCAAGTGCTCTGGACTAAGATCTTGTGGCCTCTGTCACGTCTGTGCAGGGTGTATCTCCTGCTCCCCAATGCCCCCTGCCATCAGTTCCTTTCAGTCTGAAAAGAAGGAGATTGAGCAATTTGTCACCGCTTGTTGTGAAGTGGCTTTTGCTGCTTGATGTCCAAGTCCTTTCTTGCTGGCCTTTCTTCTCTTGCTTTTGAACCTCTTTTTCATTTCTAAAGGGATGCTTTGCTGTATCCCTCCTCCTGCCTTTTTCTGCTATTTTCTGTTCTCTGCTTAACTCCTTCCTTCTTTACAGATTGAGGCTTTACATGTCCGTGTGTGCACACACGCACAGAGAATGTAAGTAGATAGGAAAATTTACTTCCTACAGACACCTACAGACCTACTTTTTTCTCTATGTTTTCACAGTGTGGTCTACTCTTGGTCCCTGACTAATTAAAAGTATCATGACACCAAAGCAGCATGCACACACTCATCCAATTATTTTTTATTTAGTTGTACGTTGTATTTGTTATTTCCTTTCTAAGCCATATGAGAGCACCTTCCAAGGGACTGTTTCTTTGAAAACTGTTGATGTCAGGGAATGATGTATGAGTAGTGGTTTGCTGTGCAGCTGCACAGTCTTCCAAAAATAACAGTGAGGATGCTTAAAAATCTTCCCTTTTATTAGGAAATTTGCCTTGGTCACGTGAGAACTTTCACCTGGTGACAAATTCAATATTTATATCTCTATTTGTATCTACTGCCAGTCTTTTATATGCATCCCAATAGATTTAAACACCACAAAGAGAGAAGGTGAAGCTAACCAGAAATCTAGTCCTCTGCATCCCACAAAAGTAATTTCTTTGTTTCTGCTGTCACACTCTACAGCATGGCTCTCTTCCTTGGTGACAAGATTGAGGACTCCTGTTTGGTTTTGGGAAGACAACCAGGTACACACACCTTTATTCTGTGTACAGCTATGCAGCTAATTGTTTTCCTTGTGGTTGCCCTGTGATGATTCTTCATTAATAAAAAGATGCAATGAAGAGAATTCTCACTGTGATGAACCCTGCAGTGTTGCAGCTGATGACAGAAAAGAGAAGGGAACCAAACCTTAGGCATCCCAGCTTAATCAAGTGGATTGTAATGTAGCACTGTCACTTTTTGTCCCTGGTCCTTTTAAGTACTCTATTTTTTTCTCATAGAATGAGCCAAAGGGTATCAAAGAGTGACTGTGTGCAGAAGACATCTCAAGGATTCACTCCCACCTCCCCCAGACAGCTGATCAGGAAGCATACCACTTGATCCCAACTGAAGGGGAAAACCAGGGATATTTTCAAAACAAAATACAAGCTCAGCAGTCTCTGGGACACATGGGTAAGCTGAATTTCAGCCATGTCCAAGGCTTTACATAAGCTGAGATCTTGTGCACACACCTCTGAAAGGCTTAAACTGCTCAGCTGGTAATGGAGTGTCTTTAACTGCAGGAAACAAAGCCCTGCCCTCACCTCACAGATCTTATAACCTCAGTAGGTGATAAGAAAATGAGCAGATGTAAAACCAAAGGTAACATCCAGCTGAGCTTGAGAGTTTGGAATAAGTGTAAGGGGAGTAACCACAACACAGGGGCAATGAGTCACTGGCAGCTGTTGGGTTTATCAGAAGGCATCACTAATTCTCAAGCAGAAATTTGAAGTGACCATAGGTTCTCTTTACAAAAGAGGAAGAAGCAGTAGTGCAGTCTTGGAGAGCGCCAGCAGCTGCAGAGTCACCTCTTACCTTCTTGGTCAGCTGCAAGCAAGCACTGAGCAGTGTGTGCTTTGATAGAAGGGGGTAATGGCATGGAAAACTTGTATCCAGTAAAGGTAGATGAGGGATGCAGAGTATGAAAATACTGTAGAGATCATGAGTCAGTATTTTGCTGCAATGAGTTTGATAATTTCCTAGGGAGAGAAGGTAGATGGGTTTAAATCAGGGAGAGGAAGCTTCAGGTGTAGAGGTGAGACAATGAAAACCTGACCTAGAGCTTTACCAAAGGAAAGGGGGCTGGATTTTTAAGGTAGTTTGCAGGTAGAATGAACATGATTTGTGCTGAACAGGTTGCCTTTTCTCTTGCNGAATACTGCAGAGATCATGAGTCAGCATTTTGCTGCAATGAGTTCAATAGTTTCCTAGGGAGAAAAGTAGCTAGGTTGAGATCAAGGAGAGGAAGCTTCAGGTGTAGAGGTGAGACAATGAAAACCTGACCTAGAGCTTTACCAAAGGAAAGGGGGCTGGATTTTTAAGGTAGTTTGCAGGTAGAATGAACATGATTTGTGCTGAACAGGTTGCCTTTTCTCTTGCCAGCTGTATGCATTAAAGAGAAGACTGCTTTTGCCATTCACAGGTTACTCCTCTTACAAAATTACTGAAAATTTCCATGCCTGTTGTTATTTAGAAACAGCTGCAATTAAGGAAATCCAATTATTTCAGTTCCCTCTGTTTTGGTTCCTCTTATTGTTGAAATTAGTTCTTCTACTAGAATCTGCAAGCTTTTGCAACTTCTGTTTTCCTCATTATTCCTGATGTAACCATTATGTCAGCATAAAAATCCTCCCAGCTTGCACAGTGCTTTTCTATAGTTCTGAAATCCTGTGAGAAGATTTTTGTTCAGGAACCTAAAACTTTAAGGCTATCCAAACTGTGCTTCTGAATTTTTATCTTCTTTTTTATGTCACTACTAAAAGCAAAAGCTCACACAACTTTAGGGCATTCTTTAATTAACCCTCATCTTACTCCCACTCATGTTCAATGAAATACTTCCTTTCATGTCAAGGGAACCTGATCTGAGTGAAGTTAAAGCCTTGATAATACCAATCTTACTTTGGGAATATTAAGGATTATTGTAATGTGAGCAGAGATCAATACTCAGAAAGTTTTCTGGTGATGCAAAACTGGGGGGAGTCACTGAGACACCTGAAACTCTGCTGCCATTCCATGGGACCTTGATATGCTGGATAGTTGCATAGAGAGAAACTTAATGAGGTTTAACAAAGGCAAATGCAGGGTCCTGCATGTGGGGAGGAAGAACCCCAAGTCCCAGCACAGTTTGAGGGGTGACCTTCTGGAGAGCAGCTCTGTGGGGAAGCACCTGGGAGTCTTAGTGGGTGACAAGTGGACCATGAGCCAGCAGTGTGTCCCTGTGGCCAGGAGGGCCAGTGGTACTCTCTGGTGCATCAGGAAGAGTGTGGCCTGCCCCTCTGCTCGGCCCTGGTGAGGCCCCACCTGCAGTTCTGTGTTCAGTTCTGGGCTCCTTACAATGCAGATGACAAGGAGCTACTGAAGAAGGTGCAATGAAGGAACACAAAGATGATGAGGAGTCTGCAGCATCTCTCTTATGAGGAGAGACATTGGGAGCTGGNTACAATGCAGATGACAAGGAGCTACTGAAGAAGGTGCAGTGAAGGAACACAAAGATGATGAGCCTGCAGCATCTCTCTTATGAGGAGAGACATTGGGAGCTGGGCCTGGTTAGTCTGGAGAAGACTGAGAGGGGACCTCATTAATGCACATAAAAATCTCAAAACTGATGCCAAGAGGAGTGCCAGACTCTTTTGGTTGGTCCCTAGCAACAGGGCACAGACTTCAGGAGAGGTAAAGAAACTAATTATTCTATAACTAGCAGAGAGAGGTACAAATCCAGAGGAACCATACACAATCATTCCAGATTGCTTTTATATACTGCCTTACATGAGTTTTTTCTTCACTTGTAGGTTATTCAGTAGATTTAAATCAAACTGGGGAAAGGAAAGTATTTGTTCTTCTGATCCCCACTTGCAGTTTCTTTTCTTTCCTGGAACACGGTCACTTTCAGGGAGTTTCAGACAACCGGTTTCCTTCTAATCATTTACACACCCTGCATCTGCCCTTTCACTTTGTTTGTTGATGTCCAGAGCTCTTTGATGGTAGTCACTTGACCAGCTTCTTCAGGCAATGCCTGAAGTGATGTCTCCAGTTGATGTGCTTTTTGTAAACAGACTCTCAAAACACAAAACATCCAGAGGGTGCAAAGGGCAGATGTAGGTGTGCACACTATTGCTAGCTATCCACAACTTTTTCCATCTTTAAACAGAATACATTTTGACCCCCCTTTAAACATTTTCTTTAGTGATGATGCCTGAAGGGGCACTGATAGCAGGCCACATCCCATGATACTGCCCACCTCACTGATTTCTGTTGCCTCTTGTTCTCGCCCTCTGTTGATCTGTGTTTTAATCTCTGCTTCACATATTTTATAAATGTGTACAGAAGCCAGCAGAGTACAGCTTTGATCTCTGACCTGCTCTTATTATCAAACTCATCAGTAACATGGAGTTCCTGGAGCACAGTTTTTTGTTCAATACTGTCCAACAGGGAGAATTAGCACACAATTTCTCCAGTGTCTGATGAAAGATGATGCTCAGCTGGTGCACAGATAGCATTCCTCTCTTTTTCCTCTCTACCTACTTCCATGAAACATGCAGAAAGATAACATGCAAGAGACCTTGTGTGTGAAATGCAGCTGGCCAGAGGTTCAGAATAATGAAGGCAGGAACTGAGAAATTCCACAGCCATGACTTATGTTTCACTTCCAGATCTTCTAAGCTAAAAATGGACTGGTTTATTTCCAGTTAAGGAAAAACAAAACTGGGATGATACTATTCCAAGTGGTGTGCAAAGTGTAAAACAGACAACAGAGCAAAAGTAAGGCTGTCTTACTGGGCTACAGACATTCTGCTAACAGAGGACAATGTAGAAAAGCAAATGTGCACAAAGCCTGTTCTTCCTTAAGGGGAAATGATTGACATTTTTACTTTGCTTCTTCACGTTAAATCAGATCTGTGTTTCTGGAATTACAGTGCTTCACATAAAATCTGAAAGTATCTATAATCAAGACTGTGATGAGGATACCCCAAATAACCATCCTCATGAAAACCTACTTCAGTCTATAATAAGTCCCTCTCCTCCTCCCGAGCTTTCTTGGAAGAAAAATGTAGAGGAAGTAAAACAGGATCTTGCTGACTCCACTTTTCCCCCAGCTTCTCAGAAATAGTTCCAATAGAAGGCAATCATTACAGCAATTTAAAACCTGCATTTAGAGGATGCTGAAGGATTTGTTTTTCTCCATGAGAATGCACTTCAGGTTTCACATGCAGGAATGGGAGAAAAGGGTCACTCTGGCTCATAGTCTGCAATGCTAATCGAGCAAATGCTGGGGAAATAGGCCAGTGTTTTGTNACTTAATGAGGTTTAACAAAGGCAAATGCAGGGTCCTGCATGTGGGGAGGAAGAACCCCAAGTCCCAGCACAGTTTGAGGGGTGACCTTCTGGAGAGCAGCTCTGTGGGGAAGCACCTGGGAGTCTTAGTGGGTGACAAGTGGACCATGAGCCAGCAGTGTGTCCCTGTGGCCAGGAGGGCCAGTGGTACTCTCTGGTGCATCAGGAAGAGTGTGGCCTGCCCCTCTGCTCGGCCCTGGTGAGGCCCCACCTGCAGTTCTGTGTTCAGTTCTGGGCTCCTTACAATGCAGATGACAAGGAGCTACTGAAGAAGGTGCAGTGAAGGAACACAAAGATGATGAGCCTGCAGCATCTCTCTTATGAGGAGAGACATTGGGAGCTGGGCCTGGTTAGTCTGGAGAAGACTGAGAGGGGACCTCATTAATGCACATAAAAATCTCAAAACTGATGCCAAGAGGAGTGCCAGACTCTTTTGGTTGGTCCCTAGCAACAGGGCACAGACTTCAGGAGAGGTAAAGAAACTAATTATTCTATAACTAGCAGAGAGAGGTACAAATCCAGAGGAACCATACACAATCATTCCAGATTGCTTTTATATACTGCCTTACATGAGTTTTTTCTTCACTTGTAGGTTATTCAGTAGATTTAAATCAAACTGGGGAAAGGAAAGTATTTGTTCTTCTGATCCCCACTTGCAGTTTCTTTTCTTTCCTGGAACACGGTCACTTTCAGGGAGTTTCAGACAACCGGTTTCCTTCTAATCATTTACACACCCTGCATCTGCCCTTTCACTTTGTTTGTTGATGTCCAGAGCTCTTTGATGGTAGTCACTTGACCAGCTTCTTCAGGCAATGCCTGAAGTGATGTCTCCAGTTGATGTGCTTTTTGTAAACAGACTCTCAAAGCACAAAACATCCAGAGACTGCAAAAGACAGATGTAGGTGTATGTGCTATTGCTAGCTATCCAAAACTTGTTCCATCTTTAAAGTAGAATGAAATTGTTTTGTCCCCCCTTTAAACATTTTCTTTAGTGATGATGCCTGAAGGGGCACTGATAGCAGGCCACATCCCATGATACTGCCCACCTCACTGATCTCTGCTGCCTCTTGTTCTCACCCTCTGTTGATCTGTGTTTTATAAAATATGTGAAGCAGAGATTAAATGTGTGCAGAAGCCAGCAGAGTACAGCTTTGATCTCTGACCTGCTCTTATTATCAAACTCATCAGTAACATGGAGTTCCTGGAGCACAGTTTTTTGTTCAGAACTGTCCAACAGGGAGAATTAGCACACAATTTCTCCAGTGTCTGATGAAAGATGATGCTCAGCTGGTGCACAGATAGCATTCCTCTCTTTTTCCTCTCTACCTACTTCCATGAAACATGCAGAAAGATAACATGCAAGAGACCTTGTGTGTGAAATGCAGCTGGCCAGAGGTTCAGAATAATGAAGGCAGGAACTGAGAAATTCCACAGCCATGACTTATGTTTCACTTCCAGATCTTCTAAGCTAAAAATGGACTGGTTTATTTCCAGTTAAGGAAAAACAAAACTGGGATGATACTATTCCAAGTGGTGTGCAAAGTGTAAAACAGACAACAGAGCAAAAGTAAGGCTGTCTTACTGGGCTACAGACAGTAATGCATCATTCTGTTAACAGAGGACAATGTAGAAAAGCAAATGTGCACAAAGCCTGTTCTTCCTTAAGGGGAAATGATTGACATTTTTACTTTGCTTCTTCACGTTAAATCAGATCTGTGTTTCTGGAATTACAGTTCTTCATGTAAAATCTGAAAGTATCTATAACCAAGACTGTGATGAGGATACCCCAAATAACCATCCTCATGAAAACCTACTTCAGTCTATAATAAGTCCCTCTCCTCCTCCCGAGCTTTCTTGGAAGAAAAATGTAGAGGAAGTAAAACAGGATCTTGCTGACTCCACTTTTCCCCCAGCTTCTCAGAAATAGTTCCAATAGAAGGCAATCATTACAGCAATTTAAAACCTGCATTTAGAGGATGCTGAAGGATTTGTTTTTCTCCATGAGAATGCACTTCAGGTTTCACATGCAGGAATGGGAGAAAAGGGTCACTCTGGCTCATAGTCTGCAATGCTAATCGAGCAAATGCTGGGGAAATAGGCCAGTGTTTTGTGGTTTCTGGCTGTTTAACTGCCAAGGGAACCATCAATCCAGTACATAATAATAGAATCTTCTTATCTTTCTTAGACAGATTTGGATTTGGTAGGGGCTACATGGGAAACATCTGAGCATAAGCTTTCCTTAAGAGTATGACAGCCATTGATGTACACATCCTGTGCCATGGGTGGGAGAAAATTCCCCATTTGTCATCACCACTGCAGCACTTGCATGGATAGAGCAGCTGCATCTCTTGCCCCTCTACAGCACTTGCTCTGTGTACAACAGCAGCCAGCAGCACTGTAACATAAGTGTCCAGAATCATACTTCATTTTGATTACCTGTAAAACCATATTCTATGAAAGAGGAGGAAGAAAATGCCATTAGTTTCCTCAAATAGATCAAATTTCAATAATAATCCTGAAAATTCCTTTGCCTTTGATTTAACAAATGCAGGAAGGGCCTGGGTTGTCACTAAATCAGCTGTGCACTGGTAGAAGGAACTTGTACAACAGGAGAGATTCAGTGATCTAATTAAAAAGTCTCAGGCTATTGGAGGTTTCCATTATGAGAACAGAATGTTTGTCTGCCTCACAATTATGTTGCTATCTTGACTTGTCTCATATATCACAGACATGTGGAAATTAATTTGGGGGTGAACTTAGAATGTGTTCCTTATGGCACTCTCTTTTAGGAAGGTTGGAAAAAATGTGCTTCCATTTAAAGGTCCTAAAATTTGTTTCCAGTGCTTTTATATTGCATTCTGATACCTGACCTTTTCTTTTTATTATTTTCCCATCAGGGAAAAAAAAAAAAATCTGAGTTTTCATCTTATTAGTGGTGCAGTTCCATAGGAGCTTTTAAAACTTTTCTGATGCTACAAATACTTCCAATTTTCTGGGTGTAGGGCATGGTACCACTGCCTGCAATTCTTCTGAGCAACCTATTCCAGGTTAGTTTCCATTTCAAAAGAGCCTGCTCCATTTGAAAGCATAGTTTCTTTTGCTACATCCTAAATATTTCATGGAGGTCATGTTTCTAAATTATTCAGGAAAGAAAAGAAAAAGAAGTAAAGTAGATGCTATCAGCAATCAAAGCCATAGAAATAGCATTGTCTGCTAAGTGATATCTGAGCATGTTCCTGTTTAATATAACGGCAAGAAGGTAATGCAGTCCCAAGTGTTTAGGAAGTCCTGTGGAGAACAAGAGCACAGCTGAAGAATAGAGAACATATTGGATGAGTATGTTCTCAGCTGCAATCACAGCACAAAACTCTCTTGCTGCAAATCTTCTTTTCAAGGTCTATTACAGATCTATGTAGTGTGTATGTATATAGAAACATGCAGGGTATTGGGCTTGGCAGGAAAGGGTGCAGGGTGATTGGCAGTAATGAACAGTGTGCATGTTGGAACAAACTCTGAAAACAAACACTCCTGAAGCAGNAAGAAAAATGTAGAGGAAGTAAAACGGGATCTTGCTGACTCCACTTTTCCCCCAGCTTCTCAGAAATAGTTCCAATAGAAGGCAATCATTACAGCAGTTTAAAACCTACATTTAGAGGATGCTGGAGGATTTGTTTTTCTCCATGAGGATGCGCTTCAGGTTTCACATGCAGAAATGGGAGAAGGGTCACTCTGGCTCACAGTCTGCAATGCTAATCGAGCAAATGCTGGGGAAATAGGCCAGTGTTTTGTGGTTTCTGGCTGTTTAACTGCCAAGGGAACCATCAATCCAGTACATAATAATAGAATCTTCTTATCTTTCTTAGACAGATTTGGATTTGGTAGGGGCTACATGGGAAACATCTGAGCATAAGCTTTCCTTAAGCATGTGACAGCCATTGATGTACACATTCTGTGCCGTGGGTGGGANTGTTTTATATTGCATTCTGATTCCTGACCTTTTCTTTTTATTATTTTCCCATCAGGGAAAAAAAAAAAAATCTGAGTTTTCATCTTATTAGTGGTGCAGTTCCATAGGAGCTTTTAAAACTTTTCTGATGCTACAAATACTTCCAATTTTCTGGGTGTAGGGCATGGTACCACTGCCTGCAATTCTTCTGAGCAACCTATTCCAGGTTAGTTTCCATTTCAAAAGAGCCTGCTCCATTTGAAAGCATAGTTTCTTTTGCTACATTCTAAATATTTCATGGAGGTCATGTTTCTAAATTATTCAGGAAAGAAAAGGAAAGAAAAAAAGTAAAGTAGATTCTATCAGCAATCAAAGCCATTTTAATAGCATTGTCTGCTAAGTGATATCTGAGCATGTTCCTGTTTAATATAAAGGCAAGAAGGTAATGCAGTCCCAAGTGTTTAGGAAGTCCTGTGGAGAACAAGAGCACAGCTGAAGAATAGAGAACATATTGGATGAGTATGTTCTCAGCTGCAATCACAGCACAAAACTCTCTTGCTGCAAATCTTCTTTTCAAGGTCTATTACAGATCTATGTAGTGTGTATGTATATAGAAACATGCAGGGTATTGGGCTTGGCAGGAAAGGGTGCAGGGTGATTGGCAGTAATGAACAGTGTGCATGTTGGAACAAACTCTGAAAACAAACACTCCTGAAGCAGACAATGGTTTATGTAAAGCTTATTTCACAGTTCACTTCAGCTGAAATCACCTTTGTCATATCTCCTGTGTGGCTGTTACAGAACAAGGCTGTACCTCCATGGCAGCACTTGGCCATGGTTCTGTTCTCACAGGATGTGTGCACATCCAGTTCTACCCCACCTTGTATCAAAAACAGGATGTGGAGTTGCAGTTTGGATCCTGGTGCAGGATTTCTGGCAAGGTTATGAGTTGAAAATAAATCTGCTAATCTTTTCAGTCTGAAAAAACTTCATCTGCATTTGTAACTTCACATAGAAGTTATACTATCTTGCTATTAAATGGGATGATTTAATCTTAATATTTCCCCCCTTTTTTTTTGTTAAATACGTGCAATTTCTTTTTTATCTATTCTGAATTTTCGATTTGGAAGAAAGCATTTCCCCTTACTGCCACTGAATTGTCATTGGGCTCATTAACTCCAATGAGATGAGCAGTGGCATGGAATAATTATACTTACCTTCTGCTGGTAAGCAGGGACTATTTCCACCCTATTCCTTTTCATTTGACCTTTGGCTAAACATATTCCTCTTTGCTACATGGATGGTATTTCTTCCCTTGGATGCAGTGTGTTGCTTTATCCTGGATGAGACAGTGATTTCTACAGCATTGTCTTCAAAACTGTGTTTGCAAGAAAGAAAATGTGATCTTTTATACTGCTGAATGATGGCAATTTTTTTTTCTGCAAAAATCCTCATTAGATGGCAATAAAATCTGATTTTAATGCCTATAAGAATTAATTTCCATTATGAAATGTCATTATTAATATTTTAAATAAAGTTATGTTGCTCTGTTTATATAATGTAGTGTTTAATCACATATGAAACTAAATCAGAGTTTGCTTGTGTAACCTACTACACAAGAATAGCTCTTGGGAGATTTCACAAAGAATCAGGAGTTAATTCATTATGAAATGAAGAGGAATAATGCTTTTATTATAAGTTTTTGCTTAGTTAATAGTAAAAAACATCCAAGATCATAGAAAAAGAAAAAAAAAAATCCAACGAACTCCCAAAGTGAAAAATAAAAAAGCTGCCTGTCAAAGTGAAATGTGGCCTAGTTACTATGTGGCATGGGCTTGATTTACTGAAATCCAGACAATGTCTGTTATAACTGGAATTTTCCTAAAGAAATTTTCACTTCTTTTATTTTTAGGTCATTTGAATGCTTATGGATCTGGGCACCCTATAGGCCAAAATGTGTGAAAAATGCTGCATGGGAACCAGCAGCACAGGCTTACTCCCACCATCCTCACAGCCTTGTCCATCTGGATTTGGTTTTTCCTCATCCTGCCAGAGGTAAATTTCTGGGAAACTCTTGTTCCTTCTCTCTGTTTAATTTTTGCAATTAGTTTTATGTTAGTAAAAAATAGTCTTTGTATAGTAACTCCCTGACCCTAGGCAATAAATTTTCCTTTTCTTGATTTCTCACTCTCCCCTCTCCCACTCTATTTAATTTTTCTTGTTTTTCAGTGGAAAATCTTGCCTGTCAGGGATAACAGAACATGTGATATCGAGTCCCCTTGTAGCAGAGAAGGGAGCATTAAACAAGGGTGTTCCTCACTTTTTCTTTGCCTCTCTGTCCTGTGGGTCTCACCAAGCACCATGCAGCTGACAATTTACAGGGTGTGGTTTTCTCACCCAATTGGAAATCACTGTCAGGCCATGATGATAAATGGGGTGTTTAATCTCAAGAAAGTTGATTTTTGCAGCTAGACTTTGATACCAAATTCTTTCCCTGTTACTGCAGGTCATCAAATGCCCTCAAACTTCTTGGCAGTATCTGGAGTAGGGCTGTGCATGTCTTTAGCTTCAGTGTAGATGTGACAATAGGCAAGAAAACAATCAAGGGCAGAGCTTGAAAGTTCAAACTCAATAAAGAGGCTATCATCTGCTCACTTATTTAATCAGAGGCTGGGCATATTTTAGTGCAACAAAGTTTTACTTTACTTAAACCTTAACTTTCTGCTTTTGCTACCTTCACTTTCCTTGAGCAGCACATGATTTGTGAGAGCTTGTGCCATTTCAGATGGCTCAGGCTACTCTTAATTTCTGTAATAAATAGATTTTCATATTGAAAATTGAATACGGAAAACCAATTCATACCAGAAACCAATGTTTTCATGTTGGTTTTCAGTTCAGAAAAAGGGACTATACGCTCTTTAAC
Source organism: Alaudala cheleensis (assembly GCA_013398995.1). NCBI lineage: Eukaryota > Metazoa > Chordata > Aves > Passeriformes > Alaudidae > Alaudala > Alaudala cheleensis. Next base: position 226,904 of record VWYE01016182.1, read on the forward strand.
TTGTTCTGTGTCTTTTCTTAATATGAGTCAAGTAAATAAATAGGAAAACAAAAAAAAAATCTTAATAAGAAGTGGTTTAAGCAGCCACCTCTAGTTCCATGTTGTATCAAATCTGTCTTATAAAATGACAGCTCCTAAGCTGATAAAAATGCAAAAGCTGTGGTACAGAAAAAGGTAATAAGTTACCTTATACCTATACAGTTATTAACTACTGCCCAAGAACAACTGTCTGCCACTGAGAGGTTTAAGTGCATGGTCAAAATGATCATTTGTGCCTTTGTGCAGTCAAAGCAAATAACTACATTTAATTTCAGAGAAATAATGTGTAAATTTATGCCTGTTTTAAAATGAATTGTTTTGTATTGAAATAAGACTGGCAAATCTATTGCTCCTCTGGATACATCATTTTTCCTCTTAGTACAAGATGAATGCAAAGAAGTGAATGAGACATGTGAGCTGCTAATGCATCACTTAGTTTCCAGCAGTGCCTTAAATGATAAGGATTTAGTCTTGCAAGACACTGTAAATCTGGGTGAAAAGTTTCAGTGAAAAAGAGGGAAAGAGAGGAAACTGTGACATAAATAATTCCTGTGTTTGGATAAATTCGTAATGTGAGGATTCCTTTCAGGCACAATATGACCTAAAGTTACCAGACAGGAAATTTAGATGTGTCAGAGAATACAGTTAGAAACTCTTTTCCAAACCCAAGTAAGGAAAGGCAGACATACTGGGGTAAGAGAGTCCTGCTTTGAATAACACCTCAATAACTCTGCTTGCTGATGAGGTGTGCATTTATTGGCAGTTCTTGTTGCTGTGCTGCTTCTCCCCTTTCCCAACCTCCCCACACCAGATCTTCGTACTTCCCATTTTTTCTTTAATTAGTTCTCTTCTTTGGTCCTAACACATAGGAGAACTAAACAAGGCTTTCCAGCCTGCTAGGAAGATCAAAATCTGTAAAATTAAATGGAAAATGGAAAAAACCCCCCCCTCTGTTTGAACAATAAAAAAAGGAAAAATAATTTTGATGTCGGTCATGATAAGAAGTCCTCAATTACCACAGCAGTCTGGCCACTAAACTGTAAGTAAATGTGAGGCATGGGGGAAATCCACCCTAGCATCTCTCATTTTATTAAAATGCTGTCAATTTAAGTGCTGCCATAAATTTCACCACCAGATTTATAAATTCAGACTTTGTGCCCATGTCTAATTGCAGATCAGGAGGTTATATGTCCACATAGGTTTTCATGGATTCACTTCAGAATAACTGATGTTTGAAGGGTCTTTTTTCTCTTGTGTAGACCAAGTCAGAGATAATATAAAGAAACCAGCAGTAAAAGAAAGCAGCTGCAAAACAACAGAGTATCAGTGGGCCTGGATTTCAGGTGCTACAGTTAAACTTTTTCACTTTAATTCACTTTCTTTAGTGTGTCTGAGGTGATGTAGATATGCATCTACATCTGATTTAGTTGGTAGATAGGAAGAGGTGTGTAGATATGAATAATTTGTGAAGCCTGCTGGACCTGGGATGTGCTAGAAGCTCATGAGCTCTTCTGCCTGGGACCCAAGAAAGGTTATTTGTAGTATAAGTAAGGAAATCTTAGGACAAATATACAGTAAAAATTGATGTAAGTTATCATATTTGATTTTTTTTTCTTCTTTTATTGAAAAGCTTTGAATTTAGAAGGAGAAAAGTTGTCCCCAGGACAGTAAAATTGGTAAAGTAATTCCTTCAAGTGTTTATGTGCCTCCTGAGAGAAGCATGTCCTATTGGTGTCCTTTTTGTAACTTCCTGAGTGTCCACATGCAAAGACTGAGCTGTAGGAAGTCACCTTTGGCCACCTCTGAAATGGAACTTCCCTGGACTGCTCAGATAATCTCTCTGTACCCCTCCCAGGCTATTTATCCTTGTTTCAACCACCAAACCTTTCTTTGCAATGGTATGGTTAGCTTTATTTACAGGGAGATTTTAGAGGTTCTTTTTATTGTACTTTGGGAGGGATTTTTAAATTAAAATCACTGTAAATTGAAGATCATTAAGCCTTACTTCAGTATAAAGCAAGTTAGATATAATGATAATGAAATTTACTTTTAAATAATATAAGCCTGAGCTAGAATGGGTTTGTTAATGGAAAATAAAATAAAAGGAAGGTCAAGAGATCAGGAGTTAAAAATATAAGAGAAAATAATCAAGGATCACAGAATGCACAGTTGACCTCTGACAGACATTCCGTATGCAGAAAGATATGGATTACCTTAATTTACTAAACATTTAAAAGGGATTTAAATCCTCAGGTTTCAGAGTTAAGTCAAATTTCAAATGAATGGAATGAAGAAAAGCAAGTTTCTCTATAGAAAGTTATCATTTCTTCATTGTCCATAAGGAAGTATCTTGGGATTTTTCTAACTTCTGTCAGGAGCAGGCTGCTGAGGCTGATTCTGGTTGGTGGGTCAAGTTATATTTCTGCAGTGCAAGTGACCACAAGGTGAAGCAGATATGATTTCCCCCTTCAAGAAACTGGTCGTAGCACAAGCACATCTTTTAGGAAATCTTTGGATCCCTGCTGTCCTCCCAAGATGCCCTAGTTCAGCTGCTGGAAAGAAGGCACATCCCAGGTGACCCATTAGCAAACAGAGAAATTGGGAAGTACATGCAGAAGAAAATAGGATCCCACTGGCCCTTTTATGCTTTATTGTGCTTTGAGCAGGATTCTCATCAAAGGTAGTTTTGCTTTTAAGATGAGTTTCTTGTTTCAATTCAGTCATCTTTGTGAGAATGCTAATAATCTTTCCATAGTAAGAAAATGGGGGCTTTTTAAGCTTTGGCCAATGATCCAATTTCTTTCTGGCTCCATTCCAATGAAGTCTTCTGAAGTCCCTAGTGCACAAACAAGATAGATTGTAGTAAACTGTAACAGCAGATTCTCATTTGAGTGGAGTCACAAGCAAGACATTTTTATCCCTATACAGCAGCAAGAGTCTCTGATGTGGTAATTTCACCTCCTTTACTTCCTTTTCTCCTCCTTCCTTTGTATTCACCTCGAGGTATTTAAATCTAGAGACACATGGCTGTGTATCTGCATTCCTAACCCAGCAGAGAAAACCAGGCTCTAGGGCTGGCTTGGGATATTCTGAGGCTGGTCTGTTTTATCAGGAACAGCAGCTGGGACAGGAACTGGTCCAGAGAGCATCAGACAGGCTGCTCCTGGCAGGATGTTTTGCTGGGTTGAGTTTGTGTTACTGCTGGATTTTTATTTGCCTACCTGCTCTGTAAAAGGCACTCATGGCTGTGATGAACCCCTTGTAGTCAGGTGAGTTAAGTGCAGGTTCTAACAGGGTTCCTTTCACAGCTTGCAATTTTCCTGTCAGCTCAGAGTTGATCTTTTGCTAATGCTTTCATAAACTCTCTTCCAGGGGCTCAGAACCATTTATTTTTTCAAGACGTGCTGAGTAATATTAAAATTCTAATAGAACTTTTTTCCCAGATAAGTTGCTCATGAAAAGCTTTTCAAGCTTTTAAAGCTGTAATTTGTTACTTTTTCCAAAAAAAACCAAAAAAACCCCAGAAAGTTTATATGTTCAATTTTAACCAAAAAAAAAGGTATTGAAAATTTTGATATTCATCCTGCTCAGAGAAGTATGATTAAAAGAAAAATGGGCACAATGTCTGTGTAAGCATTGCAATCAGAACAGGGAGTTCTTTGTAATTCAATCACAGCTATGGTGCAGAAAATTTCATCACAAGTAAGAATGAGAATATTGAAAAATGTGGTTTAGTTTTCTAATATCTCCTGTAACACAGAAGCAGCAGTGGAATGCACATTCAAGACTGCATAATATGGGAATTAGCTAAAGAGACAATGGCAGTAAAGATTCTTTAATTCAAAAAGCTGAGTGCTCAAATGACACAAAACCCACTAAGAAAGTGCTACAAAAGATGATGCAAACAAACTGCTGACCACATAATTATTCTCCCAGCAGGCTCATCAGACAATTCCCAGCATGCCCTCCTGCCTCTTCTGGGAATGTTTTGACAAAATCTAATCAAATAATGGCTGCGGCCACCTCCTTTTATAGTCACTTGGGATACAATCTGGCTGTGGTGTCAAGTCCTTGAGGGAACTGATGGTTTTCACCAGCAGCATTTGACTGTCAGATGCAAAACACTTGGCAGGCACACAAGCACATTGAAAGCCATTGGATGAAGCATCCTTTTTTTTTTTTTTCCTAGACTGAGAAATCCTCAGGGAAGAAGCATGCTGAAATATGCACTTTGGATATGTTTCTTTTTAAGAGAAGAGAGGAGTTTTTTCTATTACTTTAGGTTAGTTTAGGAAAAAGTACAACTGCTTTTGGAAACTTCACAAGCAAACAATTCTGTTCACTCTTCCTTAGCATAGGCACTATCAGTGCCCTAATTATGAATAAACAACTTGAGCAAAACTAACTTTAGAATTATTTCATAGCACTTGTCCATTCATTACATCTTTCATTCCTAATCATAAATATTTAAGTAATTTGCTTCCAAAAACTGAACTAGATCTCAAAGATTAATATGTTATGAGCCTGTCTATCTTGGGAGGTTCTGCTAATGTTGGATAGGCAGCAGAATGCTCTTCTCCCTCTACAGATGTGGAGCTGAAGCAGTACCTGGGCATGAGTCAAAATGGCCCTGTTGAAATCGGTTTCCTCTGGGAATAAAAACCCCCATGTGAGTGCTGCTGTGTGAGCTAACACTGCTTTGTGGGGGAGAAAAGTTATGAATCTTGTGGTGTTTCTGACTGCTTCACAAATTCCTGTCCTTTAAGGTGAGAAATGGCCATTAGCCTCTCTCTCTCTCCCCTGGCTGTCTCACATGGGTCAGACTATCTCTTCACCAGTGCAGCAAGGCATGTAATTTGCAAGTTAGAAATAAGGACAAAACAAATCAGCCAGAATGAAAGCCCTGAGGTGTTCCTTCTGCTGCAACCTCAGAGGACAGTAGGAGTTCTGTGACTGCCCATCCAGCGTTGGCATTGAGTTCACTCCTCTTCCAGCTCAGGCTTGGCTGCCCTGTTTTAGGTAGTCCTAGGAAGGGAGAGAGCTCTGCTCCTAGAAATTTTTGCTTGTGAAAGGGTTATGAAGCTGAAAATTATGTCTTTAAAACCTCTGTAGATCTCTGAATCCTCATAAAGCAGAGCATTTTAATTTTGCTCTGTATTTTTGTTACTTGACTCTATGTGGTTTCCAAGCTCAGCAGATCTAAAAGATCTTTTCTGCCTTTGGAGAAAGCTGCCCTCACTGGTGACAATTCAAAATGTTAGACTTATTCAAAACATGTTATTTTCATGTCTGAGTGGATAGATGAGTTTCAGTGTGTGGGTGAGAAAGTCTGCTCTTATCTGTCATTGAGTTTATGGAAGTGCATATTCTTGGACCAGTCTCCTCTCTTTTTTGAAGGTACAAACATCACTACCTCAAGTTACAGAATCAAAACTGTGTTGAAACAGTTTGTCATGGGTTTCACAGTCTTTAAGGGTAATAAGTTAGATAATCACAGAATCACAAAATCACAGAATATTCTCAGTTGGAAGAAACCCACATGGATCATCAAGTCAGACTCTTCAGTGAATGGCCACATGCAGATTATAATGGATTCTTTTCTCCAGATTTCATTGTAAATAAAGTTAACATCATAATCCAGAATATTCTTCCTTTACAATACCTCAAGAATTGCAAATAGAAATATGATACCCAGTGTTTGTGAAGCTAAACTTCTTGTGAGATAACTGGCAATATCCTGCCTCTTCCAGAAACATTATCTCCTTCAGCCCTCAAGGGATCAGTTTCTCCTTTGTCTGGCCTGCTCCACCACTTTTTCTGATCACATTTCCTGTGTAAAGGCTTCTCCTGTTGCCTCTCATTCTGCATCTCACAGAGCCAATCCTGCAAACAAATTAATTACCTTGAACATATGGCTGCACAGGAGCACAGGTCCTGCAGGACTTGCCTGGATGTCATGGTCAGAGCTACAGCAGCTGCACCACAGTTCCAGGCTTTTTGCTGTCCCCAAGGAAGGACATTTCACTGTTCACACTGAATTCAGTGGGGCTGAGATTTGGCAGCTGCTCAGTCCCAGAACCTTGTGTCTGTAGGTATGGGTGCATTCATCATGGGTCCAGGCTGGACAATCTCTTCTGTCAGATGGCCAGGAGCACAGCTTACATTGGTGCTAAAGGATGAGTCCTCACCACCTTCCTCTCACTTGTAGGGACCCAGCCCCACTCCAACTCTGCCATCTGCTGCTGAAGTCAGAGCCAATCCCTCCATCTTCCCAGTCTAAGTCATTCCCTCAGGTCCCAAAGGCACTGACCCACTGTTTTATCTGAAAATTTCTAGTTGAGGATGTGGTCTCGGAAAAAAGAGCATTCCTTTCCTTGGGGGTGCATATTTCCCCCTGCACATCTCATCGCAGCCTGATCTCTTTAAACATCAAAAGTACTTGTGTAAATATATACAACGAGGCTAAGTGATTAGAATAATCTAATGCAAATTTCAAAGACTCTGAGGAGATCTGAGAAATGAACACTGTCATAAGATTCATTTCCACAGCATGAATGGAAATAACATTAGTAAAATATAGTTTGTACTTCAAAGAAAAGCAGTGTTGAAATGCTAATAAGTGAGAGGATTGCTGGAAGGTGGGGAGGGGAACATGGCAGGTATGGGGTAAGCTCTTTCTCCCATTGTAGATGCATTTTATTTGTTCATAAATGCCTTAGAAATGTAATAACCTCTCTGTGAGCAATGAGGCATTATTTTCCATTAACTTTTGCCATATACTTCTTTCATGCATCCTCATTTGTCTCCTGAGCCTGACTTCAACTCCACAGGCTGGCAACTCCCAGGGCATGGCCCTGGCCTCTCTTGGCAGCACCGGTGACAGCCACCAACCACAAGGGCTGAAAATAAGAGCCATATAAACACACCCCAGGGAAGGGAAGCCTTCTCAAAGACAGTACCCAGCCTCAGTCACCCTCTTGGACAGAAGGAAATCTAGCAGGAAAGCAAACCATGGTGCACAGATGACTCAGGCAAGAAAATGCAGTGGAGGCGTGGCCCCCACAGGTGCCACCAGCCCGATAGCTGCAGTTCTTGTCCACAGTCTGGGCACCCCTGTCCCCATCCCTAAGTGATACTGTGCCAGCCCCTCTGAGGGGCACAGGAGGGATCAGGGTGTTGGGGGCATTGTGTCTCCTGTCTGATGGGGACATGAGAGAGCCTCATCCAATCGTCCACTTCAGACTCAAGCTCTGTGAAGGCTGCACAGCTTTGCCTGCCAGCAGCCAGTTCAGAAAAAGCTCCTGGGCTCCAGAGCTGACAGAGCAGGAGCAGCCCCCTTCCTGTCACAGGAAGCAGCCTATTTGGTCCCTGAGCCAGGGCTGAGTCTTCCAGCTCCCTTCCCTCCACTGAGCCCTAGTGCAGCTCCACTCATTTCCTCCATCACCATCACTTCACTGAAAGTGCAGTGGGCAGCTCCTCGGGGAGCTGATGGAGAGGTGGCACATTAAGGCTAGGAATATGGCTTATTTTTCAACCCTGAGGACAAGCATTTTCATAAGAAAAAAAAAAAGGGTACATTTTTAGATCAATAAGAGGTGAACAGTTCAGAAATAAAAGCCTTTTCTTCAGAAATGCAAATCATTTGGATTGCTGTAACATCTCCAGGGCTCTAATGATCTAAAGCACTGTCTTTTTTGTTGTCTGCAAAGCGGCCATAGCTTGACCTGTAAAGGACAACTTCATTTCAAGTGACCTGGGGAAGTGGCTGCTTTGTCTTTTCAATTAAAAAAAAAAAAAAGACAAAATGGAAAAAAATATTTATTTGAACACTCATGTCACTATTTTTATTTGCATCACAGAGATCATTGACCAGCTCTGTGTGATGTTCCCATTCCAAATTGCAATGTTCCACTACAGCATATGTGGTGTTTTAGGTCAATCATAAAACAGCTAAAAGTACAATTTAAGCTTTTGCAATTACAGGCAAAACAAGAGAAAAGGTACTTTGTGCTCCATCTGGAATTCCCCTTACTCTGTGCACAGTGTTAATAAAATACAGCTGCAGCTCAGGCCAGCAGTAATCAAAAGTGATTAGCATCAGAAGCTGTTCAGTGGCCTGTATGACTTGTGTTTTGTTGGTCTTAGCTCAGTGCCCATTAGACAGACATCTACATTACAGGCAGACCCACTGTGCCATTGGCAGGGAGCACTGTGTTTGGAAGTAGGACTGACCACTTTTGGACACTGGGGAGTCTCTTCTCCCCAGCACCACTCATGCTCGTAACCTCCATGGTCCCTGAGGGCAGAATGTGCATGTGCAGGGCTTTTGGGTAACAAATAAAATACAAATAGGGGCCAACAGAGAAAGCTGTGACAGATGTAAGAGCAGCAAGAAAAACCCATCAGGCTGTCTCTCTTATGTGGAGGGAGGTGATAGTTTTCCCCTTCTGAGCATCCAGAACCAGTCCTATGTGACTGCAGCCAAAGGCATGGCTGCAACAAGTGACACTGTGTGCCTGCAGAACATCTCTGTGAGCTCACAACACGCAGCACAGGCAACCAGGGCTTTGCTATCCAACAGATCCCTGATCAATCAGAAGAAAAAATTGGTAAGCACATGACTCTTCACTGTCCTGTAACACTTCCCTCACCTGCCTGTGCTTTTTCTCCTGTGAGATTGCTAAATTCAGAGCATAGTCCTGAGGCAGGACCTCCCATACCACCCTTTCTGGTGTGTCCTGCTCTCTCTAAGCCAGCACTGCATTTGGCACGAGACAGACATCATTTTCCATCCCTGTGTTACAGGATCACCCTTTCTGAGGACACACAGGGACACACTGCCAGCAGAGCATGCTGTGGCCCAGCTTTCAAGCCTCACTGGATCCATAGGCTTCCAATGATCAGGGTGAATTTTCCCCTGGTTTCTGAATGGCTATGACTTGTACCTATCTCATCCATACAACTATGGCCATATGTTCTTGGGTACCAGCAGGAGCAAAAAAGAAAAGATTACAATCTTCAGGGAACTGTGTCCATCATTATCCCGGCTGCCACCATAACAGGGCAGGGCTGGGAAGTTTCCAGTGCTCCTGCTGAGACTCTCTACTCTTCTGTGACATGATATTTTGCCCTCAGATTTTTCACACACTTCCCAGGTTGGAAATCATATTTTAAGGCATTAAATCCCACAGTCCTATCTCCAGTAATATGTTTCATATAAAAATGTCTGAAAGGCCTTTTTTGCTGTGAAAATACAGTAATAAATTTGGGGTTTAAGGCTATAAGGATCTAGAAATATGTATTCGTTCATTGAGATGCTTTAAAAAGAGTACAAAGCTAAGCCAGGGAGAATAAAGTAGGTCTGATTTATACAGTAATGCAGTAAAAGGGCTGTGCAGGAAAAAAAGCAAACAATCATTTTATGTATGTTTATGCACATTAACTTTCTAAGTGATTATACAGTCTCTAACATCTAGGTTTTCATGGGGTTTTGTAATGCTTCAAAGGAACATAGCTGCAAATAGACAAGTATAAGTTTAATTTCCTTCATTTTGGTAACAGCAAATGCATTTTTTTTCTTTCAGACACTGCCTCTTCTGCCAGTATTACTTACATTTTTGTCTGCTTTTCTGCTGATAAAATTCCACTGATGTCAGCTATAGCAAACCTTCAAGCTTGCTATATTTGCAAACAAGAAGGGAATAAGGGCCACACTAAACAAACAAGTCAATCATCAAGGAATAAGTGAGGGTTTTAACCTGCTGACAGAAAAGGTAAGTGGAAGGGGCCTAATTTAACTCTTCTTCCATGCTCAAAGGTAATATGTGGATGGTGTTATTTAAATGAAAGCTCTTTTTTTGCCCTCTTTTTTCCTTGTGTGCTCTCAGAGGAAATTGTATGGAAAAGGCCAAAGCCACTGAGATTTTGGTGTTGTGAAAGAGTAAGAATGTAAGCTAGAAACTAATGGGAGTGGATCCCTGAGTATATGATCCATTAAGTTGTGCTGCAACCCTGAGAAATGAATGGAGCATAGGGTATTTTCTTAAAATCAATATCCCTCAGGGGTAAAAGCAAGATTAGGATCTTTCAATGCAACAGCCCAGTAAGAACCTAGGTATAAATACAAAGTACCTCTGGTTTACTTGAAGGACTGCCCTGAATAAGTACCAGTGGAGCTGAGGACAACCCATGGCCTCTAATCCCAGCCTGCATGTCTCCAGGCTGGTGTTCCCAATGCTCTGCACCTGCCAGTGGCAGCTCACTGGAGGGTAGGAGTAGGACCTCAGGACCTCCCAGGCCTGGCCTGAGATGGATCTGAACTGATGTTTTCAGGGCTGGTCAGCTGCAGGAGGTTTTCTTTTCAATAGGATGAAATAAAGAAAATGACTCTCAGGGAAGTTCTTTACATTGCATACCTGAACCTTAAATACAGAGAGAAGCCAGGCATTAAAAAAGTGCCAGCTTCAAAAAGCTATTGGCACTGACAGACATGGCTGATCAGTGGTGTTTTGTTGCTCCAAGGGAAGCTTCAACTGAAGCTGTTTCCCCTTGGTCTGCTGCCAGGAACAGCAGCAGAGGTCTCTGAGGAGCTGAGGATGGAAGGAAAAGGAGTCTGGAGGAATTCCTTTGTGGCAGTGACTACATACCAAGAGAAACCTTTCAGCCATGTACATCTTTTACAGCCAAAAGCTTTGCCAACATTAAAAGCAGTCAGTATGCTGCTGAAAAGAAAGTGAACTCAATCCTCAAATACTCTTTTCACCATATTCTATCTTCAGGTTCTGTGAGTGGCAGGTGAAATTAAACACATCTGAAGACAGGTGCTTCTCCATCCTTCCCTCTGCACTTGGCATACTGGGATCTAAAGAACAGCAGAATCATCAAGCTGCAATTGCAGCATAGGGGCTCTCTCCACACTGTCAGCTGAAGCAAAGACAGAATCCCAGAATCCCAGAATGGGCCAGGAAGGGACCACAGGGGGTCATCTGGTCCAGCCTCCTTCCTCAAGCAGGGTCCCAGAGCACATGGCACAGGAATGTGTTCCACATGGTTCTTGAGTATCCCCAGTGAGGGAGATTCCACACTCACTCTGGGCAGCCTGTTCCAGTGCTTGGTAAAGAAGTTTTTTCTGGGGTTCAGGTAGAACTTCCTGTGCATCAGTTTCTCCCTGTTGCCTCTTATTGCTTGGCTCCATGAAGATAAGAACCTGAGCAGGGGCTTTTCCTTGTCCAGGCCCAGGAAGCAGTTTATGCAGGTTAGTGTGCAGGTTAGCCTGGGATTGTCCTGGTGACACCCATGCTAGAGCAGCAGCAGCTCTGCTGCTTCCCATCCCTGTGCTGTGCAATGCCCTCCTGGAGCACATGCATGTGTGTCCTGCACAGCGTGACCAGAGCTCCCAGGGTGCAGCAAACATTCTCCCAGGCAGCAAGTGCATGAGTGTGCCTTCTTGCTCAGACTCCTCTAGGGAAGGGCCTTCAGACTCTGCTGGAAATTGGTCAGGAAGACACAGCATCAGACTTGCAACATCAGGCCAGATGTGTGAGATGCTGTCATCCCCACTGCACACACCTACTTTGGGGCAGCGGCCCCATCTCAGACACACCCAGAGGAGCTTCAACCCACCCGGCTCAGGTGCTGCATCCTGCTGAGGCACCTTGGCTCAGGAAGCTGGGGCTCCTCCACTGCTTTGGGCTGGGTTTTACCACTCTCACAGTGACATCAGACTCCTCAGCAGAAGTTAAACCCACACATGTGAACCACACACTGGCATACTCCATCTCTTGGGCAGTACAGGAATTAAAATGAAATCAGCAGGACTCTGGTGTGACTGGCAATCATATGCAAGAAGGAGAAGGGTCAGAGTCCCTGTAATGTCACTGACTTAAACTGACTCTGTCTTTCCAGCTCTGTCACACCCTTTTTGAAGCAATGATTTTTAATTTTTCTTCTGGAAGTAAAACAGATGCTTTTAATAAACAAGCAGAGCCCTTGGGTGCTGCATCTTTTTAACCAGATGACAGTGTCACCAGAAACCATCTCTCAGTGTGATAGCTTCTGCCTTATCTCTAAAGTAACACATTTGCCTGATCAATCAAATATAAAAAATACAATTTAAAACAGCTGCATTTTGGGTTTCTGAAATTCATTACATCTTTAGACTGCTACTCTTATCCCCTAAGCTGCAATATAATTTTAGTTAATAACCTCCTCCTTCACCTTACCTTCTCCTTCACTTTACAGTGTAGTCCCATTTCATCCCTCACCTTTAAAAGCAGTTGATTTGAGTTTTTGGTTGCTGGGGAGGTGGGGGATGGGGACAGGACAGCAGTGAGGAGAAGGAAAAGCTGAGTTTGTAGAAGAAACAGGATTGCTTTCATGTCTTGCTTTGCTTTCTGCACATATAAATTTTAGGCAATGAGTAAACCTTCCCCATCTGTGACTATGAGAAAGTAGGTTACACTGCCTAAAGCAATTGCAATAACTCACTTGCCACTTTTACAGAACTCCCTGCTTTATTAATTTTATGCTGATAACTTTACTTTCTACGCATATAAAAGGTAGGTAATTGAAATCACAAAGGCAGTTTAATACCTGAACTATCATATCATCAGCTGGATGGATCTGAAACCATCCTGTGTCAGTTCTTTCAACTGGGCAGTGACACAGTTTCATATCACATAACTGATTGTTCTCTGTGTAAAATGGACAAGTGACAGAAGGACCTTTTTTTTTCTGACAGTGAAAGTTCTGTAATATTTAGAAGCACAAATTTAAGACCATCTGGTCAGAAGCTACTCTTCTACTGATAAAGGCACAATGGGATAAACCTGGAATCCAAGTGTTTGGAGTAGTGACATTTTACTACTTAGTTTACATTTTACAGAGAATTTTACAAACTTTCTGCATCTTCAAAGTGTTGTAGAACTCAAGTTTATTCATATGAAAAACTAGTGCTTTTGTGGCTTACAGGCACAGATGGAGAAACAGCTTTCACCCTTTCAGCCATGATGGAATATTTAATGGTGGCTAAAAAAAATGCAAGAGTGAAAGACTTCTCTTTCCATGGCAAAAATAAGAATGATGACCACAGATGTCTGGTGTAACCAGATCTCAGGATCAATCTGAACTGACTGACAGCATGCAATTCCAACACCTCAGAATATATTGCAGTATACAATAGACCTGGGAATTCTATCTCCTGCACTTCTACTTCATCTTCCACACCTTTAAAGGGTATTCCCTCAGTCAGTCAAGCATGATATTGGTTTCCTCTTCCCTGCAGAGTGTGGCTGTAGCAGCAAACAGTGTGCCATAAATTTCCAAATAAGATGGCAACAGAGGTCTCAATATATGTGAAAGCTGAGTTTGGAAAAACTGTTTTCAGATTGGGCTCTTAGAAGCAAGGTGAAGTGTTTGATTGTTCATAGAGTAACAATTGATCTGCAGCCAGCTAAACATGAGCCCAGGTGGCCAAGAAGGACAGAGGTATCCTGGCCTGGATCAGCAATAGTGTGGCCAGCAGGAGCAGGGCAGTGACTGTCCCCCTGTACTCAGCACTGGTGAGGCCACACCTCGAGCCCTGTGTCCAGTTCTGGGCCCCTCAGTGCAAGAGAGACTCTGAGGTGCTGCAGCGTGTCCAGAGAAGGGCAATGGAGCTGGGAGGGGTCTGAGGGAGCACAAGTCCTGTGAGAGGCAGCTGAGGGAGCTGGGGGTGTTTCTCTTGGAGAAAAGGGGGCTCAGGGGGGACCTTATCACTCTCTAGAACCCTCTGACAGGAGGGTGTGGCCAGATGGGGGTCAGTCTTTTCTCCTGGGTAACAAGCAACAGGACAAGAGGAAATGGCCTCAAGCTGTGCCAGGAATGGTTCAAGTTGGACATGAGGAAGAATTTCTTCACAGAATGTGTAGTTAAACATTGGAAAGGGCTGCCCAGGGTGCAATCACCATCCCTTGGTGTGTTCATGGAACAGCTCACTCAGTGCCATGGTCTGGTTGACAAGGTCAAAGGTTGGACTTGATCCCAGAGGTCTTTTCCGACCTAATTAATTCTGTGATTGAGAGTGGATACTTGTTATCTCAGCACATTTCTAACTTTCCCAAAATCAATTTAGATGACAGGAAATTATTGTTTGCTGATTTCCTGCACTTAACACAGACAATTTGACTTGAGTCTTCAGTTTTTTAAACTAGAGCCACTAAGTCTATATGTATATTCAATAATTTTGAATCTCAAGAGTTGCAGCATCCTGTTGTCTGCAGCAAACCAAAGCACACAAACAGCTCCCTGTGTTTTTTTTGTTCAGCTTCAGAATGAAATGCTGTGCTTAGCTTGGGTCTGCAAGGCTCTGAGCAGAGGCATTACTTGAGGGAGCACGAACTCTGCAGGCAGCTGGAGCTTGTGCTCTTTGCCTTGGTCCTTGATTAGACTTCATTCTTTAGGCAGAAATGGCTCCTGGAAACCAGCAAGTGGTGCTGGGCTGAGATTCCTGAGACAAGAATTGCCTCCTGCTGTTCCCAGCTGTCAGTTTTGGGAAAATAGAAGTGAATAGTACTTGGGCTCTCCATCACTCACTATACTGCAAAAACAACTTCCAAGGCTTCATAGGTTTGATCTCACACACCAAATGGTCAATATTAGTGACAGAAGGAACACTAATATTGGGAAAAGGGCAACACAATGATGCAGACCCTGCCACAGTTGCAAGTGTGTCTGAAAGGACCCAGGCAGTTCCCCCTTAGGTCCTGCAGAACAAGTGGGAGGTTATCCAAGGACAGTCCACAGTCCACAGGCTGCATTTCACTGGCATCCAGCCCATCCTAACACAGTCCTGGTTTACTGGACTGGACATCAACCCCTGCAGTTCAGTTGAACCTAAAGGTGAGTGGGCAACAGCTGGGTTTTGGCAGGAGGAAAAAGGGCTGAAATTATGCTGAGCAAAGGACCACAACCCACAGAGCACTGTTCAGCACCTGGGGAGCTGAAGGACTACAAGAGACAAGTACAGGAAAAACAACCCTCAGGTTTATTAGCGACATAGTTTGGCAATATTCCATGTGTTAGAACAAAATGCAGATGCTAGACTTAGTCCAGTAAAGAACATGACAGATATTTGGCTTTTGTTCTCACCTTACGGTATTTCACCAAAGGACCTGAGCTTAGTTGGAAATAAAACACGGTGTCCTGCAACTTCACGGGTCACATCACTGCTTGGGCTGACGTGAATCCTCTGTCAGCTGCAGCAATGCCTGTCACCCAGGGCACACTCTCCTGCTGGGCTGCAGCTTATGAGAGCAGCCATGGAGCAAGTGGGAAGACCTCTTAACTTTCTCTATAAACCTGGAAGCAAGTTATTATCTGAGAACCAAACATCTCCAAAAGGACAAAGACTTTCAGATATTTTTAAATGGTACTTTAGGGACTCTGGCTCATTTTCAATGTTAATAATCTGATATAGCTGTAATACATTTTTTTAATACCCAAGAAAAAATTACAGCACATAAAAGACCATGAGGTTATATTTTAGTTTTCTAGAAGCTGAGATAGTCATATTAATATATTACGAAGGCATTGTAGCAAGAGTGCTAGGATTTTAATGATAAAACATTCAGGGTCAGCAGGATATATATATCATCATCTGCAAATTCATTTTAGATATAATAAAATAGCATAGCATAGGAGATCTGTCACATCTTAAATAGAATAAATGTTATTTATACTTTATGCTGCAACATTTTATCTTCTGAAGAAGCAGGAAGGTACAGCAGGATTCAGTATCTGTTCATGTAGCATCTGCAAAAGTGCAGAGCTGCCACAGCAGCTCACCCAACAGCAGCAGTCCAGGGCTGCAGGAACTGCCATGTGTGGGGAATGCTGGAGGCCAGCTCAGGAGAGAAGCCATGCACACCTACCCCACACAGGCTCAGATGGGCCCTGCTGCAGGGATGCAGGTGGGAGAGAGGTTATGACAAAGGGAGCAGGCAGTGAGTGACCTGTGAGGTGCAAAGGAGCTTCAGCCGGCCTGGAGTCGCTTGACCTGTGGGTGAGTGACAGCTTGGGTTTCTCTGCAAGGGAAATGTGATGGCCAGTGCAGCTGGTGGCAAGCAGAGCAGGGGGACAACTTGTGGCAGGGAGTATTGTCCTCTGGAAGTGAGCTCTGGTGCTTGCAGGGGTGGCTACACAGGGTACAGTGGTTCTGACAGAGCCTAGGGAATGGTGGGAATCCATGCTCCAGCAGGATGTTGGGGACAGGTCTGCCCTTGGTTGACTACAACCTACTGACTTAAACCAAGGTCAGAAATGTACCTTGCAGGAAAGGCTTCTTAAGCTGTTAATTTGCTGATGACTTTGTGAACTGTTGAACAAAAGAGCAGTGTTTTTCTGAAGGTGTGATGGGCTTAGATGGAACATGCTATGCTTATGTTGGCTCTGTCTGCTCAGAAATGCTTTTGACAGTATACCACAGCAGTGTTCTTGTGCAGCACTGGCAAGTAAATGTCAGGAGGGGATCTTGGAAATGCATGTAACATCAAGAAGCAGGGAGAATGTGGAAGGAATGCAATTTATTATCTAACTTCTGAATTATTCCTAATGTTCCAAATCTGGCAGCAGTGGTGGAATGCACTAAATGCCTGGTAAGGAATTGCACCACAGTGCTCCACAGGAACTGTGAATGCTTTGGCAAGCAAAAGCCCCAAGGTTAAGCTCTGCATAATGCTTTCTTGGCCTGCACTGCCAGACTTAAGAGGAGGGTGCTGAAAAAGCCAGCTGTGAGCATATGGTGTTGTCCTCTGCATACCCTTCCTTCAAAGCACTTGGTACAGCTTTGTTGTTCAGCTCTGGATAGGGAAACATCTTTATTGAACTTCCTACATCATTTTCTTGCTCCAATTTGTGCTCAATAGATTATTATTTTTTCAATAAGGTAGAAATGGTAACGAGTTCTGTACAAGCTTGTGGACATACTCTGTTTTTCCTGAGGAAGAAAGCAGAGTGCAAACACCTTCTCATGGGATGCAGCTTCACAGGAGTTATTTTTCCAGGCAGGATGCATTTGGGTTTCTGCAGGCTTCCAAAGTAGTCTAGTGAAAGGTCACATTTCAGTTGTTACCAGCTTGAGCTGGCACACCCTGTGAATTGGTGTTGACATCCAGGGTGAAGTCTTTGCACACCTCTCCTGATGGTGGGAAAATCTCCAAGGGGCTCATCCTTGTCTCTGCCATCAAAATAAAGTGCTGAATTTAAATCAGACTGGAGGCACCCCAAGGGTTTATGTGCCTGACTATCAGGGATTCACTTTCAAAAGAATCGACCTCTTTCTCTATGCCAAAAATAAAACAGTAGGAACAGCAACAAGCAACTATAGCAGTAAAATACTTGTATTACCTGTTAAAGAAATTGTGGAGGGTTGGCATTTTTACACTCTAGTTTTTTGGGTTTTTTTTAATTACGGGTTTTGTAATGTGAAAATCTACAAGACGTGACGTAACATCAAGATGAAGTGAAAACATTACTTGAGCACTGAGGCACTCAGTATTTCTCATTTCAGAACCAAAGTGAATTTCAAATTACATTAAATTTGGGAAACACTTTGGGAGAATCACAGGCTGCAGAAGTGTCCTAGGTTGCAATGTAAGATGTGCCAAAGTATGTGTTGTATCACCATCTTCATGGACTGTTGAAACCAGGTGGGGCAGTGTTTTCCCTGTCCCCTCCCTCAGGACTATCTCCTGTTAATGGCCCATCAGTGCTCTGGCCAGTGACTCACAGGTAACTCCCCTCGGGAGCTGTCTCTGCTTAATGGGCAATCAAGGACCCATTGTCTGACTCATAGAATGACATCAGCCCATTGTGAGATGCTCTGCCCAGGGGGGAGGAGCCAAGCATTCCCACCTGGATATAATCTGGAGTTTGGGATAACATAGCCATGACTGGATTCCCAGAGGACAGGAGCTGCCAGATCTTTCTACAGGATCACCACTTACAAGACTCCTTCATCTGGACTTGTACCACCACCCTAACGAACAGGTTGTCAGGTTGTATTCTGACTCTGCCAAGGGTCTTTTTGTTTGTTCCTTTAACTATTACATTTATTTTACTGGTTTCCTATTAAGTTGTATTTTTGACTTAGAGTCTCTCACTGGTTTTGCTTTCAAACCAGTACAAGAAGCGAGGTTTAAAAGAATACAGCAAACACTTTAGCATACTTTAATGTCAGAAAATAGTAGGAGTTGGGGTAGCTACAATAGGCTTTCTCATGCTTTGCAGCTGTTTCTCAGCAAACCTGCTTATCTGTAGTAGCTTAATTTGGTGAAACACAGAAATGCAATTTATTTTTCCCCCTTCCATATTAACATACTGGCTTTACTGTTTGTTTAGCAAAGGGAAACTAGTGGCTTTTCTATGGGTAATTTTTCACAACTGTGACACTGCCTCACTGATTTTTGTCTATCCTGTTTATGGAAGCTAAAATCTAGGCCCCGCTTCAAATTTCTCATGTGTAGTAGCCAATTACAGCACACATCATAAAGGAGTGTTATGAAGTATGTTTAGTCTGGAGCTTCATGGGTAGGAGATGGAGAGTCCAAGCTGCAGAAGGCTGCTGCCAACTGGACTATTCAGGCTGTGATTTTGTCAACTTCTGTGTTTTCTGTTTATGTACCTTCAAAAAAGAAATGATAACACTTGTCTATGTCCTAAGTGCTTTGAGCTTTTAGCAAGTATTTATTAATTACATGAAGACTTTCAGGAGATGAGTCATTACATTTCTGCATCTTGTAGAATCTGATCTCTTCCTGCTTTAAGCTGCTTCATCTTTCAGTCTTGAGAGCACTTTCCAGTGGAACTATTAAAATTTGGAACAAATATTTTCATGCTAATGGTTAACATATTAACCTCATGTTAAAAGCTTTGTTTCATCTTCCCCACTTCTGCTCATGCTCATGTTGTGTTCCCTAACGCCTCCTGACATTTAAGATGAACTGTAGATACTGAACATTATTGAATTGTTTCCACTTGGATAAATGGGAACTTTGCCATTGGCTCCTCTGGAAATAGGATCAGGACCTGGACAGATGCATGTAATGTCTTGCAAGACACACTAATGGTACCTAATAATGCCTGAAAAATAGGACAATGAGCACTTCTGAGTTTGTCCTCTAGCTCTCTGTGACATGCCTGCTGTGACTTTTTCAGCTGATTAGTACGTTATAATGATTTTCCCATTCATTTTCTGGAAAGAAAACTAGCAATACTGGATTGATTAAAAGACTCCCAGTAACAGGTGCTAAATTACACCTGAGTATAAAGCAAAAATCTGCAGGAGCACCCAATGAATTAATAATGAGCTAGTGCTGCCACCATAATAAACAAATGCAAGAACAGAGCTTACACAGGTGACCAGAGATTTTTTTAAGGTTCTACAGGCACAATAAATGTTGCTGTGCTTTTAATTCAAGTCCTGCTTAAGCTTTGTTTAAATGGTCATCACAGAGGTTAAAAAACCTGACGTGTAAGATTTTATCAAATTCTTAGTTTCCTGGAGTACAGCACATAACTCATGGGTATTTCTGGTTACATGTTAGAACTGTCCCTCTCTCAAATGAGAACTTCCTTCAACCAGGGACAGGATTTTCAAAGGAAATGTACAGCAATTAAGAAAAATTGAGCCAATATGATTTTGTCCAGGACCTGTTTTTCAAGTCAGAATACATGTTCATTTTCTATGTCATCCTGTTCCTGCCATTTACCTTAAGAAAACCAAAATTATGCACTTTCTCTAAAGCAAGCTCTGAGGGCCTATCCCAAGCAGAGCAGCTGCTTTTAGCTGTACTGAGTAAGCAGAGAAAACATACCCCATCACATCCTATCCAGCCTGTGCTGCCACAGATGGACATGTTTGTCTGTTCCAGCCTGAATCCCCCAGATTACTTTAAAGCAGCTTAAACTTGCATGTTTTGACCCCTGCAGGGCTAATTCCTGATCCCAATTTCCAGACAGGCTGACAACACAGGTGTTTTCAGTGGTCTGAGCAGCACAAAAGAAAAGCAAATAAATGTCCACTGAATAATGACATTGCTAAATTACAGCAGGTACCTTGAGCATCTGCTGCAGGCACTGCTGTGACCCTCACTTCCAATGTGCCATAGGAACACACATTAGCTCTGGAGTATTGATCTAGCAAGGATCAGTGCAAGGGCACTTCAATGAGAAAATGAATAATTCTTTAGCCTGATTATGATGATTAATTCTGTTATGTCAGAATCCTTTGGCACAGCCAGTGACAGCAGAATATTTCAGAGGGGAAAAACCTAATTCAAGAGCCAAGAACCTTAAAGAGGGGTTTTGTGTGGTTGAGTAACATTAATAGAGGACACACAAGCAACCATAATTTTACATATATGCAGAAACACATGTACTTTCCTCAGTTCTGTATAGGGCTTGGTACTGATATGTAACTGTTTTGCATTTGAAACATCAGCAAAGATTTAAAAACTGGCATTGTTGCTAAAATTGACCAGCCACAGATGGACTCAATGTGGAAGTTTTTGGACCACATGAAGCTGAGCAGAAATTCTCTCACATGTGCCAATTCCACAAATAAATAATCAGTGTAGAACTGGCAGTTATCCCGCTTCCATCAGTTCAAGTTTGGTTATGCAAAAGACTAATCAAAACACCTCTCAGGTACATCATTGAAGACAGGCCTCTGCACGTGATATTGGATGTTTCAGTATTTGAAAGGGATTTGGCTTTCAGACAATGCATTCACTTGTTTCCTCTCCAGTTCTAAAGGCATGCACGCTCCAGTTGTGCCCCCTTCTCCTACAGAGTTTCTCCCTCAGCTGCCATAAGCAAGTTGTGCTCTTTGGTAGTTTATTTTTTTTTGTCCTGGATGGATCCCAGCTCTTTCCTTTCATGCATTTGGTAGGCAATGCATTTAGGAGGGAAGTATCAAGACCAGGTTTTCCAATCCTGTTTTGCTACTAAACGTTCATTTGGCAATCCTAACATCATTAAAACTGATTCTCAATAGGGTATGCTCTGCCAACACATGACCTTAAGCTGTTAAAAAAAAAAGCAGAGAAACACCACAAAAGCAGGTAATGATATAATCAGTTCAGGTATTTGACAGATAACAAAAAGGGCTCTCTTGCATTAATGCATGGCATTTAGAAAGCCAGAGCAACACTTGAGGTGGCTGCCCTTGTATCATGATCTGTCTGCTGTAAAACATTCCCCTGCAAAGGGAAAATAAATACCATCACTTAGATCTGGAGATGGGTAATTAACATGTTCACTTTCAAATCAGAACACTTCTGCAGGTGTCACCTTCTCAGCTCAGAAGTGCTGATCATTTGCCTTGTACTGGCAGGTTTGCACAGAACAGTATTTGGACCCAGCATTTTGAACCCCCATATTTTCTCACCTTCTCAGTTCATAAACAGCATTGTTTTCTAATTTCTTTGTTTGGTTTTTTTAATCATATGCAAGGAAAAGAGTTGAAGGCCAGGTACAGAAGAAACCAGTCTCCTCATCTAATGAGAAACTGCCTTATAGCTTTTTGTGGCAGAGAGGATATCAAGATTTTATTTCCATAAAAGTTTTGATTATCTGGGGTGCTCTTATAGTGACTATTTATAGCCCCACCAATTAATATCTAGTAATAAAAATACTGAAAAGATGATGTGCAAATACACAGAGAACTACATCAATCTGCTATACTGACACAAACAAGGAAGCAATTTCAGTGTCAATTTACACTTTGTATACAGCCAGCTTTCCAACTATTCAAGGGAGATCAATATTTATGACAGTTCATTAGAGAATGCAGTTGATTTTTATTGTATAGACCAAAAACAATGCAGTCACCAACCCACCACTGCATTAATGTATGAAATCAGTTAACAAAATTATTGTAAAAAATAACTTAATTTCTGATGGGCAAATGGAAGCAAGTTCTACAGCTTTCCCACATTCCTGTGTTGATAGGAGAAAATGGCATTGAACCATTATACTCAGTAACCCAAGGACAAAACCATTCTGTAGTTTAGGGGAGTAAAAATATCCTGATTTTCTCCCCAGTCCCAAACCCAACATCAGTTCATCTACAGGAAAAATGTCCCTTGGAGTTACTGCAGAAATCCCACACTCTTTACCCTCTAACTCTGATATGTAAGTACCTGGTAGAGCTATCCTACTGGCATGTACACAACTCATTGAAGCACTGCTTGGCTCCTTCCAAAATGTTTTCAGCTTGCCAGCATACTAAGCTTAATCTTCTGATTCCTCATAGTGTGCATACCCACTAGCATAGGTCCTTCCTAAATTCAAATTGCTGAATACATCCGTGGCCTCAGAATCTGAGTCCTTCCCTCGCTCATCATTGTCATCTTCATCATCATCTTCTGCCTCATACTCATCATATTCATCCTCACGGTCACCTGCATCCCCAGTCTTGCTGGAGGGAAGGTTTTTCCAGTAGGCATCATAACCAGAAGCTCCATCTGCATCTTCTCCTCCAGTCTGTCGGCCAAACTTCAAAGAGCGTGCTGCAGGCAAAGAAAAATCATCACCAATCCAACGTTTCATTTCTACCTTTTTTCTTCACTACTTGAAGAGTAGTTTGAATGGCAATTGTTTTTCATTTTTTCCACAACTAAAATCTAAAACTTAACAAAAGCTTTCACTTTCTTGGAATCAATTAATGGTTAAGAATGAATCTGCTCAATTCCAGAACTCAGAACTGTGAAAAATATGTGAACCAGACTTTACTCAGTGCTCTTAGGCAGAAATTAGTCACTAATGGCATTTGTATGGCTTGTTAACTAGAGAAACAGGCTTACTTGACATGCTCAGATCCTTTGTCTGCTGAGTTTCATGGCCACATTTAGGGCAAGGAGGCTTTTTCCCTTTTTCCTGCTTGAAAACTTTACTTCTCACATGATCATCACAAAAACAAGCCTGTGTATTGAAGGGAGAAGACAAAGGCCAAATGTTTTAATCACAGAAGCACATTCTTCAGCAAGAAGCAAGCAAAAATGTGTCCAACAGCAGCAGGGTTTTCTGGCTGGGATTAAAATTTAATGAGGTCTCTCTTGCAGTGGACATGGGGTCTGTTCAATGTGGTTCCAGGGTTTCTGGGGAGGAGGGTGGATAGAAGTGCCAATAAACAAGCAGAGAAAGCAGCATACTCCAGGGCTGGATTGCAGTGCTGCCCACAAGGAGCCTGTCAAACTTGGGTTTGTGTTGACAAGCTTAACTAAACATCATGAGATGTATGCCAGAACTATGCAGGAGCCCGAAGACAAGAATTAGAGATGGGAAGTTCACACGCTGAGCACCAGGGTGCAGTGAAAATACCTAGGAAAAGGGGCTGTTTGGAACAGGCCATTGATGCCATGGGGGAGTGCAGCAAAAACATATGGAGGGTAAGAAGAGTAAGAGTAGGCAATGAACCAGCACCTGGAGAAATTTGGGCAATGCTGATGATGAAGCAGCTGGAACTTTTTATACAAAATTACTTCTGAGGATCTAAAGCCATAAGCCCCATGTCAACAAATCAGCCTGATCACACGGAAAACGAGATTAGCTGTGGAGATTATTCCTTTGGATGCAGTGATTTCTAGTCAGATAACCACGTGACTATTTAAAAGAACAATTTTTCTAATTGCTGTAGTTCTGCACTGGATCAAAGCATATTCCAAAGCCTTGGATTCTGTTCATGACCAAGGATTTATTTTTGTCTTGGGGTTTTTTTGAGCCCCAACATGTTGCAGGCCCGACTTAAACTAAGAGGGCTGGGCAAAGATCCTCTCACACTGTCTTGTGGTAACAGGCAAGCACAGATAAATGACCTTTTGACCCCCACAGGTCTGACCCCAGGCTACAGAAACTAATACAAAAGTATTAATTTCCTTCTAATCATGGAGAGAAAGACATGGCAAGGCCTGATACCAAAGAGGCCAAGGAGAACGAGCCTAAAATCAGCTCCTCACATCTGTCTTTACCTTGCAGCGCAGGCAGGAATGCTGCCCCAGCCTGTTACAGGAGACACCTGTTGGAGAAAACAGTATGACAAATTCAGTCCTTGCAAACTGCAGACCTGTCATGTTTTTAAAACCTTGTAAAAGTGTGCAATACCCATAACTGAGACATTCATTTTCAATTCCCCGATACAATTGCACTCTGGCAGTGTGAATCAGTCACTTTACCCCACAGTACTATTCTACTAGATTTTTTTAACTCTAAACCTCATTTTGACACAAAAATTGAAATTTCAAGAGGGGAAAAAATGTTTAACTATTTCTTGAGCTTCCAAACTTTTAAAACCTGAAATTTCAGAACCAATTTGGTGTTAAGGTTTCATCTTGCTTTTCCTTTTCTCACAATGTTCAAAAGGAATGCTAGAGAAGTAAGAACACTTTAAGCTTGCAAATTTCCAAACCTACAAAAGTTGTTACATTCTGTATTTTCTGTCATATCCTCTGGAAATGTACTTGATTGCACAAAACTTCCTAAGAGAGTCTATCTGTGTTAAAGAATTGGAGCTGGCACACAAGCTGTAAAGAGCAGAATCAGTGCCCAAAATTTAACCTGTCTTGAGCTTCAAATTGTTGCTATTATTCCACTAGAGGGAGTACAGTAAAGGCAAACACTCAGGAATTGGCAGCAACATGAAGTTTGGTGACTAGTTACTCCTCAAGAAGCAGTAACACATACTTCACCAGTTTCTGTGCAAGTATTCATTCCTTCCCTCCTTGCCTAATNGAATGCTGCCCCAGCCTGTTACAGGAGACACCTGTTGGAGAAAACAGTATGACAAATTCAGTCCTTGCAAACTGCAGACCTGTCATGTTTTTAAAACCTTGTAAAAGTATGCAATACCATAATTGAGACATTCATTTTTAATTCCCTGATACAACTGCACTCTGGCAATGTGAATCAGTCATTTTACCCCACAGATTTTTTTAACTCTAAACCTCATTTTGACACAAAAAACTAAATTTCAAGAGGGGAAAAAATGTTTAACTATTTCTTGAGCTTCCAAACTTTTAAAACCTGAAATTTCAGAACCAATTTGGTGTTAAGGTTTCATCTTGCTTTTCCTTTTCTCACAATGTTCAAAAGGAATGCTAGAGACGTAAGAACACTTTAAGCTTGCAAATTTCCAAACCTACAAAAGTTGTTACATTCTGTATTTTCTGTCATATCCTCTGGAAATATACTTGATTGCACAAAACTTCCTGAGAGTCTATCTGTGTTAAAGAATTGGAGCTGGCACACAAGCTGTAAAGAGCAGAATCAGTGCCCAAAATTTAACCTGTCTTGAGCTTCAAATTGTTGCTATTATTCCACTAGAGGGAGTACAGTAAAGGCAAACACTCAGGAATTGGCAGCAACAGGAAGTTTGGTGAATAGCAAGAAGCAGTAACATACTTCACCAGTTTCTGTACAAGTACTCATTCCTTCCCTCCTTGCCTAATACCTCTGACAGCAACTTTTGAATCTGAAGTAATAAATATCATGAGTTCTCCACATGAGCAGGACAGATGTGGGATTTTGAACTCTGACACGTGTTTAGAGATGGAACTGGAAATGCTGATGCATATATATTCATCATTTTTTTGAGTATCTGTGCTTCAAAAAACCTCTCTCAGGTAGTGATGGAAAGTAACAGTACCTTTTTCACAGCTAAAATGGATTTATATTACAATTGCATTACCACACTTGAAGTTAATGTATTCTGTAAAAGTACAGGTTTTATAATCTTGTTACCTCACTGACAAAAATCTTGTCTCTACCAAGTCTGCTCTGTGCCACAAAACACCAAACACAGTGAAAACCCTCAAAAAAACACTCTCTCTATTCAGGGTGAGATACCACATCTGTGAATTGATAGCTTCCAACCATCATTGAAAAAACATTCTTGTGGAGCAGCTGTTGCTGCCTCAATATTGCTACAGGAAGAAATTCAGGCAGAATACATCAAAGGAAGCTCAGCAAGGCTTAAAAAACAGCTGGCCAAGAACAAAAATATGGGAGATGAAAAGGAGGTTAAGAGATATCTAAAGACACCAATTAAAACAGTGAAACCACAAATACTCTGGACAAGGAGAAATTAATTAGGACAAGAGATTAGTCTGTTCAATGGAAAACAGCCTTATGATAAAGAGCACCTTGAATTTCTACAGTAAGAATTGAAAATGTTGTAATAGTTAAAATACATGCATACAAGTTTTGGGAAGGACAAAGAAATGCTTGTCCTGTGATGAACCAAATCGTATTTAGTGGTGGGTAGGCAAGAAATACTGCTGGAAAAATTTAGTTATTTCAAATATGCATAGTCTTGGCTTGTTTTGTTTAATTGTTAGGGGTTTTTTTTAACTTCCCTTGAAGATCCCCTGCTTCAGCCAGAGATGAGTAATGAGTGAGCAAAAGTCAGGCATGACCATCACATCCTCTTACAAATACCAGTTTCAGTTTTGTCCACACAATTAATCAAAGTTCAAACAGACATAAATTGTTCAGCTACCTGTTCTTCACTCAGAAAGAGTGAACATGTATCAGCATTTGATACACTACTGACACACATGTCCACAGTCCACTGGTCAGTGAGGAAATGAACACTGAAATCATGCTCTGGGACTATTTTTGTCACTTCCTTCTGTGCTCACCCTGTCTCACTGAGTCAGATGATGACTGCTGAGTCACAGCTTTCCTCAGGACTTGAGCAGCTGCTAATCTTTCACCAGCACACAGGCCTTCCACAGCAACCTGGGGAAGTGCAGCCAGACTAAGACAGGTGGCCTTGTTTAGGGCAGCTGTCTTCCAGGAGGAACAGGTATCTAGAACTAGTTCATCACTGGATCAGAAGAGTGGAAGACAGCTCCTTCTGCCTGCAGAGCTTTCTGGAGTGAAAAAGCAGCAGCAGTAGTAGTTCCAATCGTTTCGCTGCAGTCCTGCCACTGCCAACACTCCAACTTTGGAGAATGCTGGCTCCTGCAAGGGCAGCTTCCCATGGGAGGCCTGTAAAACAACTGCCATGTATGCTCTGGCATGGAGGAAGGTCCATGAAAGAGAAAAAAGTTCTAGTGTGGATAACTGGATACCAAAAGTCAGTACACAGGAAACAGGCTCTTCCCTCCAGCAGTGGCAAAATCTCCTTGGGAAAGGTGATGGAGAGTATTCTGGAGCACAGAGGAGCTCTACAGCTCTACAGCATGTAGAGTCTGCTTGGCTGAAATCTCCACAGGAAAGCTGATGCAGAGTATTCTGGATCTCAGAGGAAGCATGTAGAGTCTGCTTGGCTGTGGTGAAAGAGACTGTGAATAACTTACTTACATTTAAATGTCTCTGCTTCCAGAACTTGGCAGCTGGCTTGATGCTCAAACTGATCATCTTCACAGAGGAAATCGTGGCAAAAAGAGCAGGCAAATATTCTGCCTCCTGAAAGATTTATCAAGGCAAAATAATCAACAATGGGTACAGGCATCAAGTCTTCCTCTGTAAACAATTTAGGCAGCAGTTTTGACTGAAGACCAGTTCTCCCTACCATCACAAATGCTTCCAGGTCCTTAATTAGATACTGCCATCCACTTTTACACTGAAAAATACCTCCTATCCTACAGTATGACAGCATAACTATAAAGCAAGCATTACTTCTAGTACTTTTCATTTTAATTTGACTGTAGCGTTAATTAATTTTCTTAAATCAGACCACACTCTCATCTGCTCAGTTCTGATACACACTTGAAATAAACACTTCAAAGGATTCCACAAATGGAGACCAGTATGGTTTCCTAAGCAACTGGGAATCCAAATACCTGTGCTAGTGCAGAAGAATGGAGTAAAAATGGCACAAAACTGTGTTGGCAATTTGATGTAGTGCTTAATCATGTGAATAATTAAGCTGATAGAACCATTATAATTTAGATTACATAATCACCCCTGAAATGAGCACTGTATATTCTTGAATAAGTCATTTATTTTCCCCACTGTATAATGACTATTCTTAAAACAGGGAGAATCCTGGCTTTGAACAAACATACTGCAAGGACTATAGGGAAGACTAAAAAAGCTATGTTAAGAATATAGGTGCACTAACTTAAGCAATGCCAGGAAAGAAGTGTAGCTTATATTGTCTTATTTTTAAATGTGAGCAACCTACCGTGGTCCCAGACACTTCTTTCACACTCAATGCATTCTGCATCTGCCAGAGGGCACATACAGGCATGGGTGCTGAGACACTTCCTCCCGTGACACACCCAGGCTTCACAGAAATCACAGATTGCACCCTGCAATCACAGCAAGATATCATCTCAGGACTTCTGCAATACCAACAGGAAGACTTATCCCATTACCCTCAGTGTATCCTAGGATCCATTCTCTCCATGGGCTCGCTTTGGCTGAGTGAGAGAATTGAGACAAATCTGTGTTCCGACCAAGCTGCAGTTCGTGTTTGTTAATTCATTTCTGCAGGATTAAGTCTGATGCAAAATAATTTGGTTATCTATCTCAATTCTGTTTTTTACATTTCTTATCACACATTTTGCACATGGTAAATTGTGTCCTCCAGTTGAAACCTGGGATACATAAACTGTAACAATGTTCTGGTAAAAATGAAATTTCAAAGAAGACCTGAAAAATGCCTCTAGACTCTTGCAGCTGAAATCACTCGTTTGGATTTTAAACTCTGCTATATTAAAGCACAAGCTCTGCAGAGAGCAAAGATCAAATAACTCATTAGAATTAAGTCAGAATCTTTAGCTTTTATTTTGAATGAATTATAAGATCTCCACTTCAGCTATCCTTAACTGTAGCATTTAAGAAGCCTTTTCAGCCCACAGGTAACAAATTACTGTGTGCATTACACACACACAAAGCTAAGAAAACAATGATGAATCCAAACTTAACTGTTGATGCATTCACTCTTGCATCAGTGAATGCATGGGATGAGTTCAGGAAGGCCACCCTGTAAAGGCTGGCTGTGTTTCTGAGAACTGCTGACAGCCACAGGACAGAGGTTTAGTCCATTTAATCCAGAGGCTGTGGCAGGTCACGCCTTGCTTTCCAGAATGCACATACTAACTTGTCCTTCTAAGAACAAAACTTCAAAGGCCTGAAGCTATGATTATCTCCAATTAAGAGTCTAAAAGAGGGGTGTTGTTCATTAAAATTCCCCTCTAATGGAACAGATTCCGCTCTGTGATGCTGATGATCTCTGCAGTACTAAGACAGCTACAAAAGTCTGCAGGATTCTGCAGAATTATCCTGTATTTTAATGAAGGCTGGGAATTGTCTATGGGGCATGTGAGAGTCCAGTGCTCTTTATGCATGTGCTTAGGGCCTGCCACCAACACAGATCCATTAGCATCCAGGACATGTGCTGGAGTTTGCAGGAGCTGAATCTAAAAATGAAAAATTTGGGGGTTTCAGTATAAGGGAAAAATCAGTTTGTTACAGAAAGTGAGAAAAAAAACCAAACTTGGCATGGTACATGCTATCATTCCATGAATCTCTTTTATCATTTTTCCAGGAAGATTAGCACAGAATATCCTCATAGTGCAAAAAAAGCCTTTAATTTTGTATACATACCACCATAGCTAGTCCAGTACTGTACACACCAGCATGTTTTATAACACAGTCTGAAGACTTCATCATGCATTTGGTTTTTCCTGTTTAAAATAAAAAGGCAAGCAACCATAGGAAAACTATGTAAAAATAAAATTTTAAAAAAAGTAGAATGCATGCATATATAAGAACAGTACTGTGCTTAGCCATAAATCTAGGTAAAAATGATGCAAAGATGTTTGCATTATTGCTGCATTCTGCAGCCCACCTTCACACCTCCCTTAGGTCCCTTAGGTTAAATTACTGTCTGTTTGCAGTCAAATCTCTTGCCCCTGTGCTGAGATAATAAGACAATGTGTTGGTCTTGCTCTGTGTTTTGAGGCACTGGCAAAAACTTCAAATGTCAAAACAAAGAACAAAACAAAGATCAAAGTCTAGCAATGAAACCTTGAAGAGTTATGTTTAACACCACTGCTAGTTCTGTCCCAACATAAAAGCAGCTGAGCTGGGCAGAGAGGTGGTGGAGGCTTTATTGGGTGTGGAGCAGTGGAACAGAGCTACCTTGCTCCATCCCTCACTGGCTCCTCTAAGATGCTGTTGGTTTATAGTCCCCCATGCTTGATTAAGCATCAAACAGCTCTAATGGTCTTTGTTTGGAAAATCCTGGGTCTCAATATAGTGTGGGTGTTGACAGGAATGTTTTCCTCTAGAAACATACTCCAGATTAAGATAAATGCAACACACAGATATGAGCCATAAGATAGAGAGCACGTTTTTAGCACTTCACTGATAGTGACAGCAAGGAGACTCATGAAGGGTGACACACTGCCACTGCACACTAACAGCCTGGCTCCCAGAAATGCTCAGTATCTGCAGGTCACAACAAAGGCACTGAAAGCTGCATGTCAGCAGCTCTGAGTTTCAAACCCCAAAACAGCCAAATTGCTTAATGACAAATTGAATATCTGCAATGATGTGTTGAAACAGTGGAACAACAAAATTCACTTCAGTATGAAATGAGTATCAACATCTCCTGCAAGCAAGCAGCTGTTTAAAAACAAAGGGCATTTTAGCCTGATTCAGAGCAGTTCTGTCACTACAACCCCTTCCCTTCTAATTTCAAAGCATCAGCCCTCAAGCCCACAAAATTAACAAGAGTTTCATGTTACATTACAACCCCACAGAAGGTGAATGATATATTGTTGCTTTAATTGACAATGAATTGATCAGCAATTATATAATCCCTACAAAAAGCAGTATTTATTGTTGCCTTGCTAGCAGTCTGAGCATTTTTAGTTTTGCTGCTGTTATGAAACAATGCTCCATATAGTCAATCTATGGAAAAGTCAGATTTCTCAAACCTAAAAGAAAGCCAGACAGATTTTTGCAAGTAAGACAAGCCACAATCCAGGCTTGCACACCTTTGGGGGTTAGAGGCATATATACTGATCAAACAAGATCACTGCTCAAGGAGGAGATTCACAGCAGATTCAAAAGAACTGCTCCACATCACAGAGGTCCTTTAAGATAAAGCTACTGTAACAGAGGTACTGAGAGTGTAACACCACCAACAGGACTGAGGACAGCTTGTTTTCATTCATCATTTCTACTCACCACATTGTGCACAAATGGGCAATTTCTGAACAGAATTACAGAAGTAACAAAAAGCTCTATTCTTCTGTCGTCTAGGCACATGGAAGGAAAAAAACAAAAAAAAGTTAAGCTTTAAAAGAAAGCATTAAGAAAAACCCTTTAAAATGTCTGAAACAAATATTAATCTACTGGTTTTAGAAGAGTATAAATTCTTACCTTTGGCACTTATCACATTCCTAAAGAGAAGAAATAAAACACTGGTAATTATTTTCATTCTAGGTAAAATATATAAAATTTACAGACCTCCACGGGGAGTTACCATTAGGATTCAAACCTTTTAATCAATATTCTGTTTGGTGCAAATGTAACCTTAAATATCAAGGAAGGACAGTAGGAAGAATGACATTCTAGTGGCATTAAATGCAGTGAAGGTATTACCACTGAGTTTACATAATTGAAAATTAGGTATTTTAATATAGAATACTTTAGGTTGCTTTACCATTGAAGCATTACAGGGATGTTTGGCCAAGTCTATGTTGGCTCGTGAAGCCCTTATCTGCTTCTCTCGCTCCCGACGGTTCTCAGCTTTCTTACGAGCACCAGTCTTCTTTTTAGGCATGTTTCACTACCTGTGGGGGGAAAACAGGTATGGAATGAATGCACACAAAACTATGTGTGTACATGCATAGATACATATGGCACATCCAGCAGGAAACCTGGGTCTTACAGTTCCTGCATTAACTCTGCTTCATTCATTTCCTTGTCTGAAAGTTTCTTTTGAAATGTAGAATAAGGGGACAAGCCACCATGTGATGAACCATAAGGAATCTTGTGATCTGGAAAACTTTGCTGTCCTGAACTTTGTGTTTCACTATCTTTGAAGTGTTTTGCCTTAAAAAAATGAAACCATTACTATCTGTAGGTTTATTTGTGATGGATCTCTGGTTTTGGTTTGCCTTGCCTGTTTAATAAGCATCTGTAAGGACAGTTGCAGCATCAAGAGGCAGTCAATTCTAGCAGCTTCAACTTGGAAGAAAAATTAGTATCTTCATTCAAAAGATCTTATAAACCAAAGAATCCTAATATTCCTGAAATAGATTGTCCTGAGCAGAGACTAAAATTTGCTTTTGATAGCACACATAAATCAGTTTTCTTACCCTGTAGCATTTTGCACTGTGTTTGAATCGTATTAGTGTCATATTTTGTATTCAAAATTATATTGCTGTGCTGCCTGCTGGCAACTGTTGTTATTCTAGAGTGTGACATTTCTGACACTGGAAGTCCAATATCAGGTTCCACACTAATTTTCAAACCACTCAAATGCTGATTTATCAACAGAATCTAATGGCTAGTATTTATACCTTGACTTCTTCACATTCCCTCATAATGGAAAGCACCCAAATGACAAACTGTTTTCATGAAAAGCACTGCCCCAGCACCTCCTGAGGACACAGTTTACAAGAAATTTTAGATGGCATTTTTCAGAAAGTTGCACTGAACTAAGCAGCAACAGAACTGCAATGTCTGGTCCCTTTAGCAAAGCAGTTGAGTAAATCCATGCTTTCAAACACCATCCTATAGATCAATATTCTTATCACTCTTTACCTCTGAGCTTTCATTTAAGTTGTTTGTTGTCTTTGTCCTAGGCTCAAATTTTTAAAGAAATTTACTGTCTTTCTAAATTTTTAAGGATTAGAGCTTAACAATGTTATGATTCCAGCAATTATAACAGCATAAACCCTGTCTACCTTCAATGCCTTTTCAAATCAGATTAACACCTCTTTGAAAACACTAATTAGTATTCAAATGCCTCTACAGAGTGCTCTACCTCCATTTTTGGCACACTGTTACCAAATGCTCAGCCAGAAAAGATACAGTGGATTCTGTCTGCAGTCACATCCCTGAGGGGTGTGTGAGAGAGAAAAGAGCATCTGGAGGACCTAAAATAAGAGGCTGTCCATGCCTGGTTCTCCCCTCAGCCCCAGAGGGTACAACTGTGCTGCCCCACAGAGCATTGGAGCTCCTGCACGGGGAGCATTCTGCACAAGGGTTGTTTCTCCATTTGAAGTTTCCTGCTCAGGACTGAAATGCTGTGCCTGGGTCACAGCAGCAGCTGCAGGAGCGAGCGTGGCTCTCCAGCTCAATGGCTGATGCTGTGGCACAAGGGAGCAGAGTTCAGATATCAGGAGGCTGTGTAGGAATGAGGTGAACAGTTCAAAGGAAAACCCCTAAAATGTCTTATGTATTTAGATCCTGAGCTTCCATTCTGTAGATGTTCACCTCCTGTTGCTCTCCTGCTGCATTATTTGCTAAGGAAACCATGGGCAAAGACGACAGATTTCCCATCACAGCTCCAAAGACTGCTGGTGGATTTTAACTGGTGGTTGTGCTACGTGAGGTGCATTCACAATGCACCTGGCATCTAAGATCTGCTGAAGTCACGGCTTCTTGTCCTTGGTGAGGTCCCAAAGACACACCCTGACTGCACCAGCAGGCTCCTGGATCTTCTGTGCTGAGCAGGACAGTGCCTGGTCTCATTACCTGCAGGTCCACTGCCCAGCCTGCTGTCACAGACATGGTGAACAGCTGGAAGGAGCTATTCACTGGGGCACAGGGAGCTGTGGGGCCACCCTTGTCAGGCCAACACCCAGAGGAGGCTTTCTGTATTTCAAGGTTTCTTGTGCTTGACAACCAAACAGCTTCCAGTCCATGCATGTTCCAAATACCCCGCACCACTTGTACAAAATTACAATTCAAAATTTAAAAACTGTATTAACAGTAGTTCATACTTTAAAGGATCATGAACTGAACGCCCTGATGATGCAAAAATAATTTTCCAGGCACTGTGATGCCCATGACTAACTCCATCTTTTGGAAGCGAGGTGGCTAAGAACTGCACAGTGGGCACCTGTAAGCGCCCAGGCGTGCGGAGCTTTGCTCAGGTACCCTCTGACCCATTCCCTGCTCGGCACCGGCACCTCGCCCCGCGGAGAGCCGGATGAGATCCACTCCACTCCGTGGGGTGCAGCGCCGTCAGCAGGGCTGTTGTTGGCGTGTGCACGCACAGTGCCGGTGTTCAGCTTTCAGCGCCTTCCCTCACCCTCAGTATCCAGGCCCCCAAACCCCGCCGCACCGCGCCGCCAGCCCGCACCGCAACTCCCGGCATCGGCTGCGGCGGGGCCGGACACCGCTGCCCGCTGGGGCACGGAACCGAGACCCTCAGCGCTTTTAGCCCGGCCCCTCTGAGGCACCGCCGCCCCTTCAGCGCCCCTAGCCCGGCTTCCCACACCTTCATTCCCACTCCCATTCCCGGCCCCGCTCCCACCTGGCTCGGGCGGCCGCGCGGAAGCCGGAAGCGGCGGTGCGCCAGGATGCGCTGTCCGCCCGGGCCCGCGCCGCCCGGCGGGAACGTTCCGGGCACGGCTCTGGCCCTTTCCCCTCCGGGAATGCGGGCCCCGGGAAAGGCTTTTCCATCGGTTCCAGTGGGTGTTCCTGCCCAGCCACAATTCTTGTTCGCTTTCGAGGCAATTGCACCTCAGCTCTCGCTTGTCGAGTGAGCGAATTTTGGGCATAGTAATTGCAGCGGTTAGTTGTGGTTTGTAACATCTGAAAAGTTATCTCTGAAATCTTTCATCTGTGGCTTGAGCTGTTTTTAAAATGAAGTATTGATTCATCTAAACGGTAGGAATAAAATGTAACTTAAAATGGGAAATTATACCCGTGCTATAAAAAAGCCCTGCACACAGCTCTGTCTCATCTGAGGTTATGTTAGTCGCTGTCACTGATGGATATTGCCAGACAAACCCTTTGTGAAAATTATTATAAGATGTATTGTATAGGTATTTAATGGCAGATGAGTGCATGGATCGTGTTCCAGTGTATTTCATGGTCTTTCGCCTCGAAAGGGTTTGATACATATTTCATGTAAGTAACCTCTGGGGCATTGCTTTGTGTGCTTTGATCATGGATTCACTCGAGTGAGGTGCTTGTGTTGCTTCACATTTGCACTTTGTTACAAACGACTCAGACCTCAAGTGGGAACGAGTTATAAAAGTTGTATTGAGAACTAATAAAAGTTACACAAAGCCAAAGGGGGCAGCGCTGGCAGCGAGGCTGAACGCCAGGGGCTGGTCCACAAAATGTCAGCTCGGCCTTTAATGCCCCTGGTGTTGCACCAGCCACGTAGGTATTTATGAACATTCCCATTATATGTTATTCAACATTTCCCATATATATCCCTGCCAAAGTCTGCCAGTTGATCCTCCATCATCCATCGGTGGAGGTCTGCTTGCATCTCGATGGGAGGTGAGGTGTTGTCAGGCCAAGTGCCCCAGTGAGAAGCTCTCCCCATTCCCAGGGAAATTCCCTTGCCTCCTGCAAGGGCACGTGTACATGTGCTCCCCACATGTCCCTGACAAACCTTGCCACCAGAGTTGTCTGGTGGCAGCAATACAGGTGGGGGAAGAGAGGATTAAAGGGAGAACAAAAAGGGGTCCAAAACCAAACTACAACAACAGAGCCTCATATCAAAAAGAACTTTAAACCTTAATAAGACTTCATTTAACACACATTAAAATGCCTCTCAGTTGCCCTGTCTCTACAGAGATGAGTTTTCCCAACAACATAACTGTTCCTCATTTGAGAGAGCCAATCACCACACCATCCACCCATAACAACTTGGTTGTGTAATTCTTCCTGGAAGTTGGCTGCTGGTTATGGAAGGAGATTTTCACTTGAAGAAAACATAGGTTTTCACGGACCATCATTGCCTTTCCAGGAAGACACTCCTAACTTTTGTGAGGCCACCATTGATTCTGCCACAAAAATTTGTTTGCTTGTCACAAGCTGTGGCAATCAAGATGTGATCTTCACAGCAGGTTAGTGGGATGCACAGAAAACAGCATTATTGTTTAGCAACAATAAAAAAAATCGTGGTAGTCACTAAACTGGATGCTTCTTCGTGAGAAAGNACTACAACAACAGAGCCTCATATCAAAAAGAACTTTAAACCTTAATAAGACTTCATTTAACACACATTAAAATGCCTCTCAGTTGCCCTGTCTCTACAGAGATGAGTTTTCCCAACAACATAACTGTTCCTCATTTGAGAGAGCCAATCACCACACCATCCACCCATAACAACTTGGTTGTGTAATTCTTCCTGGAAGTTGGCTGCTGGTTATGGAAGGAGATTTTCACTTGAAGAAAACATAGGTTTTCACGGACCATCATTGCCTTTCCAGGAAGACACTCCTAACTTTTGTGAGGCCACCGTTGATTCTGCCACAAAAATTTGTTTGCTTGTCACAAGCTGTGGCAATCAAGATGTGATCTTCACAGCAGGTTAGTGGGATGCACAGAAAACAGCATTATTGTTTAGCAACAATAAAAAAAATCGTGGTAGTCACTAAACTGGATGCTTCTTCGTGAGAAAGTATGTGGCGGAGTAATTTTTAATTACTGTCAGTAGCCCTGGCATCACACTGTTTAACTAAAAACCTAAGTAGAAAATACCATCTTTTCTGAGATGTTTGAGGCATTTTTGTGTAAGTCTCACTTTTCTTCATGAATGTCATTAATTACCAGTATTCTTGTATTCTGCTTGTGACCATTGTAGTCTGTTTTAGACAGCCATGAGTACAAGAACACAATGAGGATAAATGTTATAGCATTGAAAAAAATACAAAGTTTTAATCTGTTTTATAATCATTATCCTAGTCAGCCTATCTGCTCTCCTGAATGAATGGAGCTGCTGAAGAAAGGACTATTACACATGCACAGATGTGACTGGGCATTTTCACATAAATTCATGAATGAAAAGAAAGGAGAAATCTAGAAAAACCTCAAGGAGATATGTAGACACTAAGATTTTTATCTTAGTTTTATTTTACACTGTGAAACAATATCTGCCTCAAATATGTTCCAGAAACCACCCTCTAGATGGCAGGAGTTTGTCACTTCACTCATGAACAGTAAAACAGTAAAACATCTTATTTTCAGAACCAATAGAGTGGCCTAGGGCTGTAATACAAGTGAATTTAAAAAAAAATTAGATGAGAATAGCCAATTTAGAGCTTACAGAATTTCCATTAGCAGTACTGGACTAGTCTCTGGGGAGCTATTGCAGACTTGTTTCAAAGAAGATGCAGAAGGTAATGAGAGTTAGACTCTCTTTTTAGAGGTGTTTCCAGTTAACTTTGTGAGAGAAGCAGTGGAAGCACAGTGAGTGTGTCTGTGAACAGTTCTCATTCCACATGAGGATCAGAACTCTCACGTCTTTGCTTAATGCCTACTGGCTGGCTGGCCTAGAAAACAGGTGAGGGCAACCCTACACTGCCTGAAAAAGGTATTTGTCTAGTCAAGAGCTTTCAGGACAGCACATGTAGTGGTGACTGTCTTAACCCTAAGCTGAGCAACCTGTAGAGGACACTAGAGAGAAAAGTGAAGGTCACTTGTGTAAACTAAATGATGCAATTGCAGCAGAGCTTGGTCTTTCCACGGTAAAGGNCTGGCTGGCCTAGAAAACAGGTGAGGGCAACCCTACACTGCCTGAAAAAGGTATTTGTCTAGTCAAGAGCTTTCAGGACAGCACATGTAGTGGTGACTTAGGTCTTAACCCTAAGCTGAGCTACCTGTAGAGGACACTACAGAGGAAAGTGAAGGTCACTTGTGTAAACTAAATGATGCAATGACAGCAGAGCTTGGTCTTTCCACGCTAAAGGCAGAACTCTGCAGCAGCATGCGCTGGTTTTTTCTTCATGCATCTCATGAAGTTAGTTTTACCCATACAAAGGGACAGAGGATGCTAATAAATCAGTCTCTCTCAAAAATAAATGGATGTCCGGGATACAGAACACTGAAATTCTGAGCAATATCTTTCCACCTCACTCTCTTTTTTGTTCACCTTTCAGAGTCCTGTGCCAAGGCAGAGCAGTGGCACTCTGGATTACATACTGATTGCTGATCAGATACATATCTTTAAGCCAGTACATTCACATTTCAGGTGGGACTAATTGAGCAAGAGTGTTGTGAGGAGTTGTCTGAGGGAAGGTGGGCTTGCTTTTTGCAGTGGCAAAGCTGAGCGGTGCCATTGCAGCACCACGTACCAGCTCACACAGACACTGACCATCCCCAGAGCTGTTCTGCTCACTTCTTCCTCTGCTCATCTCATAAACATCCTTCCTTCCTTTNGTCAGATACCTATCTTTAAGGCAGTAAATTCACATTTCAGCTGGGCATAATTCATCAAAAGAGTGTTGTGAGGAGTTGTCTGAGGGAAGGTGGGCTTGCTTTTTGCAGTGGCAAAGCTGAGCGGTGCCATTGCAGCACCACGTACCAGCTCACACAGACACTGACCATCCCCAGAGCTGTTCTGCTCACTTCTTCCTCTGCTCATCTCATAAACATCCTTCCTTCCTTTGCTCTGAGAGCATATTTCAGGGATGCACATCTATTTATCCCTTAAGTTACTTATGTGGTAGTAAAGGATTCATGCCTTCTCACTTCTACTGCTGAAATAGTAGAATGCATGAAAATAGCATGAAAATCATGGAGATCAGAAAGGAAAATCAGGAAATTATGTGTGTGCACAGCCTCTAGCAGAATGGCAATATTCTGGGGCAGATAAGACCTTCAGATGCAGTGACACTGGACTATGCTGGATGACAATGAAATATTTTTGCTGCCTTTTGCTGTGATATCTCAGTCCCTTTAAAGATACAAAAAGAAAGCATAATAATATCTCTCAACTTGAAATAAATACTGAACTGAGTTGTTGTCATTTACTTTTAATTGAATGAACTGAAATTTCTTTTTCTCTAAATAATATGCTTGTTCTGATCTAATTAAGCCTCTATTACCTACCTGCCAATTACCATAATTATCTTCATTATTGCAATGTCTCCTTGCAGCATTCAATATGTTTGCCTCCCTGGGGATTGCATTCTAAAATAGGTGCAGCATATACCTTTCTAAATGACCTTTGAAATGGCATACATCAAATTTAATTTGTTTTTAAATCCTGGCCTTGCAGCAACTGACCTTAAAAGTCATGTCAATATTTGTTTGATGTAAGATAATTTTGTCTGAAGACATTTATACTTGCTGATTTAACTACAGAAAGAAATGGAAAACAAAGAAAATAACTTGAGGCAAAAATCTTTACTGACATCTAAGGAATTGGCATGTTCAAATATAATATTTTAAAATAGGCACCCTAGAATTAGATGTTGGAAATATTTCTCTGTGTGATTTTTTTCCCCCTGCTATTATACCTCATGCTTGCAGTCATTAATCTTAGTCCTGGAAAGTCATTCCCCAAGAAATTTCTAGATGGTTGTTTTGTCTGGTCAATGTTTGTGGAATGTGTCAAGAGGGAAAAGAAGAAAGATAAGAGATAAAACAAAAAGAGAAATTTTGCTGTTAAGTGATTAGAGTCTTGATTCAGGGAGCTCACTCAGTTGTCAACTTCTTTATTAAAATCTATTAATCTTTTCTATGATATTTAAGTTGCATTTTTTTTCACATTTATTCCATGACTTCAACAAAATACTGAACAGCATTTTCACCATGGTATCTTACTGGAGATTTTAAATTTTGTTTCCTTGAGATGAAAAATATTCAGTAAAGCTAATACTGAGATTTATGTGCACAATTAATGTGCCATCATATGTTAATTACCATATATTAATTAAGATTGCTGAGGTGAGGGGATAGTGCAAGACTAATCAGTTACTCATTTGGTAACATAAGGGGGAGGCTATAATTTTTGTTAGAAAGAACTTGTCTGCTGGCAAGTTATTAGTATTATTTTTCCATGATGAGATTGCAATATCATAAATTACCTTGTTTCTCTTCCCTCTGATCCCATCAAAAGGCTGGCACATAGTGATATATTTACTGCATAGGTGACACTGGGAGGCTTTGTTTGTGAAGAAGAGGAGGGAGGTGCCTGATAAATGGCAGAACCTCTGTGACAGAAATGAAAAAAGTAAAAAGAAAAAAGTCAAGGTCAGACAGAGGATGATTGATGACAAGAATTTCTCTGTCGGTGCTGGAGGCTTGTCAGGTGGATGTGGCAGAGAAGAATGAAAAACGTGGATGTTTTAATTGGTCACAGGATATGAGGGTAATTCACACAGGTGATCAGGAGACTGCCAAGGTGATCGGGAAGCTGAGAAGCCACTCCCATAGGAGGAGGCCAAAAGGATGTGCTGTATTTGGCAAAATGAAAGGTTTCAATAGGAGAGTGGGGTTTCTGTCTTAGAGGGGTGAGTAAAATGCCTATTCTAGCACAAGAGGAAATGGGTACAAAACTTTACAGCCTGAGGCCACATGGAGGGGGAGAGCGAGAGAAAACAGCAGTGGGAAAGTGTCAAGGTTCAGGGGATGTAGTTTTGTGATGTATGAAGAGAGCTGACACAGTTTAATCTGGAGAAGGGAAGGCTGAGAAGATCTAATTGCTGTCTTTGAGGACCTAAAGGAAATTTATAGAGAAGACAGAGCCAGGCTTTTCTCAGGGGTACCCAGTGACAACGTGACAGGCAACAGTCACAAGCTGCAGCAAGAGGAATCACAACTGATATACAGAAAATAATTCTTTGAAGCAAGAGTGGTTAACCAATGGAAAATCTGTGCTGGAGCCCCAAGCACTGAGGTCAAGAAACTCTCTTGTATTTAGAATGGATTAAAATAACATAATGAATTAGCTAGGAGGGGACCTCTAGAGGTCACCTATCCAAGTCTCCTGATGAAAGTTTTTTGCATCAAATAAGACTGGTCAAGGCCTTGTCTAGCTGAATCTTAAAAGTTGCTATGGATGGGGATTGCTCAGCTGCTCTGGACACCTTTTTCCCAGGATTAACAACCTTGCCTGAGAAGATTCTGAATAGGAGGATCCTACTGATTTCAAAGGCAGTTGGACTGTGTCCTAGATGAGGTAGAATATTTGTTTGCCATATTTTTCTGAAACATCTGTTTTAACAAATTCATGGTTTCAGATGTTCTGTCTTTTTCTTCTGTCATGGAACTGTGTGACATGTTCCTCTTTGGTGTCACTTCTTATCTAGATAGCAATTTTTCTCCTTTAGTTATGGCTTTTCCTTGTTCAGTAGAATTAGTTTGTGGAAATCTTATGCAAATATGAACTGAATGGTTTTCCTGTCTAATTACAGCTCCATTTAGATGACATTAATATCAGTGGCACTGAGCACTGGCTGAATTAAATACTGGATTTATTCAGCCAATGAAAGCTGAAGGACAGATCATTTGTTTTATGGCATACAACATGGGTGGCTTAGCTGTTGATTCAGAGGACTGAAAGAGAATTTTTGCATCAAGTGTTCCCTGACATTGGAAGGAGCTCTCTCTTATAATCTCTTTCACAAAATTAACAAGCCCCCATCTTATTTGCCCTCACCATGTTTTTGGAAAGCACTGTGATAAAGAACAGGATTGCACCCAGTGTAGCATAGCATTATACAGTAATTCATCATATATTGAATTTCACCATGTAGGTGATGTAATACTTGTATTACAAATAAGATGTTTGAGTGCAGTAATTGAGTGTCAAATCAGATGCTTATGGCACGATGAAAAATGACACTTGGAACCATTTCTAGGAATGGATATCAGTCCTCAGTATTCTGATTGATTTAGAGAGCCCACTTGTTTATGTTCCACCAATGTTAGTTGATATTCTGAAAATAGTTTCTATTCATTCTCATTTGTGTTTTATTAGATTGCATTTATAGTGCAAAGTTGTAATAACAGTTCTATTGCTTCTCAAGCACCTGTACATTTAGACTTATTGAAATGTCACTATAAATAGTCATGTGCTCACCATGTTCACTAAACTCCTTATTTATATTTATTGTGGAGTAATGAATCTGTAGTCCTACTCTGAGCTAGAGCTTATCCACTGGTGATGTATTGTGAAATACATTTCCATTTTTATAATAGGTGTTTGAAACATAGTGCTGTTAAAAAGCTGAGCAAAAGCCTTTTGATGGAGGATGAGGGGGAATTGAAGAGTTTGCTCCAATTATTGAACTGTATTTACATATTATTTAAAACACTAGTGAAAACTGCAACACTATTGTACTTAAAGACAACTCAAAAGTGAGCAGTTTCTGAAAACAGCATTCTGGGCTGTGAGCTGGTTTCTTTGTTCATTTTTACTGGGCTGTATCTCTTTTTGACAAGATAGAGTTCTGCAGTCTCTGCACTGAGTGTGTGTCTGATGGGTCACTGGATGTAGCAAGGTGTTTGAGGAGTTGTTTGTTTCACTGTCTTTCTTGTTGGTGTCATGTCTCTGGGCAGACTGTTCCCATCTGCAGCTAGGACGTGACTATGTATTTTATATGAAGTTAAATATTTGTCTGCAAGGGCCTTGAGGCTATGAATTTGCAATTTGCATGATGATGAAGTTAGAAAGGAATAACTTTTGGTCACTTCTCTTGGTCTGACCCACTCTGAGCTTGAAGACCTTCCAGGCATCCTACAAAAGCTAGTTGTGTAACAGATTTGGGCTGGAAGATGGATGGGATGCCCCTGGCAGCCAGTATGTTTCCAGACCATTTTCATTTGTATCATTACCCAGCTGAAGGAAAATGTTGCTTGCATTTGTTTTTTGCAAGTGGCTGCTTGGTGGAGTTTATTTGCATAGTGGTATTTTTGTCACTGGTTAGTTAATTTTAAATCTAATTAGTTTCAGAGAGCTCAGACCTTTTAAAAGAGCTCACTGTTTTCCTATGTTAAATCCAGCTAAAACAGCCTAGAATGAACTGGAGCACTGGCCTAGAAAGGAAAAGCTTCACAGCCCATTACTGGTCCCCTGAGCCATCTCATCCCCTTTACTGTCACGTAATGTTTGTTTAATGTAAAATTTCCATATAAAGCCAAACAAAATAAAGCCCAAAATGCAGAACAGCAGCTCTTTGCTGTTCAAATATTAAAATGTGAAGGTAGTGAAAATAAGATTTCCTTTCATAAGTGCATTAGTGACCTTAGGGGGACCCTCACCAGGGAAATGCCACAGTGGTGAGAAAAGCTCAGCTTAGAGGAGAAGGTGGATGAGCCTCTTTTGGCACCATGGGCTGGAGTCACTGGGGAGTTTTGTTTTCAGCTTCAAGGGAGAGGAGGCCCCTGTGGGAGCCTGTGAGGATTTCTAAAATCAGTGCCCTGGGCCAGGCTGTCACCGTGCATGTTACCAAGTATATCTGGGCAGGAGTGTGTCACTGTGTGATGGTCTGAGGATTGCTGGGCATAAGGAAGCACATCTTTCCATGAACCACTGAGGATTTCTATGTGTGAGTGACTGTGTTTCTGCTCAAATATGAATGAATAACATTCAGAGCCTCCAATCATTCTAAAAAGGTTTAATCAAGGCTATCAAATGACTGGATTGTCAAAAATCATTCCTTGCTGGATTTATTCATGAGGTTTCAGGGACTAAAGTAAATTCAGCATCCCAGCAGTTTCTCCTGGGTGACTTCAAGTTCCCAGAAAGATCAAAGGAAGACCTCTAATTAAGATCCTTGAAAATGTGAGGCCCAAATTGGATCACTTGTGTGAAAGGTGGAAATGATAGCTCAACAGGTGCCTCTGCGGTCACTGGTGGATCTGTCAAGTTCTGCACGGCCTCAGGTGTTGACTGCAGCATTCATCCATTGGTGAGTTGGGGATTGAAGGCACTTGGCAGTGAGAAGAGAATGTGTGAAATGGGAAAGACAGCCTGAAAATACTTGCTGAAGGTGCTGGGAGGAGGCAAAGAAGAGAATTTCAGAGCTCCCTTGCTGAGCATAAAATAAAGTGACACGTGTTCACATGGACCTGCTGAGTCTGGCGCTTTGAGCAAGACCCTCACCTGGGCTGCCCCTGTGTCCCACTGCCCCCACTGTCACCTTGGCCTCACTCTACCTCTGCTGGCACCTGAGGGAACATTTGTGTCACAACCTCCCCAACTTGCAGGTCTGTCCTTTCATCTCAATCTCTCAGGTGAGGCACAAAGAAGGCAAATGAGGTGAGTGGGGCCGTTCTGTGGATGAATATAGAGACATTCCAGGAATGCTATGGAGTTACCAGAGCTTTTCTAAAGGGCTGGTTTTTTACCACAAAGTTGTGGTGAATTTGAATTTGACCTTGAGAAGGTTTTGAAGAGAATGGAGCAATGGTCCTTGTTAGCCAGTGGTGCAATTTCTTCATTTCACAGTTGGACAGTCGCAAGTCACACAATTCCCTGAGTCTCAGGGAATATCTGTGTCCTGCATCTCTTAAAGAGCAATGGAAGCACTGGAAAGGTGTTCTGAAAGACAACTAGAGAAATTACACATTC
This sequence comes from Alaudala cheleensis, assembly GCA_013398995.1. Taxonomy (NCBI): domain Eukaryota; kingdom Metazoa; phylum Chordata; class Aves; order Passeriformes; family Alaudidae; genus Alaudala; species Alaudala cheleensis. The sequence goes on from VWYE01016182.1 coordinate 271,437, forward strand.
TTCCCTCTGATTAACCCAATCTGCCATTACATCAGGCTTCCTTGGGTTCAGCTTCAACAGTTGCTCTTCAGCCTGGTGCTGATCTCATCCAAATGGGTGGGTGTCTAGCAGATAGCATTGTTTGCATCTGAGGTGAAGTGGGTGTGAAGCTTGGAGTGGCTTTTTAATTGCTGGTATCTTATCCTTGCTATGACAGCCAGAGGAATCCAACAAATGCAATGTGACACAGCCCATCCAAGAACAGAGCTGGAACCGAGGTGCTAAAAAAAAGCAGTTATTGAAATCTAGTCAAATATTATCCTCAGAGAATTTGTTTCCCTATCTCTGTTGTGCAGCTACATCTCTTGTGGAGCAGTTGCAGCTCATAAATAGGAAGTGGGAGTAGTACAGAAATCCTTGGGAAAGAAGGATGCAGAGATAAATGCAGGCAAATATGAAATACAATTATCCAGCTTGGAAATAGTTTACTACACAGATCTTACCGCCTTTCCTTTGGGGAATTTTGCTGACAAAGACTTTCCACTTTCATCCTGTGATAGGAGATGGCACCTCCCATAGTCTCATACACATTAGTACCCCTCAAAAGCTTTTGTTCATTATGAACAAAATTATGAAGACAACATCCTTGCTGCCTACTCCATCACTGATGGGGAAGGCTGTGAGGTTTTCCCTGGTGAAAGCTTGTTGGCGACTGATGGATAAGCAAAGCTTCTTGGCCAGCCCTGGGTAATCCTGGAGTGCCCTCCCTGTGTCTGGCTCTTACAGGGCAGACTGTAGGGGAGTCCTGGCTGGGCAGCTGCTGGAGCTGGTGGTGGCTGTGACATGTCTCACATCCTGGTTTCTGTCCTGGGCTTGTGGGAGTTGACTATTACCTTGTTTCTGGTCCTCAGAGATGCCTCCTTGCTCCAGCCCTTGGCCATAACAAGTGGTCAAGGACCTTGAGATGAGCCAAGATTGGCTCCACAGCTTAAGGTCAGCACTTCAATCCCCTCTCAGCCCACATATGACAGGGTTGTTCCTTGGTCCCTTGTTGGTTTGACTTGTTGGCCTGTACAACTAACCATTTTTCTATGTTTTTAGCACTTGCCTTTCCTGTTGCAGTTTTTCATACCTTTCTTGCTGATTTCAGAGCTGCTTCTTACAAACTGGAGAAAAAAGTAACATTGCAGTCCTTATTATGCCAGAAATTCAAATTGCTATATATCTCAATATTATTTTGCTTTAAAATAGGATCTTGTTCAACAAAAGTGAGCAGAATAAAACTGTGAGAGGAGGGGGAGCAGGAGGGAAGAGAAGGAAGCCCCAGGAATATTCCAGGTGGTTTAGTGCAGTATGGCTGTAACACATTCCCTGGTGTGGTTACACCTGTAAAACTGTATAGGCAGGGAGAGCTTGTATAGCTCAAAGAGAGAACCCCAGCTATGCTTTTTGGCTCCTTATCTGGCCATCTGCAGGGAATCAGCAGTCAGAACAGATAAGCTGAGAGAAGACAGCACAAAGAATTACTACATACAGCTACAAGAAAGGCAGTGACTTTGGGAAGGATATGTTTGGGCTGAAATGCTGGGTTGAAACCATGAGCAGAGAAATTTGGGGAAAGGAGATTCCCATGAACACAGACAGAATCAAGGTTATGTATGATGTTTGTGAATAAAAAAAAAGTGAAAATTCTTTAGTAAATGTTTCCTCATTTCATGAAAGTTGCAGGGAATGTTGAATTGTGAGCTTCCTAAAAGGGCCTGGATTTGCTACTGATTGCCCAGTTGTGCTGGATTCATCTGACTGGCTATAAAATAACTGATTTAGCAGACTAATGAAAGCTGGCATACTGGTGTAACCAGTGGGCACTAATTAATAGAATATCTGGGCATATGCATGATATTACTGAGCAGACGAAGTTCATTTGATGGATGATATGAAATCTTACATTAAGGCTAATATTTGGTATCAGAATTAAGAGAACTTTGCCTGCATAAAGTATGTTGCAATTTTCATGGGAAATACAATAGAGATGTAAAACAATCAGTTGGTGTTTTTACTCTACAGAAAGTAGCTATAATAAGTTTGAAAATTTTAGATGGTATATTTTTATCACTTTAGATACAACATAAAAATTGATTTTGTCAGGCCTAGTAATATAGTTGGAATATTCAGAATAGTTGAACATTGGACTATGATTCATGTAATATAAAAAAAATAATACATGAGCAGAAAGTCATCTGTTTGGTAGAGCTACTCAACGTATTGCAGTGTCCAAGTGTAAGCCTGTTTAAGTACAGTGATTTCCTTATACAAATTATTAAGAATATTTAATGTATTTTGTCTTTATTTCTTGAACATAATTCTTTTTTCAGTTTGACTATCTGTTTCTCTAATGTTAATTAACAGCAATGCTGGTAATAAAAAGTCAGATGAGGACAGTTGTGGATAAAATGTGAAGTAAATCTTAATTGTGTGATCCTTTATTTAAAAATCATTTTTAAGTACAGTGACAAATATATTCTATAGCTAGATAATTGGCCTGTACTATATCCATGGAATTATTGAATTTGGTTTCTTTCCTTTTGCAGTATTTGTCCTGGAAGCTTTTAGTATTTCAATAAATTGCAGCTTCTTATGAGGACAGCCTGCCACTGGTGCTAGTGTAATGTTCCTGGATTGTTAGGTTTGATCTGTGATGAAGTTTCCATGGTGACATCCACAGATGATACCATGGCCACTACAACAATTTCTTTGTGCTGATGTGACTCTCAAGTGCCTATCTAGCTGAGGGTGAAATCCCAGCTTGGCTGAAAATGAGTAGGAGTTTGCTGTTGACTTCAGTGAATTTTGTGTTGTCTCTGTTGTGACAGGGTCTGGAAACTGCTCTGCAATCATACAGGTCCCAACGAAGGCAGTCTGTAGTCAAGATAATACTTCTGGTTTAAACTGTTCACTGTGTTGCTTGAAAACAAGTGGAATTTGCTGGCATTCAAACCCACTCCCAGACTGACCATGCCTCCACATTAAATAAGTTATGCAAGCCATTTCCCTCACAATTTAAGCCTTCTGGGATAATTTGATTCCATTGCATGGAAGCCCTTAGAATGGAGTGGGATGATGTGGCATAAGAGATCATGAAAGTACAGAAGATGGTTCTCCTTCAGAGAGCTTGCATCTGGATATGGATGGGCTTCTGAGAAAGACTGGGAAAGAATTGGCAGTGATCAAAGCAAATCAGTTGCCTGGCTACATTGAGATTGATTGTTTGGATACGTTGACATTGTTGCCAGCTGAATAATTGACAGGGGTTTTAAGGAGGCTTTTGAAGGAAGACAAAAGGATGTGCTCTTGTGCGTAAACAGGAGGAAGAAAGTGTGGCAGTGGCTTTTGGGAATCGAGTGGGCAGAGGGTGGCACTGTGGGTGAGGATGCAGCAGTGGCAAATTGAGAGGGATTGCAGTGCCCATTTTAAGGAAAGTTGAAGGCAAAAGCATGGCATGAACAATAAGTAAGAGCTGGTGCACGAATATTAAAAAAAGGGAGGAAAAGGGCCAAGATAAGAGGATGATCTCATTTTAACAATACTCTGAATTTCCCTAAAAATGGCAAGTGCCAGGACAAGATAAAAGGAAGCTGATGAGATGGGTGAAGGAAGCAACATGAGATGAGTGACATTCCTGTTATGACATGAGATGGGTTCCTAGAAAAGACTTTTAATTGTGCAAGTGTAGTTAAGAACATCTATAATTGTCAAGAGATTATGTGAAAAGAAATAGCAAGTTTTAGAAGTAATCAGGGTAAGGGAATCTTTGGAGTATAAAACAGTTTCCAAACTTTTCTAGATCCTTATTCCAGTGAGACAGTCTTGGATCAGATAGCAATAGAAAAGAAGCACTTTTGTAATATTTCAACTGTTTTTTTTAAGTTGAGAACACAACAAGGGGCAAGATTGACTGTTTAAGGTCCAAAGATCTCTTAAGGAAGGATGTGAGCTGTTATTTTTACTCTCTCTTCTTTTGGGTGGATAAGTAGCTGCTTCTCCTAGCAAGAAAAATATCCCAAATAATATCCCCTTCCTTGATCCTTGTGTTAAAGTTGAACTATGAGCATGTGGAAAGATTCAAGAAAGGAATTCAGGAAAGTGAAAAAATATATATTAAAGGTATGTATTTTTAAAAATCACTTTGAATTTACTACAGAAACTTTTTTTTTTTAAAATGAAGAAAGCAAAACAATCTCAGTTGGGTCAGTTTTATGTTCAGTTCTGTAACTCCTGAAAATACTGGGTAAAATCAGTACATTTGTGAAGACAGATTTCCTCCTAGACTGCAGAGAAATGGTTCTCATGTAGCAAGGATGACCTCTTGTGGTTTGTTCTCTGCTAGAGATTCAGGCTTGGTGCATGTCTAAAAGAGTTTGGATATTTATTAAATGATGGAAAGTCACAACATAAAGGATTGCTATAGGAATAACTAGTTTAAGTGGGGAGTATGAAAATACATCAGAGAGGGTGATTTTGCCTCTTTGCTGGAACTTCACTCATGTTGAGGTTAATGTTCCAAGCTGAAATTGATTTTTATTATTTTTTTTACTAATCCATAAAAGTGAAACAAAAAAGCAAATAAACTTTGTGTAATCAAAGTCTTCCAGGTGAATGTTCCTATCAGTCTAAATGAGTACAACCCAGAAGCTGTGGCACTGTGCTGGTATACAGGAAAGTACCATAGGCTTGACAAATGATAAATATGGCAAAGTATTTCTCTTAGGCCTCCCTGGATTATTTGGAAGCAAGAAGGCATTTGAGGAGAGAACTTCTTGTTGGCTTACATGTAGCAGGACAGGTAGCTGCCTCTAGTACTTAACCAAGCACTCTGTATAGAATTAAAGTATTCAAGGTAAAGAGACCAGAACAAGGCTATTCTGTGTCTAGAGAAAAGAACATTATTTTTTTACTAAACGCATGTTTTGCATGCATACATACTTCTTGTCATCACCATACAGGCAGGGCAGCTTTGCTACCTACTAAAATATTTTGCTAGTTTTTATTGATGGTGTGGATAGCAGGAAGAAAGTGATTTATAGTGGAAGTAAGTTTTTCTATGTTCATGGGTCACTTAAAAGTCAACTAATGAATTTCTACTAACTTACTTTGAAGATCAAAAATTAGTTTGTAAAATTTGAGAAGCAAAATGAAATATAAACCTCCATATACATTCTTGAAATGCAAGCAAGTTGAAAATTTACCTTTTTTTTCCTAATGTCTCATAAAACATGGAGCTGGGAATGATACCTGATATTAAAAGCAATGTTAACAATTTAAATGTTAATAACATCATTAGCATTGTAGGAAATCAGAGTAGGTGATCATAATGGACTCTCTTACAGGAACCCTAATTAGTCTTTGCTATCTGTAGCAAAAACAAACAAACCCTTTCTGACTCCAGAAAAGCCTTTTCTTCTCCCAAGACGATGTTATAATGAACCATTACACTGACTCATATGACAACAAAACTTTTAGTCTGTTCACAAAAAGCAGCTTTTAGACAAGATATTGACTAAGGCACATGCCAAATAAAGGTGTAATGTAATAAAGGGATTTCAGCAATTAACTCTGTCAGACAAACAGCAATGTTATTGCAAACTGCTGTGCTCAATCCTTTATTTAAAAAAAAAAAAAAGATCCATATCAGAGATTAGAACTAGAACTCAATGAACAAACTTCCTCAAATGACTTTTTTGCTAAAAGTGTACTTATAAATCATTCATCTGTTCTTCCCCTGCATGGGCCATTTCTCTGTCACTCCAGCACGGACCATTTCTCTGTCACTGTAATTGTAGTGATAAACAGTTTATAAATGTATGAGGCAAGAGGACACAATACAAAGGGCAGGGCCATTATCTAAACCCTAAATGCAATGTCTGAAGTATTTGAGTGATGAGTTCAGAACACTTACTTTTGAAAACTAGCCTTACAGGAGGACAGAAATCTAAAGCACAAAAAGGATGAGAAGGTACTAGCTATTACTAGATGGTAATAGCTCAAAATTAAAAATCTCTATCAATTTTTTAAGTAAACACTGCATCATTTTTCCTTTAACTCAGTTCAAAGTCTCCATAGGCTGTAGTTTGAGCTGGAGTCCAGGTAACAAATACTCTTCCACTTAACTTAAGATCCAAGGAAGGAAATAAGAAAATGAGACAGCAAAAATCCCAGGGTCTCATTTTTTTTTTCATGGGCTTGGCATCCCCAGGATTCAGTGGAATTTTCATTCAAACTGGTGGCAAAAATACCACTTGAAGAGGAATTTTAATATCTACACATGAAAGTGCTTCCTTTGAGCAGTAGCTCTGCTTCTAAGAACCTGCTCAGTCACAGCTTTGAGCAACAAACAATCTTAAGTAGCAAATGTGGGAACACCATAAACTATGCTTAATGTGCTACAGCATTTTGGCCCTAACCTACAGATATGAAAGTCTGGAAGTACAGAGCTTGTAAAACTCTCTGTGACAGCAGTGTCTGGTGTCTTCCAAAATGCTGTTTGTGCTATTTTTAGTGGAAGGAAAGGAAAGAAATATCCTGACAACCTTTAAAGCTAGATTTGGGTATAGACAAAGGGAATTTCCTGCATCACCTAGTCCAAACCTTGCTATTGCATGCCATCATTTAATAATTCTGTCACATCAATTTATCATGTCTTCTTTAATTCCAGGTAGGTAATGAGAAAATGTCATAGTTCTGTTAATTAAAAGCTTTCCTCTTTTTATTTTCTTTTGTATTCATTTATATATGATCAACCTGCAGGCTTTTTCTTAAGGGCCAAGTCCTAAATTGTTGTTGTCCTTCCACTGCATTTAGCTTTCCTGATGTACCGACAGAGACCATCAAATCCTGTTTGGTTTCCTTGTTGCCAAGCTTTTAACTTTCTCATAAATAATTATTTACTCCCTCAGTCTCCAAGATGCCCTTTTCTGCATCTTCTACAAGGGCAGCTCCAGGTGGGTTTTCTTGAGGCCTCACATGAAAAGGTTTGTGTGCCCCCCATCACTGCTGATCCTGTCTGCTAATGCATTTTAAGGCCACATTTGAAGGGGATGTTAATGGGATCTTTGTGACACTGTAGTCTTCATGAACCAGTATCTCAAGCAAGAAGCTTCCAGTGAAGAGCAGAAATATATGTTTTCAGGATGTAAATTCATGATCTGGCATTATGCACTATTGAATTTCATCACATCCCTCTCGGTTGGATAAATAAGGTTTCCCTGTATTCCATACATGCCTTTCTCTCTATTGCCAATGGCACCTTACTTTATGTTGTCAATTCATTTTTCATTTTGTTTGTATGCAGAATGGTCATTTATGATCCTGTTAATGGTGATCAACCCCAGGAATCTCTCTTGGGAAATCTCTTTTAGTAACCTCACCCATCTGTTTTTAGGAGAACGTATTACTGTCTTCCATTTGGCCAAGCATCTGTGACACTGTTTAAATCCTCTGTTAAAGGTCATTAGCAAGGTGTACTAATACAGAATGCCCAGTTAATTCAGGTATATGCTTCCTGTCTCTCAAGCAAGACTAGGAATCTCTGCATATGTTTGAAATGCCCCCAAAAAATCCTTCCCACCATTATCCTGGTTACATCTATTTTTCATTAATGCATTCAGAGGCTTGTTGTTGATTGTTTAAGGAGCAAGATGCAGGCTGTCTGTTGAGCAAGTAACTTTGTCTGGGTGACTGATGCCTATTCTACAGCATATTCACTGATTTGCTTCAACTAAAACAGTGCAAAGCAGGATTCTGCCACTTATTTGAAAACCGCAGTAAGGTTTATTATATATTGTCCACAATAGACAGGGGTTTTTTTTTCTGCACAGAGACTCAGCTCTGTGTTTCTTTTATGCATTAGAGAATGGCAGGAAGCTGGCAAACTCTGCTTCCAAGCTGTATCATTGTACCACAGAAGTTATGAGCTGCCTCACAAGCACTTAGCATGACTCTCTTTGCTCCAGATCACATGAACTTCCACCATGATCATCTCTAATCACACATTTCTCTGCAGCTTCTGCAGCAGGTTCTACTCATTATGCAGTCTTGATTAATCCATTTCCAACTTGTCTGTTTTTTTTAAGAAAGANATCCATATCAGAGATTAGAACTAGAACTCGATGAACAAACTTCCTCAAATGACTTTTTTGCTAAAAGTGTACTTATAAATCATTCATCTGTTCTTCCCCTGCATGGGCCATTTCTTTGTCACTCCAGCATGGACCATTTCTCTGTCACTGTAATTGTAGTGATAAACAGTTTATAAATGTATGAGGTAAGAGGACACAATACAAAGGGCAGGGCCATTATCTAAACCCTAAATGCAATGTCTGAAGTATTTGAGTGATGAGTTCAGAACACTTACTTTTGAAAACTAGCCTTACAGGAGGACAGAAATCTAAAGCACAAAAAGGATGAGAAGGTACTAGCTATTACTAGATGGTAATAGCTCAAAATTAAAAATCTCTATCAATTTTTTAAGTAAACACTGCATCATTTTTCCTTTAACTCAGTTCAAAGTCTCCATAGGCTGTAGTTTGAGCTCCAGTACAGGTAACAAGTACCCTTCCACTTAACTTAAGAAAGATCCAAGGAAGGAAATAAGAAAATGAGACAGCAAAATCCTAGGCTCTCATTTTTTTTCATGGGCTTGGCATCCCCAGGATTCAGTGGAATTTTCATTCAAACTGGTGGCAAAAATACCACTTGAAGAGGAATTTTAATATCTACACATGAAAGTGCTTCCTTTGAGCAGTAGCTCTGCTTCTAAGAACCTGCTCAGTCACAGCTTTGAGCAACAAACAATCTTAAGTAGCAAATGTGGGAACACCATAAACTATGGGGGATGTTAATCAGCATTTTGGCCCTAACCTACAGATATGAAAGTCTGGAAGTACAGAGCTTGTAAAACTCTCTGTGACAGCAGTGTCTGGTGTCTTCCAAAATGCTGTTTGTGCTATTTTTAGTGGAAGGAAAGGAAAGAAATATCCTGACAACCTTTAAAGCTAGATTTGGGTATAGACAAAGGGAATTTCCTGCATCACCTAGTCCAAACCTTGCTATTGCATGCCATCATTTAATAATTCTGTCACATCAATTTATCATGTCTTCTTTAATTCCAGGTAGGTAATGAGAAAATGTCATAGTTCTGTTAATTAAAAGCTTTCCTCTTTTTATTTTCTTTTGTATTCATTTATATATGATCAACCTGCAGGCTTTTTCTTAAGGGCCAAGTCCTAAATTGTTGTTGTCCTTCCACTGCATTTAGCTTTCCTGATGTACCGACAGAGACCATCAAATCCTGTTTGGTTTCCTTGTTGCCAAGCTTTTAACTTTCTCATAAATAATTATTTACTCCCTCAGTCTCCAAGATGCCCTTTTCTGCATCTTCTACAAGGGCAGCTCCAGGTGGGTTTTCTTGAGGCCTCGCATGAAAAGGTTTGTGTGCCCCCCATCACTGCTGATCCTGTCTGCTAGTGCATTTTAAGGCCACATTTGAAGGGGAGGGGATGTTAATGGGATCTTTGTGACACTGTAGTCTTCATGAACCTTCTCAACCAAGTATCTCAAGCAAGAAGCTTCCAGTGAAGAGCAGAAATATATGTTTTCAGGATGTAAATTCATGATCTGGCATTATGCACTATTGAATTTCATCACATCCCTCTCGGTTGGATAAATAAGGTTTCCCTGTATTCCATACATGCCTTTCTCTCTATTGCCAATGGCACCTTACTTTATGTTGTCAATTCATTTTTCATTTTGTTTGTATGCAGAATGGTCATTTATGATCCTGTTAATGGTGATCAACCCCAGGAATCTCTCTTGGGAAATCTCTTTTAGTAACCTCACCCATCTGTTTTTAGGAGAACATATTACAGTCTTCCATTTGGCCAAGCATCTGTGACACTGTTTAAATCCTCTGTTAAAGGTCATTAGCAAGGTGTACTAATACAGAATGCCCAGTTAATTCAGGTATATGCTTCCTGTCTCTCAAGCAAGACTAGGAATCTCTGCATATGTTTGAAATGCCCCCAAAAAATCCTTCCCACCATTATCCTGGATACATCTATTTTTCATTAATGCGTTCAGAGGCTTGTTGGTGATTGCTTAAGGAGCAAGATGCAGGATGTCTGTTGAGCAAGTAACTCTGTCCGGGTGACTGATGCCTGTTCTACGGCATAATCACTGATTTGCTTCAACTAAAACAGTGCAAAGCAGGATTCTGCCACTTATTTGAAAACCGCAGTAAGGTTTATTATATATTGTCCACAATAGACAGGGGTTTTTTTTTCTGCACAGAGACTCAGCTCTGTGTTTCTTTTATGCATTAGAGAATGGCAGGAAGCTGGCAAACTCTGCTTCCAAGCTGTATCATTGTACCACAGAAGTTATGAGCTGCCTCACAAGCACTTAGCATGACTCTCTTTGCTCCAGATCACATGAACTTCCACCATGATCATCTCTAATCACACATTTCTCTGCAGCTTCTGCAGCAGGTTCTACTCATTATGCACTCTTGATTAATCCATTTCCAACTTGTCTGTTTTTTAAAGAAAGAATCTCTTTTATTGGTTACAGTTCGGTTTAGGTTCTTCACAACATTTCCCCTGGAAGATGATTAAAAGGCTAAAAACTGATACCATTTTGGAGCCATGTGTTAAGATATTCTGCCTCAGCAGGACTGTACTTCACTCTCTGTGTGTCTGTCAGCACCAGAGCAGCAAGCACAGATGCAGAAATATAAATTTGAGCACCATTCCACAGTTAAGCTAAGTGCTATCTCCAGTTGGTCAGGGTGACTCTTTAGGGGAGCTGCTCATTGCAGTAGTTCCCTCCTTTTCCCTCATGCTGTGGACTGTGGAAGGTGTTAAGCTAAATAAGAGAAGCCTGGGGGGTCCTGGTCAACCTTTGATATTTTTGATTACACCTGCTCTGCCTTAGAGGGTGACAAGTAGGAAAGGAGCAGTGCATGAGGTGAGAACTTATAATCAATTTCCTGGTGTCCTGTAGGAGAAACCACCTGACTGGGATGGCAGCAAGTGTCACCTTGACTGCCCTGCAGACCTGGGGCTGGGTTTTGCCTGTGAGACATTTAAATGCCTCCCCTTATAGGAGAGCAAGGGAAATAACCCAATAACAGGAGAAAACTAACGTTTTGATATTTTTACATTGCAAAGGAAAAGCCAATATTTTGACTAAGGGCTGAATGAGCCTCTAGATGAGATTAATGAGAAATGTGGAAAATGCTGGAAGTTCAAGGGAGCTGAATGAGCTATTAGGAAGAGAAAGAAATTGCAGAAAGGTGGCTGTTTCTTTCAACATATTTTTAGGAAGCTATAATAGTATAAGGAACAGGCAGAAAGGGGTTCATCAGTAGCCACCTCCTGGGGTGTTGTACTTTACAAAAAAAAAATCTCTAACGAAAGCAGACACTAAACAAATGTGATGAAACATGGCAGGTTTTGGCTTTGGAACACAGGCAGCACTATCTCACTATGAAAACTTAATAGAGATCAAAGAAGGTAAGGCTCCTTTGAATGTTTTTCATAGTTTTTAAATGAAAATATCCCTTTCCCTATACATTCTATTGAACTTTTCCTATAGCTCCAGTGAGCAGTTTATTTTGGCTGGAACACAGATCCTTTTTTGTCTGGGACTTTACTCAGAAACTTTCTTTCGAGTGTCAAAGCATTCTCAAGAACATTTCAAATTTACCTAAGTAAATGAAACTAGAACTACAGTGGCAACTGTAGTGTTTCAGAATATGTTGCAGTAGAATGAAGCAGTATCCCAATCTAAGGCAGGATTCTGGAATGAAGTGACAGATAATACAGCCATTAGCATATGAATAGGAAGATGGATGGAGTATTATCAATGTAAGGACAAGAAAAGATGTATTGCTCAATTAACTCTCTAAATGAACTGACACAGTGGGGTTTGTAACTCAAAGCACAGTTTTGGCAGCAAGTGGGTGAGGGGATGGTATTGCTTTATTCTTTGCATGGTCTCCAGTGTTAACATCTCTTCTGCTCTTCTCCAGCTGTAGAAAAGGATCAATTTCACTCTCATAGCCAGGGAAGGCAAAAGAACTTCTTTTCCTGAGCACCCACAGAGATCATGTTGCAGTCAGCTTTCCTGCTGTCCATCAGCATCAAGAAAACTTGAGACTGCACTGAAGTTAACCCAAGTGTCTCCCAGTCACACGTCTGTCCCCTAACCCTGTGGGCACAATCACACCCAAGGCAGAGGGAACTGACCAGAACCTCCTGAGAAGGGAGAGAGGAGGGACTTCTCACCTACCCTGTAGTGTGTATTTTCCCTATGTTTGCTTTTGCCTGTGCCCAGTTTAACACAGAGTGACTGACTTTTGGGTCTATCTAGGTACTACATACAATAAGGCATCAAGTGTGCACACACTATATTGCTTCCTGGATGATCTTCCCTCTAGTGATAAAGGGAGCCTAATCTAGGCTTTTTCAATATCCTGCAATGCCACCTTCAGTATTCTTCTGGATAAAGAATCCTAAATTCCAGGTAAATCCCCACTTCAGCAAAATTTAGGCAGCCTAGTATTTTAAAGTCTAATTTCTAAACCGTTTGCCAATTTACCTCTTGGCAATGGGTGTGCCAAGAAGCTCAGATAGAAGTCCACAAAATACTGTGGAATTCTGTAACAGAGGGCTTCAGTAACCTGGTGGAGATTCCTCACCTTTTACTAAAGAAATCTCTGCTATTTCCTTTGTGATCATTTGGGTTTTGGTACAGACACACATTCCAGCACAATGTAAGCATAGCAATAACCTTTTAAACAAAGAAGCGTAGAAACTAAAGAATTTTACCTCATGAAAGGGCAAAGTGTTGTGGCATGTGCCAGAGGTTGTCATGTAATGAATTTCAATGTGTCCTTTGCTCATTATCAGCTGTTGCTTAAATCCAGCTTCTGAGTTTCTATATATCAAGAATCTGGAGCTGGACTTCCCCCTATGCCACTTCTCTTCTACTTATTAATCCTGTTTCACACACTCAATATGAACATGATGGTCTTGTAGCTTTATGCAAGGTATAGTTCAGATGGAATTATTGTCCCTTGAGAAACATGGAAAATGGGGAGAAGAATTTGTAATATGTTGGTAAAGTCATACATAACTTTGAAAATCCAGAGATACACCCCTCATCCCAATGCTACTGATACTGTAAAATTATTTTCAGTAGCATATAAAAGTAGAGGGTGTGCTTTTCACTTTAATTCAGGCAATGAGATTTGTGAAAATACCTTGTATGCTTCTATGGGTTTGGGGTGTTTTGAAGGAGAGAACATAGGGTAAGGTAGGGTAGGGTGGTGGCAAATGCCTTGCTGGCCTGAGAAGAAACATTTACAGCCGTTCTTGAAAGCATGGTGTTCTTGTGCCAGGATCAGAACAGAGCTCTGGGGAAGATATTTCTGTGAACAGAAACAACATGTTAAGAACAACCATATCAGCTATGACACCATACTGTATGATTTCAAGTCAAAGCATTGACCTAGTTAATTGTAGTTCAGCTTTCAGCAACAAAAGTAATCAAGTATTCTGTTTTCTTTATTCAGGAGTATTTTCAAGGTGAGAAGTGACCACTAGATTATAAATTAATTGTGAAGAATTTCACAGCTTGCACTTGAAGCGTGCTTTCAATCTCTGTTCATTTGTTTAATTTGAATATAAGAGAAGATTAACTTCCCAGGACCGTCTCACTTCTGAATTTTCTCCAGTAGACAGGTACTGTTTTATCAGCTACTTTTGCTCTGAGCTGTCTAGTTTAAACTTTGGTTTCTGTTATGTTTTATCCTCTAGCTTAAAATGTCTATTAGTACCTGCTGTTATATCCCTGTACTTACACAATGTAATCGCATCACCTCCTTTCTTGAGAACTGAACAGATTGGGCACCTGAAGTCTCTCCCTGGAGAGGAACTACTTCAAATTACTTTTAGGGTTCCTTGCTTAACCTTCTCAAGGTTCTCAATATATTTTTTTAAAATGCGGATACCAAAACTGGACAGCTTTCAACATTTGTCTCTGGTGCTTCAAGCAGAGCAGAAATCTACTATTTCCTACTTGTTGCTCCTCTGAAACATCCAGGGATGGGCTGTATCCTCTTTAGGCCCCTTTTCCCTAAGAATACAGGACAATTCTTTCCCACTCTGACCCCCAAACCCTTCCCTGTGTGCACACACTGCTCCGGAGTGGCTGGCACTTTGTCACCTGGAGATCTGTTTTTACATTAAGCTCTATTAAAGCACATTCTGTTTCAACTAAGTTCGTCTTATCTGTTCCCTAATAGGTTACAGTGTAATGAGAATGTCATGTATCATTGAAAAGCACACTTGTCAAAAACCTGTTATAGATGTGGCTGTGTAACTTCACTAAACACACTGATAACTTCCTCACAAAAACATGAATCATATTTGCTTGGCAGGCCACTTCCCATAAAAACACATTGCCCGTACATTGGATTTTTTCCTCTCTTGTTTTCCTTCGAGTTGGGTAATGTCAGCCTAATCAGCCTGTAGCTAACTGGTCACCAAAATTTTCTGGACCTCATCAGGAAACTGAACACTAAGTCTTTCAAGGTTTTCCTGTTATGCCAAGATTTATGTGAAGTAGTGTCAGAAAGATAGTTACGCTCTCAGTCCTTGTGTCCATTCTTTTGGTATTTTATTGGTACATGTGTGCCATTTTTCTGGGTCTGCTGTTTTTCGTATGTTCTTAGATGCTTCTTCTCTTTTGAGTCCATAATCTAGCAAACATGTCCTCCCTTTCTTTCCAAATACAATCCTAAAGCATTTATTAATAATAGATATATTTTTTAGCCTTCTCTTATAATATTCCTTACACTTCTAAATATACAAATGCTATATTGCCCATAGCCCTTCCAGGCATGGATTTTCCCCTTAGGGCTTTTGCACCCCTGATGAAATCTCAACACTTTCTAATTAATGTTGATTGCCATCTACTTTTGCATTTCAGTGTTAGCTCTATGTAGTAATTTTTTTCTTTTCATTTGGTGACTTTGCTTTTTCAAGAATGGGCTTTCAAGGAAAGTGTTCCTCTTGTTTAATGGTAGACTTCTTGGTAAATCACCGTATTTCCCTGTAAACATCTCTATTTTATTCCCCTATTCACATTTTTCTCCCAAATGCACTTTTTTTTCAGCTTTAGGGAATTAACTTTTTCGAAGCAGCATGTGTGTGTGTGTAAAACACGGTTAGGGCTGTGAGCATGGGCAGCTATGAACATAATCTGGAAAGAAGCAAATATTGACACAAGTGAGATCTCGGGCATTCACTGAATTAAGGTAAATGGTATTTCCAGCAGCAAGTTTTACCAACAGGGGCTACAACAGGCACTACTGATAAATCGTGTAAGACATTCTTTCGTTACTGAACGTAGCAATGGGAAAGTGGAATTTGGCCATCATTTGCTCTAGTATAAAGAGACATAGAGTCCAGCTGTGTTTTGATTCTTTTCAAAGGTGTCAGTCGTGGCCAAAATTCTTTTGGGGTGTTTGATACACTAAAAATCCCCAAGTCTGGGCTTTCACCGAACCAAAATTAAACACATCGTTTAACTGCCTCCAGAGAGCAGCTCCATCATTCTTTGAGGCTTTCTGTGCTTCTGTCAGCCACACCTGATTTTAGTAAACGCGCGTGTCTTTCCCATTCCGGAAAGTACGGCCGGAAACGTATTTGGTGTGTATTTAAAAGTCCAAGCGACCACCCCTCTGAGCTGCGCGCCATCGTTACACTGTAACGCTGACATGTGCAAATTTCTCAGCGTCTCCTGCAGCAGTCCGGAGGAGCGAGAAAACTAGAGCCAAACTGAAGTTGGAGCGGGCGCCTGGAGGGAGATGCCCGGATCCCGGCACGGCCGCTCCTGGCACCGGCCCCCGCTCCCGCGCTGCCGCCAGGTGGCGCCGCCGAGCCGCTCCCGCCCCGGCGCTTCCCCTCCGCCGGGAGCCCCTGTGCCAGGAACCCCTCTGCCGGGAACCCCTCTGCCGGGAGTCCCTGTGCCAGGAACCCCTCCGCCGAGGACCCCTCTGCGAGGAGCCCCTCCGCCGAGAACTCTCTGCCGGCAGCCCCTCCGCCGGGAGCGCCTCTGCCAGGAACCCTTCTGCCGGGAGCCCTTCTGCCGGAGCCCCCTCCGCGGGGCCGCGCAGCGCAGCCGCTCCGCCGGGAAGCCCCTCCGCCGGCAGCGGGTCCGTGGGGAGCGCAGTCGCCCCGCCGGGGCCGGGCCGGGGCCGAGCCCGCCGCGGGAACTGCGCCGCTGTATGCGCGTCTGGAACTCCCCCCGCGCCGCCCCCTCCGCGCTCTTCCCCGGCCGCGCTGCCAGCAGCGGGGGAGGCAGCTGTGCGGGCAGGGCGAGGGAGGGGAGGAAAGGGCAGGAGGGAGGAGGGAGAGGGGAAGGCGGGGACGGGGCCAGCCCGAGGAAATCAAACGGCCCCGACATGAATTAGGCAGCGGCTGCGGAGGGGAGGGCCCCCTCCCCCGCTCGCTGGCTGGTCCCGCACGGCGCCGGTGGGAGCAGCGCCGCCCCGCTCGGAGCGGCGGCTCGGGGCGCGCACGCACACACGGCCGGGCGGGGGGGCCGGCAGATGAAGATGGCAATGTCTGTGATCCAAGCGTGCCGCAGCCTGGCGCTCTCAACATGGCTGCTGTCCTTTTGTTTCGTGCATCTGCTGTGCCTGGACTTCACCGTGGCCGAGAAGGAGGAGTGGTACACGGCCTTCGTCAACATCACCTACGCCGACCCGGAGGCCGGCAGCGCCGAGCTCCGCAGCGAGAAGAGCGAGTGCGGGCGCTACGGCGAGCAGTCGCCCAAGCAGGACGCCCGCGGGCAGGTGGCCGTCTCCGCCTCGCCCGACGACCTCTTCGCTTGCGAACCCGGCACCCGCTTCAACGCCCCGGCGCCGGGCAAGAGCTGGGTGGCCCTGATCCCGAGGGGAAACTGCACCTTCAAGGAGAAGATTCGCCACGCCGCCGCCCAGAACGCCTCCGCTGTCGTCATCTATAACTTTGGCTCCAGCAACGGCAACGAGACCATCACCATGCCCCACGCAGGTGAGCCGCGCCACCCCCGAGGGTGTGCTGAGGGGGCAGACGTCCTTTGCCAGCCCGCTCTGCCGTCCCGCATCCTTGGGGTGGGAGCTGCTGCGGAAAGGTGTCCTCGCACCTCCTGACAGGGAGCAGGATAGGTTGTGGGCGTCGCTGGGGTGCCCATCGTGGGGGCCACGGAGCTCCTCTCCATGCTGCCATGGCAAAGCATGGATGTGCTTCTAGCATATCCATAGCAATGCACGCCGGTGCTTCGGGGATGAAAAGTTTGGGACATGTAAAGTTTGGGTCTAGTCAGAGGAATGGGACGCTGCTCCCGCTGTGGGGAACCGGTGTTTGATTGTGTCCTGAGGATCCTCGGGCAGGTGCCGTGCGGGATGGGGTGTGATCGAGAGCTTCGGAAGAGGAGGAGTTGTGTCGTCGTGCGGGCTTATCAGGAGGTGCAATAAAGTAAAGAGCACGGTGTCCACCGTCCTGGCTGCGATAGTGTAAAAGTTGTGAGATCCAGCAGGAATGTCGAGTATCTGATTTGGTGAGAACATGAGATATGTTGTCCAGGACTGGGATGGGGCGAGTGTTTCACTCTCCCGGGGTAATGTTCTGGTTGAGTTTGTGCTTGCAGTGTCAGCACATGGGTGGCCGGGTCCCAACATGTGCTTGTCAGCTAGAACCCGGTCTAGTCATTCAAAATGACCTAAACCCTGGCTTATGCCCACAAAAAAAATCCCCCACTGTTTCTGTACCAGTGCTTGATCTGAAATAATGTCTTAAAACAGTTCAGCAGATTTATATTTAGGGACAATGTTTTCTGCCAGGGGTCACTTGTCTTTTGTACCAGCTGCCTATGCCATGGAGATAAAATGCCACCTATTGTGAAATCTCAGTTTGGTTTCCATCCAGTAACTAATCATGCCCAGCTGTTTCATGCCAGTTGAATCTTAGTAGAGTTGGGGTAAATAGAAACACAGAAATGCTGCAAAACAGGATGTTATTTTAATGACACGTTAAATTTCCACAGTAAACTAGCTGGCTTGGATGTGCTGAGAAGCAATTTGTTGCCTAACCATAGTGCTAAAATACTGCTGATGCAAAAGCAGTGATTTTGGAGCCTCTTGTGTCCAGCCTGTTTCAGGGATTAACCATTTGTACTGGGCAATTAGTGTTTCTTTGATAGATGGGGCTGTTTTTAGTGTTTTCCTTTGGTTTTGTGAGACAAGCAACTCATAACCTCTTGAGCTTCCTAGAACTATGTTTTATAACCTGCCCGTGGTTTAGCAGCTGTTCAGATTATACTTCTTGCTACTTTAAGTATCACAGATTATATACTAAGAAGTATAAAGCAGTAGGAGCTTGGCATACTTATGCACCTTTAAAGTAAAGCCTCAGGCTGTTTTAAAACCCAAGATGCAGCATAGTTTGTCCTTCTCCAGTAAGTTTCTCTAAAACTGCCAACATGTTGGATTAATTAATGGTTTGCCTGTTTTTAAAGTATGCACTAAGCTGTTTTCCCACACAAATGGCGTTTTATTAAGAAATGGTGGGAGTAAAAAATGTGTCTAAACTTTTAAAATGTTAGACGTTTTTTTTGTTTCAAAGTCTAAGATGAAGTAGGGAAGGAAACTTTCTTACTGAAAGTTGCCTCAGATTTAAAAAATAAGAGCATAGTATCAATTATCCTGGGAGCAGCTTCTTTTATGTCATATGATTCCATAGGATTTGTTCTGAGAATCCTTTCTGTGTTCTGAATTGATATTCAGCAGTGAGTTTGTACAGCAACAGAGGCTGAAATGAAAGGAAACTTTCAGAAATTAATCTGGACTTGAGGAACATGATCAGTGGAACTGAAGGACTTTGCTCATTGATTTCATTCTAAAGATTTTTGTTCAGCTAAGTTGAATAATGCTTGTTGGGCTTACCTTAGAGAAAACCTATCCTCTGCACATGGTAAAAACTGAGAGGAGTTTTAGAGCCCAAGTCTGATGGAGCAGAAGAAAAAATAATTATTCTTAGATATTTAGCAATCTAGCAGGGATTCAGAATTTTATTCACCCTCTCGTACCACTGTTACTCTGGGACAAAGTGAGGGGTAAGGTTGTGTAAAATTGTGGCTGCAAGTTTCCAGTTTGCAGCCTTTGACATTTGCTTGTTCACAGTCTAAATGATAGCGCAAGATTCAAGGGAAAAATGAATCAGTTTCTTGGTCTCTGAGTTCAGCAGCATCTGCAGTGTTCTGCCCACGCAAAATCCTGAAGTGGGAAGAAGAAAATTCCATCCTGGAAAATACTTGGAGGTTGAGAGGGAAGGGTGAAATATGACCTAAAAAGCAATTTAAAAGTTAAAAAAATATTATGTTACTCCCTTTTTATTTTCTATTTTCCTCCCACAAATTTTTTTGAGGTTTCATAGAAGCTTAAACAAACTCTTCTTATACAGAAAAGTGTATCCTGTTGCATAACAATGTGGCTTCTGCCCTTACTAAATAACTTTTACTCCTAAGAGTAATACTACTCATGAGAGTTTTTCCCCTTACATACATTCTCCTGTTCTTGTATGCTTTGCCTTCTTTCTCTTACTGTCTTGTTATCCCTTTGTGCTGCCTTTTCTGCTCCTCTCACCATTGTTTCTTCATCTCTACCCGCCATGCTTCATTCCCTACCTTAACCACGTTAGTTTGCCATTTCATAGTGCTTTGCCCTTGCCACTTTCTTCCCAAGGCACTCTTTCTCTTGCCAAAGGACTTACCTCATGGCTCTGTGTTTAATTTTATTTCCTGTTTTCTGCTACAGTGCATGCCAATGACCCTTTGCTCATGTGGTGCCTCCGGATTTTGAAACCTATAGGCAACTGTAGCAAGATACTCTGTGTGAAGTTTAAGGAGGGTTCATAGACCTCCCTCCCACCACCCCCAGATCAAAACCAGGGTAGCATTATAGCAAAGCTTGTTGTGGAAATC
Organism: Alaudala cheleensis; assembly: GCA_013398995.1. NCBI lineage: Eukaryota > Metazoa > Chordata > Aves > Passeriformes > Alaudidae > Alaudala > Alaudala cheleensis. Next base: position 291,501 of record VWYE01016182.1, read on the forward strand.
TTACAATATGACTCTTCAGGATTTATTTATAGAGCATACAGCACAAAGTGTGCAATTTGAACCAGTTCCGTCACCCCATGGAAAGGCTTTGCTTTCAGGGAGCTTTTACTGAGGTCACTGCTTGCACACCCAGAAGGATGAGGTGGAGTTAGGACATCTGCATTCACAGGGAATGTGGAGCCCTGGGATTCTCCTGCTAGGATGTCCTTAGCCTGTATGTCATCTGCTATAGCCCGTGCAGACTGGCATCTTTATTTTTATTGGCTTGAAGGAGGGCATAGGAGCTGTGAGTATGACTTTGTTTGCTTTTTGACTTAGTAGGCTCCGACCAGAGAAGGAATAAAAGCATTTAGAATTTCTATTTCAGGTGCTTTGCATTTCTCCTAGATCAACTTTCCTAGCAGAAAAATATTCTAATAATATAGAGGATGTTCTTTTTCCTCCAGAAGAATAATCCATGGGGTTGGCTGGGGTTTCTCATTGCAGTTTTTTCTTACTCAGAGCAAATTAGCCATTAATCTAGGTTTGAAAGCGCCACAGTCACTGTGTCTACATTTAATAACTTAGTATTAATTTGCAGTAGTCTTATTACCTATTGTAGCACACATCCTAACATTTTCTCTGAGTTCTGAATAGAGACAGTAAGAGAGCCTTCCAGAAGGTGATTCGAGGTGAGAACTTCCTTCTCTTCAGTTCATATTTGAGGGAACCTACATGGACCATTTCTAACTTGGGAACCTCTCAGGTGCTTGGGGCAAGGGAGGAATGTTAACTGTGACTGTACACAATTCATATGGGAGTAAAAAATCAAATCTGTAATATTCTACATAATTTCTAAGATTCAGTTGGAATCCTAGGGTGCATCAGATTATCTCACAGAACAGATATTGTTAATATGTGAAGTAAATTGCATCCTATGTATTTTGCACCAGGAACATATGTTAGTCAGGCAGTTTTGCATTGTCCATATTCTGCTTTTCCAGTGCACCCCATCACAAATTTTAAGTCATGTGCCTCACCTATGACAGCCCCTTTCCAATAAAGGGCAGATGCCTTGTTTTTTGGGGTTTTTTTGTTGGTTTTTTTTTTTTTTTAAGTGGCTCATACACACAGCAAGTAGCAGCTGTATCTTTGAGACATGAATCTCATAAGGGGTCCAAGATGATTCTGACTTCTCCCCTCCCTCTCTAGCCCTCAAGTGCAGTGGGTGTGGGTGCCAGACTGCATGAGGAGGGCATGGCCATCCCATTGCAAATTCAGATGTGTCCCTCAGCATGTGCTGCAAAGGGGGCCAGACTGGGAGCATCCAGCTCAATTAAAGTCTCTTCCTTTGTACTCAGAGTTTTGTTCCTTGATCAATGACTAGTCTTACCTTTTACATTTTTTTAGATGTGTTGGTAATAGTTTGGGCTTTTGGGCTGCCCTGTAGATTTGTACTGATGAGCAAATTAAACACCGAAGCTGAAGATTTCTCTCTTTACAGACTTAATTCAGTACTGTAGCTACATTTGTTTCCTTATTAAAACAATTGTTTCTCTAAACTTTGGTGGAATTCTAATGAGGAAAATGTGCTGAGAACATTCACACTGAATTTACATATGGATAGGTGTGAATTAATGGAGTACTGGAGATTTCAGCCTTCCAGAGTCTGCCATAATTTTTTTCTTTTCCAGTCACCCAAGATTGATTCTTAATAGAAACTCACTCAGTGGGGGAGGGAGATGGAGATTAATGCATCTCTGAACCTTATCCATTGAGGCATTCCTGGGATGTCCTGCCACCCTTAAGAACTCAGAAGAGCTCCTGGATCCATCATGTAGGCCTGGCTTTCTGCAGTGTTTGAAAATCTAGTTGTCTGTGTTTATCAAAATTCAGGATTTCTAGCTGACAAGCTGTCCCACTGCATTCCCTGGTGAGTCACACTTTGCTGCTGCTGGTTCTAAGAGGTTCTGGACTGCTTTATGCCCATGTGTTCAGCTGGGCCAGCTGGAGGGGGCACTTGGTGCTGTTAGGTAACTAGTTCAGGTCAAGCTGAATTGAAAGGAATGAATTTAACCTTCAAGGACTGGAACAACAAAATACTAGTCCCTGGCACTACTTGGGACAGCCACTTCAGCTGGGCCCTGAGTTTTGTCATTAGATGAGGCATTTTTTACCTTGTTGAGTCTTGCATCTCTCAGCCTCACAGGTAGGTCAGGTGTCTCCTTCAGAACCCACTGCAGACAGTGGGAAGGTCACTGAGCCCATTTGGATCAGTAAGCTACAGCTTTCCCTACAAAGTAGTGAAGTATTGATTCATTGGAGAGTTCATTGATCCTCCAAGTTTATTGATTGCAAAAGCAGTTAGGTTTCTGCTTTGATTATCTGCAACATTTGTATACAGTGACATTCATACAAGTGCTGTCTTCAGATCTCTGCAGTAGGAAGTGACACAGCAAGAAGAAAATCTTCCTCAGGGACAAAACTGTATCCACATCCACACTAATTGCTGACTGGGGATTTGGAGCACCTCCTTTTGGTATACAGTCCTTAGGAGAATGGCTTGCTTTTGTGGAAGCAATGGTTTGTCCTAGTCCCATTGATAGTTTGTCTTTAAAATTGTATATCTTAGCTTAGAATATTGTGGCAGTCTGTGTAGCTCACCAATTGATGCAAATACATTTCTGTGCTCCCTCCCTTCACATCATAGAGGACAGGAACATTTTGGGCAAAAAGGGAGAGAAAACTAACTGGTTCAGTGTTGGCACTCTTAAGAGTCTTTTCCTGGTGAGAGAAGAGGACACTTTCTACTTTCCTCATGTAAGCAAAAGCCTAAAAGAACCCATTATTGTACAGGATTTGTTTGATGGAGCTTCATGGTGCTTTGTCATGTGAGATGACTGAGTTTCAAGTGACGTCTGCCTCTGTACACCACGAGCCAGGCTGGTGAAGAGTTAGGTCTTTATGAAGGGACAGCCCAACAACTTCTCCACTTCCCAATAATTTCTGCATAGCTAACCTGCACAGAAACAGCATTCATTTCAAGACAAGCCCTACTTCTGCCCTTTCAGCTACATTTGAGTAACAGTCACTTGATGACTCCTTTGGTGCAGAAGGGGCTGAACAATACAATCATTGACTCATAGAAATCAGATATGGAAAAGATTGAGTAGTCCATGTAATCTGCCACCTTACTAATGCAGGGCTGCTTCCTACAGTGTTACCATCCACTACCATCATGGTGCTTTTTGCTTAACATCTTGCAAAGGAAAGAATTTTGGGTGCTTCAGAAACAAATGCAGTCTGTGTAAGGAGAATGGTTCTGAGGCAAGAGATGCAAAATGTACAAAGATGTTAATTAGTAATATTAAATTCACATAACTTTGTAGTAATATTAAATTCACATATCTTCCACAAAGGCACAGCAGCTAAAGCATAAGGTTAAAAGCCAGCTGTATCCATTGTTTGTCCCAGTCTAGGGGAGTTATATAGTAATTGTGAGAAGAAGGAAGTGGCAAAATATCTTGTAAGTGGTTGTATGCAAGCAGGCTTTACTGTGCTGAGTCTTTATTCCACAGCGGGATGTGATCCCAGACTTTGTTCATGACCAGTGCCTCCTCATTTCACTTCTTAGTGTTTGTGTTTCTCTGGAAAAGAAATCTGGATGGTTCAGCCTCTGGTCAGGCACTGCACGGTTTGACCAGATCCTGGATGTGAATGAGCAGGAAGCAGGGACCCCTCAGAGTATCCTGCTTTTCATGAGTGCATTTGGATGTAGAATCTCAGAATCTAATTTTCTTGAGAACTACAATTTCTGTTAGCTGGAAAAGAAACCCTCTTAGATGAAACCTTAACTTTAAAAATTCACCATGTTAAATCTCCCAGCTGTATATCTACTATCTGATGCACTGGCCACATTAGTATAAGTTGAAGTAATTTTTTAGCCAGATGAAAATTACGGAGTTAGGTTCCTAGAAACTGATGGAAACAATGGGTTTTAGTTCAGAAATGGATGGGGGGAACACCTCTTCTTTCACCAGTTCTAATAGATATGTTTTAAATATTGTTTGTTTATGAAACATCAATATATGCAGCTGTGTTTTACAGGAGAGGCCTAACAAGGACATTCTTTACCTTCTGTCTCCTCTTCAATAAATTATTTGAAAAAATCTTAGAAAACTGAACTGAGGAGAAATTAAGGAGATGATGAAAAAATTAAACTGTTTGTTTTATTGCTATTCCACACTGACATATGAAAAGCTAGGGTACTTTATTCTGCACAACTTAAAGATAATAGCTTTTTAAAATAATTGTTCATTTCTTTTCCCTCTCAAGAGTGGCCAATAAATAATGTCAATAAAGTGAAGTGCCTGTTCATTTACCTCTGACAGTATAATCATAGTGATATTCAATTATACTGCTAGACCTAAGGGTCTGTCAGAGTTTTGGTCTCGAATTTGATGTGTTTAACTGTGTTTATGCACAGGATAGTTCTGTAAATTGGAAAGGTATTTTCAGTTTGAGACAAAATTAGAAGGAAAAAAATGTTTTTCTTTATAATTCCCAAACCCCAGAAACAAAATTGCAGCTGTGTAACTGCATAGAGTAAACTCCATAGAGTTTACTTCTTAAACATAGAAACATTACATCTGCAGAGGAATGCAGTTCCTCCAGGGGTACGTGGAATAGGGTGGGTTGGCAAGTGCTCCCTTGTGCTACAGTCTTAATGAGACCTAGCTTTTTGAAATTAATTTGTATTCCAGAGTGTTGTGAGCCTTTATCATAAAAGAGGATCTCAGCAGTGGGGTGCTCCATAACAAAGCAGTTCTTTTTGTATGATTTTCTGCTAAGACAGCCCCTTACTGCTGACATACTTGTCTATGAACCATCATCATTTGTCACTGAAATGAGCTTAATTATATAGGATTTTAGTCTTCCTTGTAATTGATTCCATATCTTTGCCTTCCTCTCTTCTTACATGCTCTTTGGTTTGCTTCTTGCTGTTCAAGTCTCTCCTTACAAGCCATCTCTTTTTTGCAAGTCATTGTAAGAATATCTCACCAGATAATATGTCTATTATATTATTAAGGGAATTATACATCACATTAATCTCTGGCTTCCAGCTTTATAAATCACACATCATTAAATTATGCTCCTGTGTTGTTTCCTTTTGCAGTCCTTGTCAAAAAATTCTTTTTTTTTTAGCATGGTCACTGTTATGTTACATTGAATGTGCCTGACATTACACAGCTGTGTTCGGAGTGGACTCCAGAGCCTAGTGGGTAGTTTCATCTTTAATTAACAAATATGCCTAATCTTAAGATTGCTGTAAAATGTATGAGCATTAGTTGAATATGTGTTGTGGGTCGCCTGGGTTCAGACCCAGCAGAATAAGCTCTATGGTTTTATTGTTTTAGTTAAATTGATTTGTGGAGCACTTGAGAAGCTTTTGCACCTAATTGTTATTCTCATAGTAGCAAAGCATTTCCAGATCCTCAGGATCAAAGCTCTGGGTGTCTAACAAGTTTCACAATAAAAGATTTCTTGCATTTTCCAATTATGCAAGGGTTCTCTATTAGTAGCTGATAAAGATCTCTCTGGTTTTACATCCTGTGATGCTAGCTGAAATGTTCCTATTCTTCTTCCTTTTCCATTTCAGTAGTTTCTGTTAGAAGACAGAAATTATTTCTGCTTATCCGTTGCCCTTCCAAAAATCTTGTGTCAGAGAATCTTAAATCTTCGGCCATATTTCTAGTACATGTCTGTGTTTGTACTCAAAAATAAATCAGTCTTTAAAACAGTCTGATGCTGCAGTCACATTCACAATTGCTTCTTATACTTGCACAGAGTATGCTTTCCTCTCTTGTGCCTTTTTAAGCTTTTATTATATGCTTATTGTCTCCTAGTTTTACCTGCCACTATCATGTTCCTTGACAGAGGCAGCTTTTGCAAGATTGTGTAATCTCTGTGCCTGGTCTCTTCCTGCTCTTTATGTGTCCATGTGTTTGAAGTACCATCTGGTTGTCCATCAAATCCATACCTTTACTAAACACTTTATCAAAATTTCTCATGCTGAAAAATGAGGAGCTGTCTGAGTAAAATACATTATGTCTTTTTATAATGCTGTCTTTGATGTATTTCCCTTGCCCTATCTTTCCTTCAATCCTATACCCTCTTTATTTTCTACATAGTTTTTTTCTCCCCTTTGATTTGTTGGGGTTTTTTCTTATTATCACTGCTTCCAGTAAACCTTTTCCTTGGACTTTTCACCCTTTTTTTTTTTTCACCTTGTTCCCTTTCCCTTTATGTGTTCTGCACCTGTTTTTCAACTCCACTTTTTTTTCCTTTCTGCCCACTCCAGGTTGACAAAAGGAGCCAAAGGCTATTTGCTTTTATAAGCATTGACTGTAAGAGGAAGCAGAGCAGGATTATGCTCTTTTGGAGGCTTTTCCTTTGCAGCTGACTCTGGGTTTAAAGAGCATCTGCTGTCTGGTGCTCAGAGTAGGGCTCAGAGATTGGGAAGTCATCAGAAGAGGGACAGGCATAGCACATTTGCTGTGCATAGAAGGGGTTTGTGCTGAACACCTTAAAGTCTTTTTCATAAGTTCTTAAAAGACTAAATTATGGTCTCCTCTCTTTCATGCTTTTATGGAAGAAGATTAAGTTTCCCCCCACACTGGATGCAGAAAAAACGGATGGGAAATTTTTCTGTCAGAACTGTTTTTCTTAGGTAGTGAAATGGATTTTCAACAGAAAACTGTTTTGGAAAGTTTTTGCTCTCCAGAAAAGATCTTACAGGTCTGGTTTGAATAAAATTTTGTTTTAGTAAATATTCTGTGTTTCTGAATTTCAGTTTTAGAAGCAGTTTGATTTCTCTTTTCCTTTTTTTGATGATATTACATTGTAATCAGCTTCTACCAGTTTTAGATAGCAGTTCCCTTCCAGAGCACAGACCTGCCTTTTTCCCAACTCACTTTTCTCTGCGAATCAATGCATGCATCTGATCATCATCAGTACTATTTAAAGATACTGACCTCACGTTTGCAGTGCTGAATTTCTTTTCCCTGTGACTGTGTGACAGCAGCTTTATACCTTCCCACAGTGCAGTCCCTAAGCTGAGTATGGTCTTCAGCCCTTGCTGCATGTCCTTACTAGCAGATTTCAGCACTGTGTCTAGATACACACAGGAATGATACTCAGTGTGAGGTAAAGATTGCTCTCATAGGCAAAGGCATAACAGGGATCAGTAGCTGTCAATGCAAATGAAATAAAATCAGGCTTGTGGTATGATCCAATTTCCTAAATGGTTTGCCCATACCTTACTGTTATTTGCATGGGACTGGATAGTTCTCTGAATGTCAAATCATGGCAAAAATACCCCGTTCATTTGTTCAAGGAAGGCTAGAGAAGGTGTTCATAGTAGTTCTTATGGTTTTAGGGTCCTTCTCTGGAACTCAAGAGAAGTTCCCTAAAACCATAGGGAACCAGCCAGCTTTTTTCCACACTTGGAGACTCAGAACTGCTCTTGCAGAAGCTCTGCACTTCTGATAAACTCTATGGGGTGAAGCAGCAGCTTTTCACAGCAGGAACTCTGCAAAGCTGTTAGCTTGCAATGAACCAATGTCAGCTTGATATTTCTTGGTGACTGTTGCTCATAGGAAGGAAACTGCAAGAAAAGGCACTTGCAATACAAGCAGTCTGAGCCACTTCTATTTTTTGTGTCTGAAGATAGCTAGCAAATGCAGAGAGGTGTCTATAAACCTCCACCAACCATTTGATGCAGCTTGCCTTGCAGCATAAGAGATGTGATACCTTTTTCTTCTAAAACTTTTATTTAATTTTTGAATGCCAGCACAAAGGAATATTGTGATGGAACACAACCTAGAGCAGCAAAGCTATCACAGGTGAGGATGAAATGGTTCAAAACATGATGGCACCATCATTCACTTTGCCAGAGGAAATACCTATTAGATGAAAGTCACATGGATGAACCTGAATCCTGGAGAGGTAAATTCATGTTGATGAGAAAATAAAAGCTATCACAGTAGGTGGTGACCCTTGTGGTCTCCTCAGTCTTCCTCTCTGAGGCTGTGAAATGTCTTTAACTAATCCATATGTCTTAAACCTCATTTCCATTCTGCACTGACTCCCATTTTCACTGGTACCCACTGTCATGTCCTTTGACAGTTTCTTGTTTACTGCCTCACTGCTGTTTGTCCCAGTCCTTCCTTGCTGCCTTTACAGGTGGTGGGACCATTCCTTGAGATGATAAGGTTCTTGGTCAGCTCCAGTTTGAGCTTGTGTGCTTTTCTCTTGTTGCATTTACAGTTTTGGACTTTTGGGAATTGCAGGTGGCATTGCTCCCAGAGTGCTTCCCAGCTGGATCCATAGGCAAATTAGATAGGGAAACACCAAACAGCTTGACTGCCTGTGAAAGCCATGAGCTCTAAGGCAGTTGGGATCCTCTAGGGCACATTGATTCTTCAGGGAGCTCATCTGTCATCTTCACTCCCCTGACCTACTGACCCCTGCTTAAGAAGACACACAGGGAAGTTTCTTTTTTCCGTGTTAGTGGGGCTTTGGAGTTTTTTTTCCATCTAGAAACATTCTCTTTTCTTTTTTGATACCAAGACAGCCTTTTTTTCTCCTTTTTTTTTTCCTATCCTCGTCTAATAACCAGAACTTATTGAGATGGAAGTTATGAGAGTCCACAGACAATTTTTAAAACAAAAATATGACTGCATAACTACTTATTTCCAAAATGATGGCTTCTAATGGTTGTTAGTGCAAAGAAATTTTTGGTGCCAGAGAACTGATGTTATCTGGTTTCAAAATATGCATGACATATTCTTTCTGCAATAATTAAGAGCTTCATTCCTATTAAATAATTTATGTAACCATCTTTCAGCAGAAAGATTAGACTTACAGAAAACAACAAAGCAAGCCACAGATTTTTTAGTGGAAAATATCTTCTGTTGAGCACCGTGTACATTTGAAGTGTAGAATCTGTTCTTAGTTCTTAACCAGTGCTGTGTTGAATTAGCACAATGATGACTGTTGTCTTTTCATTTTCTGGCCACTATCCAGAAATATTTTTTTCCAGTGCAAAGACAATTCTGAAAATTCTATCACAAAGCTGTTATCTTTGGCTCTCACTAGCCAAATGTGGTATGGATTAGCCCCCAGAACAGAAGCTACTGTGCAGATGTAAAGCAATAGTCTCCTTGCTTGTAATGATAGCAGGGAGGCAATTTTAATGGGGTCTCACCTGGTCTAATAGAGCAACTCCTAAAATCTCTTCCTTGCTAACACACCAGTACTTAAAAACCACTTCTCACTTTACTAAGCTAGTGATTTGGCTATCATAAAACTCGGTTGTAGGTATTTTTAAGTTATTTTTAATGTCTACATTATATTAAATTAGTTTGGAGAGCACTTGATGGCCCAGTTGAGGAAAATGTTTGCACAAATGGTTATAGTTAAGCTATTCGTTTCTTGCTGAGAATGGACTAGAAGTTGGACCCCGACTTAATGTCACTGAAGTGGTTCTGTGAGGAAATGTCACCTATGAAAGATGTAGAAGTGTCTGACAAAGCTCAGAGGCTCACTGCTAAGAATGTTAGTGTGGTCCTCTCAGGTGAAGCTTATGGCCTTCTATAGCACTGTGAATACTGAAAATCCTTACAACAAGCACTTTTATTTAAAATTGTAAAAATAAGATAGACAGACTTTATATGTGTCATTAAAGAGGTGCTTAATAAATATTGATTAAAACAGATGATACAGTTATTTTTCCTTTGTCCACATAGTTTGGCTTCTGCTTTCTGGGCTACCAACCATGTCTGCATCACAATGAGAAGCAAAGGTGCTTCTCAGCTTCTAGTGAACACTGTGCCCTTTCCATCTGTGGAAAAGCTGGCCACCCAAACCCTTTCAAACCCAGCTGCTGTCTGTTCTCCTCTGTGTTTTATTTGATGTTTGTCACCATTGCATGCAGAGGAACGATCACAGCTGTGGGAAGTGTAGACAGCTGTTTAGTTGTTTGCAGATGGCCTAAAGATGTGTATCAACTAGTCATTTGTACTTGCTAGGTGAGCTAGAGGAGTTCATGTAATTTAGAATAGCCACACAGCATTACTTTGCTAATCAGGGAGTTGCCTAATTTGGAAATACATGTATATCTAAGGCCAATCTGATACACAGCAGCTCCTTACCTTACACCCATTCCAGTCTGGGAACAAGTATTGTAATGTTTTGCAGTTTTGGTTCCAGCAGATAAAATTTTGCATCCTCCCTTGTGGCCTTATCAGTCTGTCAGCTTCATTTTGCTTTGAGAAATTCAGGACAGGTTTCCTTCATGTTCCCAGGGGTAGATATCAGTTTTGGATGGGACTTTTAGCCATTTAGACAGTTGTTTGGGTTATGTTGAGATGATGGGAAACTGTAACCAAGGAGGAGGGAAGTGTAAAATTAACAGATGTTCCTCTTTTAGAACATTCCTAAAAAACTAACTTCCATATATAGTTAAAGAGTTCTGCCTAGAAATCATGCAATTATTTCTTCTAATACCCTTTAAATACATATGGGTGCCCCACAACAAGTGTATTAACTTCACAGAAAGACTTGCTAGACCAGGCAAATATTAATGTAGGATACACAAGTACTAATGAATGCCTGAGGTGACTCTGCAGTGTCTTGAGTGCTTTGCAAATCTGTATCACTGCAAGATGTTCCATAATCAGCAGTGTGAATGGCCTGCCCTGTGAGTGGAGGTAATTAGTATCTGTTTGGGAGTGCTGTGCTCTTCACAGGCCTGGGCCCTACTTTGCCTTCTCCTGTATCTCGTAATCTAATAAAACAGAATTGGAATCTATCCATCAGTGAATTACTGCAGGTTTGATTAATTTATAAATAAACCTGATGTTCATGCTGTTATCCAACAGTTGTCTCCACTTGTTGGCAATAAGTCTTTATTCATAAAGTGCACGATACTAAGTCAACTTAAGAAGAAGTAATTACAATTTCATTTTGGTTTCCAACTTTAATAATGGCAGTGTCCCTGTCACTGAAATGGATAATATTCGCAGCATGTAAGCACTTCCAGGCTCTAGCAGTGAAGAGATTGTACCTTTTTTGGGGAAAGGGTGGTGCTCTGTTCAGACTTGATAGCATGAAAACTGAAAGAATGTATGAAGTTTTAAATAGATGGGTGAGTTTTAGGTCTGCTTTTCTAGCTACTTTGAGGAAGCACACAAATGACTGGAAAAGTCACAAGAAGTTCACAGGAAAGAAAAATTTCTCCAGCAGCAGTATTCTGATCTCAGTTGCTCATACATGGAGTATTGGGATTAGACTGGGCTCTAAGCTGACTTTTCACAGGCCATCCCTTCCATATGCACACTGCTTTCAGACCAGCTCAGGTGCTGATTTCTGAACTTTCAGGTTAGTCACTCTTTAAGGTTCTCCATAGTTCCCATTTAATTTAATTACAATTTTGCATGTTGTGAAAAGGATTCCAATAACTGTCCTGTAAATTCCAACTCCCAAATCTTTCCTTTAGAGAAAGCATTCTGAGATTGCTGATTTCCAGAAATGCACTTACCTATGCCACTAATTTGTAACCTCACTTCTGAAATGCTGACCATGCTGAAGTCAATGGCAAACCTTCCTAAGGATTTCATTGCCAGATAGCTAAATCAGGAAAATAAATACCTGAACTCATTATATCTTCTGCTGCCCTCGTAGCATTTAACACTTGGTCAAGTACAGAAAAGCCACCAAGAAACATAATACCAGGTTTTCACCAGCATTGGCAATGAAGTGTCAGCAGTCAGCATTTCATATGAATTGTACACATCTGTTGGATTCAAGCAAAACATCAGACAACACCAGAGCTTCATTAAGATAATTCTGTAATTGCATAAAATTATGCATCAACCTGTGAGTGCCTTGAACCTGTAAATATTAACTGGCTTGAATTCTCCAGCACATTTAACAAAGGGTCCACCTGGCCTCAAGTGAATGTATAAAACATGGAGTCATTTTTATGATATAGGTAGAAGTTAACTTTCTTACTTTTTGAAGAGCTTGAGAACAGTAGGTCATGTCTTATGTGTATTTCTGACAGTGGGCTTCAAAACATTTTTTTTTCTGAAGTCTCCTGACAGCTAAAATTTGTTTCCTGCAAGGTTTAAGGTTTTTGTGTGAAATGAAAGGGATTGGGTGGTGTGGTACTGAGCTGTGTTTGGAAGGGGCTGAGAAGTTTGGTGTGCAAGATGCACATTCCTGCTAGATGCACATCTCTCCTTGTCTTCAAGGGCAGGGAGAGAGAGTGCTGCCCAACAGAAGTCATAATCGAGATAAAATCTCCAGAATCTCAAGCAGGTACTGGCTGGATGCACTGCAAAAATACCTGCTCTAAATTTGGAGAGCAAGAGCAATATGGTTTTCACACCTTTCCTCACTAACTGGTATACTAAGAAGGAATGGCAATGATGACAGCCTCATCACGAGGGGAGCACTTCCGTGGTGGTTGTTAAGAGAATGCTCAAAATTAGCATTCACAGTCTCCAGTGAAGGAGTGGAATCTGTGTTTTATGCCATCCATCTATATACCAAGTAAATGTGGACAGTTGTCATAGAAATAGTTACAGAGAGAAGGTCTATCCACATTAAGCCTAGCAGAGGTAATTCTAAACTGCTTCCTGTCCGACTAAGTTAAGATGGCATTTAATATGGGCTGAATTTGTTCCAGGCAGAGGATTAGTTATTAGATCTTGAAATACATGGCTGGTTGGTAATCTTTTTTTTTTCTTTTTTTCTCTAAGTTTTCTAGAAATACCATTCAGCTGAAGAGACCACAGTGTAGGCAATACCACATGGTGATTTCAGTGCCTTCATCCTGACATGCATATTGTGTTTTGAGTGATGCCAATCTGTTTTGAGAGCTTGTGGGATTTTCAAAACCACTGCTATGTTAATCTCATTTTGGTTCTCTAACATACTTCAGATCACTCTCTCCTTTTCAGAGTCTGATTATAAGATACTGAGTGATGTTTTGTACTGTAAATGGGCTGTTTTCAGTTTTCACTACACCTTCATTTTGGATATCTGTAACTGTTTAACCTCTCTGTAAGTCTTCAACATGCCATATTACAGTGAAATTCTCTGCTGATCAAGGTGGTTGCTAATGAGAGAATCTCTGTCTCTCACTCAGTAGAGGCACTGCCATTACCTAAAGACATCTTGCCCTTCTCCTTGATCCAGATTAATTGTAGGAGGCTAAATTCAGACAGAAATATCAAATGCACAGCAGTGCTTAACAGAAGTGTTACATAAAAGTATGAGAAATCAAAAGAGGGATTCACATAGGTGATTGAGAATGGAAATAACAGGGTAGCTGAAGTTCATGGTTTCAGTTTGTGGTTCTGATCTGCTCATATGAAGACCCTGAGTCATCCAAGGCAGAAAAGTAAATGAGGAGAGAGAACATAAGCTGTCATACAAGAACCAAGGTAAATAGAATTACCTGCCTTTCATGTCCTCTCTCTATGGACTGAATTAGTCTCTGATGCAATCCAAACACAGAAATACATGAGCAACACGAATATTACCAGCAGAAGAAAATTTTCAATAGTTATGACAGGCATTCCTCCCTAGGAAACAGTGTGTGTTTTGTTTGTTGTTGGGTTTTGTTAGTTTTGGTTGGGGTTTTTTGTTTTTTTTTTTTTTTGGTTTGGTTTGTTGGTTTTAGATTTTTGGTTGGTTTAGTTTGAGTTTTTTAAGGGAGAGGAAACAGGCATGTGAAATTGTATGGAAGTATCTGAAACCACATGATACAAGATCTGAGTTGTATATTCAGGGAAAAACTAGAACTGCCATTGAAGATTGGCTTAAAACAAACCTTGCTTTGGAATCAACTGTGCAACTTAAATACATCCCTTGACATCATCACCTCTTTCTTGTGTACTAGAGCTTGCTAAATTTGGGGCAAGATTAAGTTTCTGAACATCCTAAATCTGAAGTGTTTCATATAAAGTTCTTGTTTCAAGTCATTTAAGGAGTTACGAAATTCACATTCAAACTCTGAACCTTCTGGCTGCAGTACATGTTCAGATAATGAGATTTCAGTATTGAAATACAGGCTTTGCCTTATCTATTGCAGATACATCCAGCATGGAAAACTCCTATAATCAGCAGATACTGTAAAAAGATCTTCATGGATAGTCATTTGAGCATTAAAAAGCAAGAATCTAATTAGCAGTGTACTGTGGTATCAGCATTATGTTAAGTGCTTTTGTTTTCATCATCCTCAAAGCATGCCTAAGTCTCAGAGAGAAATGAGGAAAACCATATAATCAACCATACAAAATCAGCCACAGCTGTACAAAATGTGGTGTGGACAAAAATGTACTCTGGTGAAGCCTGAAAATATTGACAGGTAACTCTGACAGAAGCTTTGTTGTAGAAATGTGAACATGTGCAATACACTCTGAGCATCAGCAGAGATCATGAATTTGCCTCAGAAGCATGTGCTAAGAGGAATATATTTCTGACTGAAGGGGAATTTAGTTCTGAATTTATTTCTGCATTGCCACGTTCTTGTAAAAGTACAGAGGAAGGACTCTGTTTAAAGCAGATTAGGACCCATTTATGCAAATCACTCCCATGTAGGCATCTAAATACTTTTATTTAGGGGTAGATAGCATGAATCCTTTGCCTGTAGGTACAGAGGTGTGTATGCCTGTGTGTCCTTATTCACATGCATGTATCTAAACAAATGGTAACTTCCTCCAGGGAGATCAGCTCCTGGAGGTGACCTACATCTGTTACTGAACTCACAGAAGAGCTAAAGATGTAGAGATCCCATATTATTGTTTGGCCAATAAATGATCTGTGTAGACATAAACAGCCCTATTTTTGAGAGCACATGGCATGGTGATAGTACTTTTTCTGGTTAGCTTTGGAGTTAATTTCAATTGCAGTTCTGTAGGATGTGGGAAAAAAAAGAAAAAATAGAGCTTTTAAAAATGTTTTGAGAGTTCTGCAAAACCCCTCTTCTGTGTGCTATCCTGATTTGGGGTAATTCAGGAGAGAGGGAGGAGAAAAATTGTCTTGGCCAACTTGAGTCCTTAACCTTTCAGGTATTAGAATGCAAATAAAATGTGTTGTCTTGAAATGTAAATAAAATGTTTGATAAAGACAACTCATAATGCAATCCTGCATCTTGTATATGCACAGGTGTAACAGAGGGGGAACAGGAATTTGCCTTCTATTTGTCAGCTTTTCATAATACTGAAAGCAAGAGATACCATCTGGAGAAGTTTCTAAGTTTCTGAGAACAAAAATGAAATAAATGTTGTTCCCATATTGTTCCAACTGCTTGATTAGAAATGAGTCAGAGTGTGATCTCTGTGTTCTTCTCCGTCTGGACATATGTACTCTCTGGTAAGCTGAGATACGAAATTTAAAAATCCTGTTACAAGTGTTTGGACCCTTAGGTAAAATCCTTAGCTAAAACAACAAGGTTCCTCATAGGAAGATGAGAGATTAGCTTTACAGTGTAGGCCCTCATGCTGAAAATACTCATGTGGGCATGTACCATGGATATAATGAACTTGCTTGATCTATTTATAGCTTTACTCTGTGGATGTTTTCACCCAGATGGTGCTCCTTAAATTTCACTGGACTGTGTGTATGAGCAACAGTTCACACTAAAGATCACAGTGCACAACAAGAGTCCAGGTAGCAAACAAATATACTTCATTAAGTAGACAGTCATAATTAATTAATACAATACTTATGACCTTTTTATGGTGTCTCTCTGCAAGAAAGATTTGTAAGTTTCAAAATTGCCAGTAATTACTATTTTGTTTTTGTTTTGGATAATTTTCTTTACAAGCATAAATAAATAACATTCAATTTTGAGAATGGAGAAATGTGCAAAAAGGGTGGAGTAGGCAAACCTCACGGTGTGCCAGGAGTGGATTCCAGTCTTCCAGCATCTTCTTCATTCTGTAGTAATAGATCATTCCCATCCCTGTAGCATCTTGCTTCTCCAAGATTCCTATTTGCTAGTTTTGGTTCCATATGTTTACTCTTTTCATATGCTTGAGCTCCCATCAAGACTGAAATTTTCCTCCATGTTCAACTGAAGTCTATTTGTATTCACTTCTTTCATAAGCTATTCTTGTAATTTAATTTTTAAAATGTTATCGTTTTCATATACATTCTGAAATTCTGCTTTACTCTACCAATTCAAAGTTTTGTAAATTCAGAAAACAAAAAAGAAAAACATACCTGTAAAGGAGGAAAGTAATCCAGGCAATTACATTAAACATGCTTACATCAAACTATAGTCAGACCTAATGTTTTTTCCCATGCCTCTCCCCTCCTACTGAAAGAATACATTTCATGTTAAAAAATTATTCAAATATTGTATTTTATTTTTTTTACATCCCCAGCACTGAATGGTGTTTCATCTGCTGATACCCTGATACTTGTGCAATGTATCTGGTACACATGGACTCACCCAGGAAGGCTAATTTTAAGGCTTGCTGGGACAGAAATCATGACTGGGTATGAGGATGCCTACAGCTCTCTTTGGGAGAGTTATAAATGGAAGCTCAATGGGTCCAAGTTAAAAGTACAGGAGGTTTTTTGTTTGGTTTTGTTTTGTTTTCCTCTGCAGCATGTGTCAGGAAGCTGGCTTTCCTTGTGCAGTTTGTTACTTTAAAAGCATCTGAAAATACAAATGCAATTATTTAATTGAGCTCAATGATTGCAAAGTATTTTCTCTGACTTTTAACAGGTTCAATTACTAGATTGACATCACATCAAAGAAACTGCAGGATTATTAGCATTACAAATCTGCTTCCTGATCAGAACTACTCAGCACGTTGAGTTTAAGGAGGGGAGATGAATACATTTCTGTAACATGAATGAAACCACCTCAGGTTCTAAAACAGCCTCCTGTGCACTCCATAAAACTTCCCTCTGTAAGGAGCCAGGTGCTGTGAGGTGCTGATTGTCAATTTTAAGCTAATGGTTCTAACTTTGGAGGCCCTACAGAAAAGCAGTGAAGCTGGGAATAGAGCCCCATTCTCTCTTGTGCTCTTCCTTCCTTGTTTTTCTTCAAGCTACTTGTTTCCCACTCCCATACTGCTGTTTGCATCCCTTGTAGCGCTTCCAAAATGAGTTGGACTTCAAAAAGACTTTTATAAAATTAAAAAAGAAAGTAGTCTTTTTTTTTTCTGGACCCCATCAGACCTGATTCACCCTGCAGTCCCTTAGTTCCATGCTGGCCTAGCTGAAGGCTTGGTGAGTGGCAGTGCTGTGGTGGGAATGGCAGCCCATAGTGGGGAGGGCCATAACTCTGTAAAATGGCCTTGTTATCAAAAAAAAGTGGAGGGTGGAACTGAATATGGATTAAGTCTTAAGTTGAGCATCAAGTGCAGCTGTTTTTATTACACTGTCTGCAAAACAGAGCAAGTGGTGTGCAGGCAAAGCTCAAAAGCCCCTTAGCGGCTTCCTAATCTGAGATCAGTTGAGAAAGGATTCCCATTCCTGGATTCAGCTTCCAGTTTGGAAGAAGGCCCTGTACTTAAATCCTTTGTGCACTGAAATGTTGTTTGAAATGGTTTGGGCTACAGAAAACAATCATATCTTTCTTAGAGGACCAAGTGCCTGGAATTAGTGTAAATAACTTATATGTGGAAGTGGGACTGTCAGTGCAATGTGTGTGCCCCAGCTTTCCAGCCACAGACTGTTGACACAGAGTCCTTTCCTGCCACACATCCTTAGGCTGTTCATACTGTTTTTTGACAGTATTTCTGTCACATCATCAGCAGATTCCCACTCTCCAGGTCTTGGCATGCCCTGTGGGTTGGCTGGCTCAATGATATTCCCTGTTCCCTCAGAGCCATCTCTTCCTGTAGAATAGCTATCATATCCTTGATGACCTCCTATTCTGTTAGCAGTTCACCCTCATTTTGCCTCTTTCCTCATTCTTCTGTCTTTGATTTCAAGTCATGTCACAGCCAGACTGTTCCAGGGCATGGATTTTCCCCTTCTTAGCCATGTGCTTGCTTGATTATGTTTAATTAGTGGTTTTCCTAAGGGTGGTCTCCAATCTTCTTGCACAGTTTCTGTAGCTGCATCTTCTTGAAACTGCTGTAATACTCTGACATGTAGTGGAACTAAATGTACAATGTCTGTCTTTCTATCCAAAATGTTTAAAGGGGCGGGGGAAGATTCTCATGGAAAGACAGCTGAGGTCAGGGAAGAGCAATAACTTATGCTGGGAAATCCGTTAACGCGTGTTGGGTAAACCTGCCTGTGGCTTCTTTGTGGTGATGAGGAGCACATGCAAAGTTCATGCTCATTCTTCATGTGAATGTTGCATGACTGGTCATCTTAGAAGAAGCTATAAGTGCAACTCTTCTCTAGGAAGTTTTTCTCATCAAGGCTAATGTTTCTCTCTATGCATCTCCCTTCTGTTCTTTATGACTTCAGTGAAAAATTAGAAACAGGCTTTTTCAACATTTCTTTTGTGTACATAATGACTTACTTAGCCATTGTAGCTTCAAAAATCCATTATGCTTTTCTGCTCTACCCTCTTATAGTCACAAGCCTCTCAGATCATCAAGTGCTTTTCAGACCTTTTAGCAGAAACTGAACATTGCAAATCATGTCAAGATTGTGAAGAGCCTGAAACTCAGAGTCCAGGTTAGTTGTAACCTGGAGTTGTTGGCTTGCTCTTCTGCAAAGATCTAGACAGGCATACTTCAGTCTTTAAAATCAAAGTGGATCTTGTTTTATGGTGTTGTATCTGATCAGTCTAGTTCATGAGTGCCCAGCTGCACATCTCTCAATTGCAGTTTTAAGTTTTTATCTGTATCACACTGTCTAGGCTATGGACAGCATCTTCTCCTTATCATTTTCCAAGTCTCGTGTGTTTTCTTGTGACTTAACAGAACTGAAATTAAACTATTGCATACAATGGGAACTCAAACCTAAAGCAGTTATGCAACTTTGAATATGACTTCTTTGAATAAGACTTGGTGAATAAACCTGTCTGGGATTAGGATTCTGGCCATTTTTAATCCTATGCTGTCTCCCTATCACGGATGTATTGTAATTCATTAATAGTTAATTATTTGTAGCAGACTTGGCAAACGTAGAGATTGTAGCATTTGAGAGATAAAATGTGGAGGTATTCACTGATTGCAGTAAGAATAGGAATGCATTTTTCTCAGCAAATGAAAAGGGTTTTATTATGTTTTGTAGATGGGAGATGGAATACGCTAAAAATAGAACTTAATGTACTTCCACATCTCATTTGAATAGTCATCAAGCAAAGCAGAAGACCTGTGTGGCATCAGAGTACTTGGTCTTAGCATTGCATAAACATATTGTTATTTCTTTGGATCTCCCATAGAGTCCAGCACATACTTCACATTTAAAATATGTACTCACTTTGCATTTAAGAAGAGGCCTTTTTATATTAGGAAAATTTACACAAAGGTCTTGATGGACAATGGGAAATAGCAGCCACCTTCAGTAAATACTGCTTTTAATACATCAGATGTTACAGAGTGGGATCAGATGCCTCTTAGGTGAATGAAGATGGATCAGGAGTTAAAAAGCTGATACTAGAGTCTAGTATCAGTGTAGGTTTATTGTGAGGCTGGAAAGCAGTGTTAGTAAAAGAACTTACTATCACAGAATCTTGCTAGGAAGCGCATAGTCAGTCTGCAACTGTTTTATCTTAATGCAAGAAAAATGCATTCTTTGTGTCTCTAGAAGAAAAACAATTAGTTACCATGTTAATATCAAAGAGACAAGCATAATTAAATGGCTTTCTGTGATCTTATTCTGGTTTCAGCATTACTTTTCTGAGTGTCACGTATCAAAGGCATCGTTTACAGCTCTGGTATCTACTTGTCAGAGAACAGTTTATGGCTCAAGGCAGTTGTTAATTTTGTTTGTTTAAACTTAATGAGGAGTGAAGTTCACTGTCCAGTACACATACCTTGGCTTGGGATGTCTTTCTCTGGCACAGGATTGAAATGGTCTAGCCTCAAGTTAAAGACAACTTGTTTTTAAGGCTGAGCATAAGACAAGCCAAACTGGTCACTGATGTAAGTGCACTGCTGTATGAGGGCCTTTGTCAAGAAGCCTGCTGAAAGAGGCTAATCACAAGTTTCCAGGTTTCCTCATTGTATAGCACATTGTCTCAGAATTATATGTGCTGTGCCATCATTTCACGCAGTTTCATTGACTCATCAGAGGCTGGTTGCCAACACTGTGCTTCATCTGTTAATGCCAGGAGAAAAATCTTGTGGAAAGGCAGGCATGCATGTTCTGGAGCTATTCAGAGCTATTCCAAACAGGATGAGCGCTGCAAAAGAGGAAATAGAAATAGAGATGACAAAAACCTACAGATGTTTGGAGAGCCAGAAGACTAGTGCAGGAGCTGCCAAAGAAAGAACACATAACAGGAAGAAGAAATGGATGAGAAACACAGGAATGTGAGATGTGGTAGAAAACCGTATTAAGGGAAAATCTTGAAATATTTATGATGACAAGAATCATCACCGGACCATGAGTAGATTATGGTATTTCCTAATGTCTTTTCTGTTTCACCACGGTTTGATGATTAGATTTTATTCGATAAGGTGATTTTACTTCTGTTCTTTCTCCTTTTCCCAGCTGAATGCTTGTGATCTAGCAAAAATATCATAGGTTTATGGCCTCATATAGGACTATCTCATTGTAATGTTTGATAATGTTTGATAATGTTCAGTAGAAAAGGAAAGCTGATGGTCTAGAATAGCTGAAATCTAATAAGTATTTGCTACAAGTACTTTAAGTGGTATTTTTATTAATGTTTTGAAAAGAAGGACCTGTTCATTCCCTAGACCCATGGTATGAAGTTCTGCTTTGTGCAGAAGTTAACTTTGGTATGATCAATACACAGTGACAAATCAGGGCTGAGCTTCCTCCCACGAGCCAGCTTAAGGAATACTCACCTAGGAAACAGGTGTAACACAAGTAATGCAACTCATGCCTCAGGAGAATCTTGTCTAGCTCCCACTGAAGTCTTCACTGAGGACTCTGGTGCAGTCAGGTCCTCGCAAAGAAACCTTTGCAAGGCAGACATGGGAGAAAATGCTGCAAGTTGCATTTCCATGAAGTGAAAGCAGACTCCTAAATAGCAGCTCCTCTGTGTAAAATATCAGAGTAGGGCAATCTCAAACGCCTCATTTTCTGCAGTGCTTGTAAATATAATATCACACACTTGTTAGCAAGAGGAAAATGAGATTGAATTTCCCTGTGAAATACGAAAATATGGCAATGACACAGTAGTGCAGAGGTGGAGGGCTCTGAGATGTGTTCTGACATTACAGCTGTCAGCCTCCCTGTACATGCAGATGTCATACTGTCAGAATTCAATAGGGTGAAATAGCTTTTCGTTTTAGATGAACAAGAACTCCAATTATAACCTCTTAGAATTCCAATTACTGTACTCTGGGTGAATGTGTTTAACATCAATTCAGCCTGTGGCACAAAAGTCTTTTGCATGTTGCCAGGAACTACAGTGCTAGTTGTAACACTGCTATCTGTACAAAAGGGTGGACAAGGATTTTCCCTTAATCACCCTGTATTTGGTTTTTGTAAATTTTTAAAATGTGTCTTTTAAGCTTCAAGTTGTCACTCTTACTGTCAGTCAAGGATTTAATTTCTCTTGATAATAGGTGAAAGTCCCACCTGGTTAATTGAGAGTTCTGTGGGTGTTTGGAAGTGATGGTTTATGATTAGCTAAAGAAAAACAGTCTTGTTCCACATATTGACATTTCTGAAATAGGTGAGATCACAGTACTGAGTATCATGGAAGATAGCCCTAACTGTAAGAATAAAATTTCAGTTGACATTTTTCTTGTATTTCTGAAGGCAATTACTTTGCTGAAAAAACTCATGTAACTGGTGGCAAAGTCAGTAAACTTTTCTACATTGTATATGTGACCCTGAAAAAATCTGTTTTGTAAATAGGTCCTCACAAGAGAATGTTCATGCATTGGGGCTAATAAGAACGCTGCTAGGTCTTATGTATCTGTTTTAGTATTGAGATGAAAACACAGCTAAAATATTTCAAACAGTATAGTTTCTAAAAATAAAGCGTTTCCAGTATAATCCCCTGTTGTAATAGTTTGGAATCACAGTTGAGTTCCATTATCTTTTTATATTTATGACCTCATGCAACTTCCTGTATTACTTGTGCAAAAACTTTGCTTTTTTAGCCAGATGGGCTAATTTTTTGCACTCAAATCTATGCAATTTTAAGATACGAAGTTCTTATCTTGAAAGCTGTGTATTTAAATATTCTAAGTTTTTATCTCCATTTAATCATAGTCCTGAGTTTTACAAACTGTGGCTCAGTCCCAGGAACACATAGGTGCCTGGAGTGCATGGTTTGCTGTTGGAGATAGGCAGAAGAAGTACTTAATTTGCTTTTCAGAGGAAGTCTCTATTGTGTGAAGATGCTTTGCTGCAATATCTTCTACAAGTTGCATCTTCCCTGTATACAGTCAAATTAAGTCATGCCTGTCATGGTTTTCTCCAAGGATCTGAAAAAACTGACACTGAGATATCAGTTGTCTCTCAGTAGTAAGTTCACTTGTGGCTGCCTGTGTGCTTAAGCCTGTGTCTATTATTGTGGCAGTGAACAGTTGTTCCTTGAAGCCTCGTGTAAAGATGACAGAACACTGAAGGTGCACCAAAACTTAACAGCTGGAGCAGAGCTCACCTTATTCATTTGCTTGTTTGCTAAATGTGACATCACGGAATTTTGCTTACGGATTAAGAAAATTTGATGTGGAAGTTATTGAAAAGAACTAGTTAAAGCTTCATCTGTCTCTCTTCTCTGAAATTCCTTGCAGAATAAAGCTGTCTGTAAAAAAAAAAAGTCTGTCATTGCAGCTGGAAATGTTAGTATTAGCATTAGGATAAATTTCTATTGCAATAGCCAAAAAAGCAATTTGTTTTGAAATCTCATCTGCCTACTATAGCACATACATTCCTATAGTCTTGCAGCCTTGCGTTTATGCAAGTATATAGTTTGGTGAGCATTTCCTATTTAAAAAAATTAAAAATATGTATACATTAAATCAACACAGTTTATTCCATGTATCTCCATCTTTTGATCTAATATATTTCTGAAAAATACATGAGATGTAATAGCTACAAAATAATACATAGCTCTAATAGATTAAAGTATGTAAGAGTATTATATATCAGACATTTTGTCAAATCCAGACCTGAAAAAATAATCCATATCTGGGCTCTGTGATAAAAATAACAGTTGGATATATTTTGATCATGAACTAAAATGAAATTCAGCTGTCTCACAGCACTGTTGATCTTTTCCTGTGTGCCATTTAATCTGGTAATGAAAGATGTGCTATCTCCCTCCCCCACATGTTTAACAGGAACAATTTTTTCAGGTGCTACGCACCTGTGGCTCCAAAGCAAACTAAAAGCTTTGTGTAGCACAAATTGAGAATTCTGTTTCAACACAAAATGCTCTTCAACAAGTCCTTTTTGTTGCTGAGATGACCGTCTGCCCTTGTAAGCTCTTGCCAGTGCTATTTTGGGATGGTTTCACTAGTTAGCTCTGGAATGATCGGAACACATCTTAACAGCAGCAAAAAAACTGATGCAAAACAAGTGCACTTAACTCTAGCTCTGACATGCTGGTAGATGATTAAAAATCATTATATTTGCTTTAGAGGAAAAATCTTTAGAGAAAATAATGTGAATGAGCTGTGGAAGTGGCATTTAAAGCACGTTAGCAGAGTTTAATTCCAGATTAAGCTTTGCTGTCTGAATGCCAGTGCACTCACTCCCTTGCCATAAAAAGATCCTGTCTATCTCTTCACTTTAGTTGATTGCTAGAATGTAGAGAAAATGCTCAGTGATGGAGTGAGATAGAAAATCAAGTGCTTCAGATTAGTACAGTCAGAATTTGGAGTGCAGGTTGACTTCTGTCTCTGAGAAATGGTCCTTTCAGGCATTTTAAAACAGGGCTTGGAGCAGATAAACGTTTTTTTAATTTTGTTTACTTAATGACAAATAGTATTTTATTGATAGAGAGTTCAGTTTTAGAGCAGGATATGTTTTGCACAAAGTGAGTGTTTGACATGTCCCATAGTAATTGGTGCCTGCCTTGACTGTGTTGTCTCACTGGCACCCAGTCTAAAATTACTGGGAGAAATGCAAGTGAACTTGAGGGCAGCACCTGCTGCAGATTTACCTTCCTTCTCCCACTCCCAACTGGGGCTCTCAAATACTTGAAGAATTTGAACAAAAAATAATAAAGAAAGAGACAGTCACATGCAGAATGTGTCACAGAAAGATGTCTTTTAGGAATAGCTAAAATAACAGTGAGTTATGTCAGCACAGAGAGCTTCAGGAGAAAAAAAAAAACCACCTCCCAAACTTGTATAATATACTTTATGACATAAAATGTGCATTTTCTAGTTACACTGTAGGTTATTGTATGTGCTCACGTGTTGTATGTGCTCACACACTGTACATGTTCCTCACCAAAATCTGTGGAAGCAAGAATTTGTTCTTGAATCTCCTAGAGGGAGTGGGGGTAGTTGGGCAGGGCATGCTGCTCCCAGTGGATGCTGCAGGGCTCCTTGGTGAAGTAAGATGCATGCAGCACATATTATCACCATAGGTGATTAAATGGCACATTTTGGGGGCTGAACCTGCTTAGGCTAATAATTTTTGGTTATTTTTATTCAGTGCTAAACTGAATCATCAAGAGCACTCTCTTTTGCTGAACTGCTCTGTCCTGTGGAACTAGAATCAAGTAATGAGGTGTCTGAATTACTTTGGTTTTGCTGTGGCCTAGTTCAGCTAAAAGTTTGGTAGTTTTCTCTATTTGTTCAATGCTGGTTTAAAAGAAAAACATAAATGCAGCAAATTTTAACATTTTAAACACATCATTTTATATAGGTGGGGGTATTAATTTGCTTACTTTAACTATGTTGTAAATACGTTTTGTTGCATATCACTGCTCCAGGTTATGTCCCTTTTAGTGAGATTTACTTTATTATGCAAACTCTAATTTGATATGAAAAGTTGCAAATAGTTAATGGCTGTGGCCTTCAGGGATTTATCATCGGTCTTTTTTGAGGGATGCTAAGCACCTGCAACTCTTCTATTGGCAGAAACAGTGACTGCTCAGGACCTTTGAATGGCACATCACAAATCTATCTATTTGAGAGTAGCCCTGATCCTCAGAAGCCCATTTCTTGTTACTTCAGAGCTAATAACAAGGGTGTTTATTTCTGGGCAAATTAAGTGTATAATTAAGGGCATCGTTTTGAGTGTTCCAACAATTAGAATTATTTTTGCCATGAAATATGCTATAGCATGGCAAACAAACACCACCACCAGCAGCAGTGCCCCAAAGAGGAGAGCAGCACAAACCCAGGCGCAGCCTCCTCTCGCTGCCAGGCCCTTTCCCCCTGGGTGCAGTTCCGGGCACAGCCGCCAGGGGCGCTGTTGGCTCCCGGCCGGGCAGGGCGGGTGCGATGATTCCCCCGCGCCTGCAGGGGGCGCTGTGGCGCGAGCTCAGCCCCTCTCCCTCACACGGACATGGCGGCTCAGGCGCGGCAGGGGAGGGGAGAGAAGGGGCTCTGCTTTGCCATCCCACAGGGAGGAGCCGGTCTCAGCGCCACTCTGGGCCGTGTGATGGGCTGCAGCAGGAACCTTGGAGCCGCAGGCAGGAACAGCAGAGGTGGGCACGCCTGAGGTGGCAAATGAACCATGGGGAAAGCTCGGAAGCCGTGCCAGGAGCTGCAGGGGTGGAGCAGACAGGGAATGTCAGGTTGAAGTGTAGCAAAAAGCCCCAAGCAGCAGCAGCAGCAAACAGCAGGGCTGGGCAGCAGCTGCCAGGCTCCAGCCAGGAGCTGCTCCCCTCAGAGGGTGCCAGGGGTTGGGGTCCTGGATTTTCCCCTGAGGCACCCAAGCAGATGGTGAGGGTCCTTCCCAGGGAAATTGGGTGTTGAAAGGTTCAGCGGCCACTCTTAGGAGCAAAGGCTCACCCACGGTAATGAGAAGCAGCGAAGGGCAGAACTCCACAGTGGCAGTGGATTCTCCCCACAGCAGCAGCAGCCCAACTGTGTGAGAGAAGCTGAGCCCAGTCCCTCACCCTCCAGCTGAAATCTCAAGGTATCTCTGCCTTGCCCAAGAGAAAGCCCCCCAGTTAAGGGACTGCAACCACCTGCACCACTTCCCCCCATCTTGGCCACATCCTTTGTCTCTCTTAGGCATCCATCGTTAGGTCTCTTAGGCATCAAATGGGAGAAAAATTCTCTAAAAGAGAGAAAATAAAAAAAGGAGCAAATCCTAACCTCAAACACCTACTCAGAGGTAAATGCTGATACCTACAAATAAGCAAAGCTCACTTTTTTCCTCTGT
Source organism: Alaudala cheleensis (assembly GCA_013398995.1). Classification (NCBI taxonomy): domain Eukaryota; kingdom Metazoa; phylum Chordata; class Aves; order Passeriformes; family Alaudidae; genus Alaudala; species Alaudala cheleensis. The sequence continues at coordinate 317,976 of VWYE01016182.1, forward strand.
TGTTGCAGAAGTGTCTAAAAAAAACACCAACAAGAATTGATGACAGCGGGTAAAAGATAGTTATGTTTACTTAAATTAAAAAAAAAAAAGTGAGTACAATTAATGGTAGACAAGAATGGGGATGGAAAGCTGGAAAATTAACTTGAGTAGGTGCATGTCAGTACTGGAAAAATCTCTGTAATCACCAAGTAATGGATTCTTTGAGTCCTTGGGTTGTCCCTTTCTCTTTAATATTGACCAGATATGCTTCAGCAGGTCTGTGGAATGTGCAGTGCCTGTTCTGTCTGTGAGAGCTGTTACTTAAGATGCAGCGAGGCTCGTTTGTCTGGAGGCCTGGGTACCAAGAACACTTGTCAGATCATAGCAGTCGTGAGGAATTGACCTGCATTCCCTTCCCAGTGGAGTGAATACCAAGAGCTTCCTAATACTTACTGATCTCTTTTTGGAAAGTTTCCAGTGGAATAACTTTGTTCCATTTTCAGAGTAATTTCTGTTGCATACTGAGGATTTGAGTAGCATGTAACGTGCCTGAGTGATTGCAAGCCCCCAGAGGGATAAAATTAGGACTCAGCTTCCTCGTGAGATATCCCATACTTTTTAATATTAAGGATGAATATGGAAAAGATTATCAACAGGATGGGGCATGAGATAAGAAGTTGGATAAGAGATGTACAATATATTGATGGTCAGGAATAATTGATTTAAGTATCATTGAACGGGATATATAGAAGTAAATGGTCTAGCCTGCTCCTCTGTAAACATGGAAGATACGCTGTCAGGTTTTAACTGGTGGGGGTAATTTGATGGTAGTGTTGGATCTTCAGTATGCTCAATGGGTTAATTTTGCACTTTGATAATTTCTCTGAAGAGTTTGGGCAGTGCAGCAGCAACCTGTAACAGGAAGCTCACAGAGCAACAAAAATCAAGATGTGTTCTCAGGATAGCCAGTGTTCCCCACTTGGAGATGTACTCCACACACTCTCCAGCTGCCAGTGGGGAGTGTACAGTTGCCAGTGGTGATGACTGGGTGGAAAATCAGATAAATACTTTAATTTGTTAACACTCAATTAAAAAAAAAAGTCACTCAGTTATCGTTATTGTTGGGAAATGTACTGCATACGGATCAGCTGGAAGTCCTGAGTGCTGCATAGCTCATGGGAACTAAGTACTTCAGGAGGGTGCACAGAGAACAAGATATTTCAGGCTGTAGTTCTGATGACTACACAGATTTTCAGTCCAAAAACCCAATTTAGATGATGTTGGTAAAGTGGTGTCTCTCACCCTGGACCTCTGTTTTCATGTCACGGCTCACAGACTTCCACAGAGTTCCTGGTGCAATCAGGAGGCTTTCCTGGCAGGTTGTGATGTGCACCTGTGACAGCAGACTTGGATACTGGCTATGGTTTGACTCTTTGTGTGTGCTGTTGGGAAATGTTTGAATTTCATTGTCTATTCAGCAGTTCAAAAGTAGGATTACTGGAATGTTTCATTAGGCATCCTTTGACAACTTATTTTTTTGTCTTCTGTTCTGAAAGTAGAAAAAGTATTTCTGACCAAGTCTGAATTTTAAATTCTCATGAAAATGATTTTGGTAAAAAAAGTTGGTACGTATTCTTTGGAAAGGCATTCATATGTTGGGTGAGGGTTTAATCTGAGTTGTTGGAATTAAAAAGAGATCATTTAGTACTGCTTAACAAGCAAAGATTGATTGGTCAGGTATAACAATACTCTTCCTTTCTCTGAAAGCCTGTTTCAGGTTGAATTCCTATTTCAGTGTCAAAGATAACTTGATCAGCTTGTAGCGAGCTGTAGCTGAATTGTACATAATGAGAGAGATTTGTGTGATGGGAGCATCTGTATGTGTATGAGCAAGAGGGAAAGAAGGGAGGAATTTTAGCTTGTTTAGAAAATAAAATGCATCATTAATCTAAATATGACAGTAGCATAAGCTGTGAGGACTGTGTTCCAAACAGCGTGCCATGAGCCTGTCCTTCCTGCCAGCTGCACTCATGTTTTTGCCTAACTGCTGGTTCGTTTTCCTGGCGCTTGGATGAACCGACCGCTGCCTCTGCCAGAAAAAAGCATTGTGGGGAGAGACGGCCTGAAAAACAGCTGCTGAGATGCAGTGTAGTAGGAATGAAAGGGCAGAGAAGAGAGGTGCCAGTTTGTCACTGTTCCCTAAACCTGAACACTAGGGTGAGGCTTTGTGTCCTCTGCCTGCAGTCTTTGAGATGTGTGCATTCGGGAGAGATGTGTCAAAGCTAGTGGAAGAAAGGGATTTGATGAGAAAAATCTGGCTGCAAAAGCTGGGTTTGTTTCATTTTTATTCCTTGTTGGGAGTGATCTTTAGAATGATCACCTTTCTATTTTGCTTCCCTTCTTCAAAAGCTAAATGCAAAGGGAGTTACAGGACAGAATATGAATACCTAATCATTTCATGTGTTTGTCACCACACTGCTTTGCATATGTGGTAGTGTTCTCTCTTCCTTGAATAGATGTTTCTCCTTTAAACACTCTGCAAGTGTTTTTTTTTTTTTGTGGGGTTTGTTGCTTGTTGTTTTTTAATAACAAAAAGGTCACAGGCAAGTGAGTGCAAAAGCTAGCAACATAAAATAAACAGCAATTATGAATTAAGAAATGCATGGAGAAATATGCATATGTGTACAGAAAGTTTTTACAAAAATGGAACATAAATGCCGTGGAAGCAGAAGAGGCTGAACTGCTGCCAGCAGGATAATTATATAATTGATGTGCTCATCTATGAAACTGCTTTTTCTGTGCTTTGATATATGGCTCCACTAATGAGGTGGGTCTCAGTCCCAAAATTTGATCTCTGTTCCTTGTGTAATATTCTTCACATATGCAGCTCTATGAGGAATATGCCTTCAGCCTTTTGGAAATGGAACACAGCCCTTCTCGGTAACACTCATTGTGTCTGACTGGTTTCTGGGTCACACTTTTTGCCACTTCCCATCCAGGGGAAGATGGTGGTGGGAGTTGGTACAAACAGAAAATTAGAATCATGTAGTGCACACAGCATTTCACCTGTCCTTTCCCACAGCAGTCATGTTTATTTAGATGTATTTTCCTGGTTGCTTTTGTCAGTGAGTTCTCCTTGACCCTTCCTTTGCTAATTAATCATACTCTTGTACTTAAGCAGAAACTGATCTGGTGGGCAGATTGATGTGCTGATGAATTCCATGAAGGTCAGGAAAAAAGGATGAGGCTGATGGGTGTGTGACTGGATCAGGTTGTCTTGCTGTTATTTCACACCAAAGTATTGGTGTTTTGAAAAATAACTGAGTCTAAGCTGAATATTGCATTACCTGGGAGCAGGGAGATGATTCTGGGTGAATATTTTAATTTATTTATTTGTATTTAATTTGAAGATTATGAGACCTCTTTTTCCCCTTGCTGTCTTTTAGTTTTCTGTCTGAATTCTCAATTCTTTGAGCTGTCCTTCTAATTTTGCTCCCTTCTCATGCATGTGCACACATGTTGAAAAATAAGTTTCAGAGCTCCATCGTTTTCTCTCGGAGGGGCATGAAGATGAGAGAGGCTCAGGCTTTCTGTCTCCTCCTTTGCCTCTATTTCCATAGTTCCATTTCTTGTTCCCTAAAAAGGATCCCACAGACCAGTATTTCTTTTCCTGGAGTTGCTACTTTTGCTGAAGACATTGGTGCTGCAGGAGCCTGTTGATGAGTGACTGTGTCTGATCCCTATTCCATGTGTCTCCACCACAGCCCCAGAGCTTAACACAGATGGGCACATTTTGATGAGGCTTTTTCTGTACTCCTTAAGAGAGTAATAATTATTAGCAAGACCCCAATAAACTCCTGTTTCCTATCATGCTGTCTCTTCAGTCCCTGTATATTTGTGTGGTGATACGTGCTAAAGTGAAAACGAGGAGGCTTCTAATCTGGAAACACTGCATTTTAATAGGTGAGTTTGGAATAATTAAAAGTATTTTGCTATTGCTGTGCTCTAGATAAAAGCACGAAGGAGACTAAAGATAAGGACCAGAAGTTCCAGATGTATATCCCAGACTCACACATGATTGTGCAATATGTAGCCAGAAAAGAGATCCCAGGGAGATGGGACAGCATCTGTTCACTGATCCAAAAGCACCTGCCCTTCTGCTCTGCCCAGCCTGGCTTTGCTATTTAGGCATCAAAGTTGGCATTTAAAACTTTACTGGAGGTATGATTCCTCAGCTCTGAAAAGGCATAGATCTTGAAAAAACAGGTGACAAACCATTTAAAGGACATCATATTGCCAGAAAACACGTGATTTATGCACACTGCCTCCAATGGGAAGCATGCCACAGGGGTGTCATATGTGTCTGCTGTCCAGAGCAAAAACCCTGGCTTTGGGAGTGGGATTTAGTCACTGAAAGAGAGATTTCCAGTACCCTTGTAGGCATTGTAGCATACCCTGGGCTCCCAGAGGTCCTGCATTGTAACTGCCAGCCCTGGGCAGCTTCCTCACATGCCCTAAGGAGCAGGAAGGGGCACAGCACACCTCTCATAAGGCCATTGAATTTGGTGGCAGGAGGAAGTATCTGGGGGGACTACTGGAAAAAATGCCAGGAGCATTGGACAGCAGGGGAAGAACAGCCAGAGCACATGATACAGGAGATGTGAATGAGGCATGTAAAGAGTGTAGGTTCTTTGTGGCAGGCAGATAATTAAAGAAACTTAAAATATAGGAGCCTGATTTTTATACACTGGCATGTGCTTCTTGACAGAAAATCACATTAGTGACTTCCTCCTGCTGTAGCAGAAAAGTAGTTCAGGCTGGATTTGTCTTTCCATAGATTTTTTTATGTTTAAAATATGTCAATGTTCTCTAGGTTAGACTTGACAAAATTCCTCTCCAAAGGGTTCACAGTCTGCAAATTCACTTATTTGTCAATACTGTAGGTGACTAATATGAACCAAATTGATGGTTCACAATTGTTTTCAAATAGATTGGTCTTGGCATGGGGAGATATTTTCAAGGAAGTAGGAAGCCCAAAAATAGGGGTAAAGAAAATATATGCAGCAGAACCATGACTAGAGAGTCATTAGCAATGATATAACTAACTAGGCCAGACTTAAAATCCAGATGAGAAGAAAGTTGGATTATGTGTGCTGCCATGGGAAGCAGTATCTGAATAAGGCACAGAGGAGTGCCAGTTTTATGAATTTAAACAAAAAGTTCATGCATTTAAAAATCTGGCTGTAGACAGACTGACTTGGGAGCAAGTTAGCCTGGTGGCCAGGAGCTGGCTGGGAGTGCTGCTCAGGATGGAGCCGAGCCAAGCCACCACTGCTGGGCAAACCTGCGCTCTGTGGCAGCCCAGCCTGGGCACGGGTCCTCCAAAGAAGAGGCAGGGAGGGAGCAGGGAAAAACCCAGAGGTGGGGAGCCTGGAGGGAATGGTTTTCAGGACTGAGCCTCCCCAGTGGCTGCAGAGCTACGTGCTCTGAGTCCCAGCAGAGCACCAGCAGCTCCGGGCTGTGTCCTGCCCTGACCTAAAGCTGTCTCGGGCATCTGCCTGATCTGTCTAAGCCTGGAGCTGGCGCCAAGTTACCCGCTGAAGTACTCACTGTTATTAATGAGTTATCAAGAGCTCAGATCTTAGCCAGCAACATGTGGTCAGTACATTTGGATTGTTATTTTTAACTTTGTAAAGAAAGAAAACAGTTGATTATATTGTTTAAGCTGTGTTTCTTCTAAACAGGAATTTCCTTTTTAGCACTGCCATATCCCTTAGTGTCTCCTTTACCTCTTTCATAGTTTTTAGTTGCAGTATGAACTACAAAATAACGTGTTCAAGTCAAAAATATCAGACATTTTTGCTGAAGGTGCAGTATATATTTGTACAAAGTCCCAGGGTAGTCTACTTTCATTTCTTAGCTCTGAATGGCAAAGTAGATGGGACACAATTACATACTTGGAACAGGTGTGACAGAGGCTGGTATTAGCAAAGTACCATGGCTGAAGGATAATTAAGATTTTTCCATAAGAAAGGTGGATTATAAGTTCTGCAATTAATAAAATGGATTGGTTAACACATTAAATATGCATCCAGTCATGGTCCATAAATAGGTATGTCACGAAACTTATTGAGATGACAGGAAAAAATTATATTAGGACTACTGCCTGGGAACATACAGGCACTATGACTGAGTTTTATATCTTTTATATCTCCCTTTCAAGGATAGCTTTGATATTGTTGAGTGCTGCTATTTCTTGACAAGTAGGTATATTAGATGGTGTCTTACATTTGTGTGTTGGTGGCTGTAGGAGCAGGGAATACAGGTGACCTCACCCCTGATAAGTAACAGCTGTGTTAATTACCCAATACAGCCTCACCCCTGATGAGTCACAGCTGTAGCCAATAAAGAGCAGTGTGATAAAAGGGACTGGGTTGGCTGGTGAGGGAAGAATCATGAACAGGAGAGGATGAAGAAGAAGGCTCCTGCGGAGACAGAATCACTGCTGTGAGGTAAGTCTGGGTCTGCAGTCAGAGCCTGTTGTTGGAACCTGCAGTCACAGTCTGGCTGGGTAAAAGCCTTCATTCAGAGTCTGCAGACTAATCCATGCAGTCAAAGTTTAGCAGAAAGTCACCAGCAGTCAGAGGCTGCAAGGGAAACCCACAGTAGGAGCTTGCTGCAGGCAGTCAGTGAATGGTTGGAGTCAGGATGGCTGAGCTGTAAAGAGGAATAAACCAGGACCCTTTTTATGCTGTTATAAACAAGAAGTCTGTGTCTTGGCTCATTTCAACTCTCTAATGAGAGGCCTGCTGCAACAGGTGGCATATGTGATGTGAAAGCTAAATCTGCTTAAGGTAATAACTTTTGAAAAAGAAAACTATTTCCTAATTTTTTTATAATGTTATTCTTTAATTTATCAACACATCCTATGTACTAAGGGTTTTTTCTCATGACTCTTCGCCAACATTGTTCTGAGCAAAGAGGAAGAGGTCCACCTGCCAGAAAAAAGACATGCCTGATTCATGTTGTAATTAAATGTAGGAAAGAAAAACTATTGGTACAGGAATTGGTTCTAGACAGTGCAGAAAGGGAGTTCTTATATAGTGTAGTTTTACAATAAAAACCTTTTCTTTTTCATCTCACTAATTCTGTTGGCTCCATCTTTTCTGAGTATTTCAGTTAGTACACTCAAGAGATAGAAAAGCTCTTCTGTCATTAGTGCATAATGTGGTGAAGCATTAGAATATTATTTTGGATCTTTAACAGTGTTTGTAATATGTCTCCATTGTGATTATTCATCTTTGTCATTAGACTCACGGTAAAGTTTCCATAATAGTTTTCTTTGGATCCACTTGTTTGTGGGTCCTGCACTCTGAAAAGCCCCATCTAAGCTGGTGTTAAAAGGCCATGTTCTGCTGCATCTTATATTGAAGGCTGAATTATTTAGAAGAGGTAAACAAATGTCTTCTAATCTAGAATATAGAAAAAAATCTATTTTCTGGCTATTTTTTTAATCAGAAAGAGCTGTATATATTGAATTTGGATAGGAAGATATATGGAAATGGTAAAACATTTCATGAACATTTTTGCAGAAAGTTTAATTTTACATTCTCCACCAATGTTTTATTAATATTTTTAATAGAAATGCAATATGGGTTTTTTTTTTTCATTCTGTACTCACGTGGATGACTAATCCAACAGGGATTAATTTTTTAGTTATCTGATCTGTCATCAAGTCCATGAATCCTGCTCCTATATTTTAGCCACTTTTTAGTTAGAGAAGAAACAAGAATACTGTTCTGAGCAGAAACACAACAATGATGATAAAATTTCTAAACAATTACATGAGATGAGCTGTAACAGAGTTACTCATATCTTAATGCAGAAAGAATAGACAACAGAGAAAAGTAAATATACTAATACTTGAAATCTGCTTGGGAGAAAAAAAATACTGGTTTTACTAAAATATACCTATATTGTACATTACTACAGAAAGTGATTCTAATATAATTTAAGCTGATCTAAGGTAATTTGCTGCATGTGTACCAGTTGGTGGATTAGAGGTTGCTTCTTGGAATTTTGTTGCTGTAATAGTGCCCACAAAATGATGCTTTTTGTTCTTCCATACTCCTCTATGCATGCAGTAAGCCTTGGTTTGTAAATGGACTACAGAAAAAAATCGTGGATGGTGCAGAAATGTTTGTTTTGTGCTTTGTCCCAAGAGGGAAAACTGGCTTTTTAAGTCCATCTTACTAATAAAAGGATGGTGGGATGAGAGTAGGCAGAGAAGTGAGAATTAAGTTTCCTTTGTTCCTTGTTTACTGGACATTGGAAAGCTGATTTCTGTTGTTTAGTAAATCTAGGATAATGAATGTGTACAGAACTATCTTCCATTACTCAGTTATAGCATAGCAGAGAAACACAAAGGTAGCATCAATTCATTCTTGCTAGTTGTACAAAAAATCATATTTTACTGCCTCATGCTCATTAGCTATTCATTTAGTCAGGTTCCTCCTGGAGCATAGAATAGGGGCAAGATTAGGCACAAAATTTGAATGACACCCTTATGCTTTCTTTAGCTGCAACATTATGGTTTAAATGGATGATCCATCTGGTGTTTTCATCCTACATCAAAAGCTCTTTCTTGAAAACTGTTTGTTATGAGAAAGAATAATTAGACTGCCTAGTTTAGTACAGGATATTCAAATTAAAAACTTTACCAAATACTGATGTAGTTAGAGGAAACAGGTCGGCTGACATCCTTCCATTGCCTGACTTTAACTCCTTTTATTGATTGCAGGCTTCTGTGTGGCAGGAGTGGGTACAGAGGCAGCAACCTCTGGGCTTTCTTTGTCCTACTTCATGCATTTGCTTTCTTTAAGTGCATTACGAAGTGGATTCACAAAATACAAAAAACCTAAAGCATTTTGTACAAGGTGTGGTCCTAATTCTTTGTCAGTCCAACTGTTTGCAGTCTAATTACCTCATTTGTTCTTCTAGACTGTTCAGGCAGGGGAAGCAAACTCTGAAGGGTTAGGTTGAGAAGCTGAATAGGTGGCCCCCAATTTTCTGTTGTCAAACTAAGGCCCTGAGAGTGAGGAAATTAAACACTTTTACTAAATACTAATTAATTGGGACATGCTTCTTTGGTACTAGATTTTAAATTTCCCCTTCTTTTGTTACAAGGAGTCTCAACACTCCTTTAGGAAACTTTAACTTTTATATAGAATCATAGAACCATAGAATGGTTTGGGTTGGAAGGGACCTTCAAAGAACATTTAGTTCCAACCCCTCTGCTGTGGGCAGGGACACCTTCCACTATCCCAGGTTGCTCAAAGCTCCACCAAACCTGGCCTTGAATGGGGCATCCACAGCTGCTCTGGGCAACATCTTCCAGTGCCTCACCACCCTCAGAAATCTCTGGATTAGAAAAGAAAAGGATGGCAGGTTTTCTGCCTGTGGTGGTCCTGATTTCGGTGTGGGTGCTTTGGCTGATTAATCACTTTAGAAATAGTTTAAATCTAGTTTAAACAGATTGGAGGTATCTGAGAAGAGGTGTGCTAATTGTTTTAAAGAAAAAACTATTCTAGAATGTGATGGCCACACACAAACAAGTTGGCAACTTGAGCTTTTTGGCAATGGATGCTCAAATGCAGAATGTCTGATGGCTTGTGCCTGAGGCATGATATGTGCTATAGCACCAGTTTGCCCAGGGTTTCGCCCAGGATTTCTCCCAGTTTAGATTGAAATTAGCATCAAAATGTTTCTTGGTCAAGAAGAGGTTGGACTACAGCCCCAGCTAAAACTTTGGAGGTATACAGATTTGTCTAAAATTAAGTGAGAGCATCTTGCCCGCAGGAGGCATTTAATCATAAGAATTATTCTTTTGAACTAGCTTTTAAAATCTATTTAGGGGAATCTCTTGGAATTTGTCCTTGTAGGTGGTATCTCCTCTTTCTGCTTAGATAAAGACATAATCCCCAGAGGCTGATTATGTTCAGACTCAAGGACTTTGCTCAGAACCCATATTGGTGCAAAAGTGCCGGAACTATGCAGGTTCTTTGCAGCCATGAACTAAACCATGAGCTTATGAGGAACTCAGCTAGGCTCCTGCTAGTTAAACAGCAGTGGAGGAAAAGTTCACACATGGAACTTGAATGTTTCCATTGAAATTAAGGCATTTTCATTTCAAGAAGAATTGGATCTGGTTTGTTTTTGTTTTGACACTGGAAGTGAGTCTCTCAGATTTTTAACTCTGAGAAGCATTATTAGAGATTTTTTTCCACTTAGTATAATCACTGTTTCCACTTCCTGAATCTTTTTGTTGAGTTGGTCAAAATTGTTGTTGGCATCGTAATGAAAAAACACATGTGCTACTCTGAGCAGGGTGGTGGTTAATTTTTAAAGAGTTATTTAGTAGCCTGACATCATTGCAAGAGTACATTTCTATATCACTAAAGGCATTGCACAGGAAATTATTTACCCAACTTAAGGTAGAACTCAAGAATATTTTTGTGATTTCAGAGTTGGTTTTGTGACAGTATAAATTTCATGACTTTCCTACTAAAAAAAAATTGGAACCTGTACTGTTTCATTGTATTTTGCCTGTAGTTTGTGTGTGGCTTCCAGAGGAAGCTGTATGTTTGTTTGTCTTTTTATTAATAAGCTGTTGGCTAAATAAATTTCCATTGTTACCTCACTAAGACAGTCAAATATTTATGATACAGACATAGGGCAGTTTCTTTTAAAGCCTGTGTAAGGAACATCTGGCCAAATGACTGAACATCTTCTGAAAATGGAAATTTCTGGGATTAATGGTCAAGGATTTTCACTGCGGGCACTAATTCTTTATGAGTGCCAGATGTGCACCTGTTCTCCCCCTTCCACAAATGTGTTGCATGGACAACGTTGTGATGGCTGCTTGCTTGTACTGTAACTTGAAGATCACTCTTCTTGCAGCCCTGTTTTGTTTCACACATCTGGGCACATCATGCACACAACAGGATGTCAGTGCTGTTACTCAGCTGTGATCCAGGGCCCTACACGTATGCACTAAATCAGTCCCTTAGGCTGCACTTAAAAATTCTTCTTGTACTTATTGCTCTGTATTAAACAACATAGTCAACTCTCCTGTCACTATTTGTCAGTTCTTCAGAATTTCAGCAATTCTGAGATGCCTTCCATGCCCTCCAGCGCATAACATTGCAGCCTAAACAAAGGCAGCAGAGTTTGCACTGGCAATGTAGTGTCTGGCTTGCTACTTTTTTAGCTTTGGATGGATCTAATGCCTCTGCAGGGAAGTGAGCTCAAGGAGGAGTTGCTCTACAAATCACAGTTCGTGTCTGGTAAAGAAATTTGCAGAAGGGAGGCCCTAGATCCCCCTTCCCAGCCCAGCCATGGCAGGTCTCCTCTAATCTGCCATGACGCAGTGATTTCTGAGGTACCTGTGCTAAGCCGTGCCTTTGCCCTCAAGGTACTAAACAGGCTTACGGAGTGAAAATCCCTTGTCTGCACAGTTCCTAAGGACCAGGTTAGTCCAAGGCTGTCCTGGATGTTTGGGAAAGTTCCAGCAAGTATTAAGGCTGGGTTGTCGCTTTCAGAATCAGGTAACTCAAAGTACCTATTTGCACATCTCCTTTCCTCTTTGCAGTGAACAATGCACTTTACTTATCTTACAATAGTGTATAATACTTGCAAAATACTTGAAGTCACACAGAATAATGGTTCAATTTTGAAGCCCAGACAAAATAAATTCTTAGAACCTGTGTGAATGTAAAAAAATCATGCAGAAAAAAATTTTGAAAAAAACCCAATATTGCTGTGATGTTGTCAGCTTGTTGGTGTCCAGCTGCTCAAAAAAAACAGCAGCAGCAGCTGCTGTGCCTCTATGCCTGCTTCTTTCCTGGTAGGTACTTTCTGATTTAAATCACTTCTTTGGGTGGAGAAAAGCAGATCTCTCTAATTCAGCAACAGCCGTTTACATTGACTTGACAGCAAGAAATAAAGCCATTTGAAAAGGATCACTGCAAGGATAGAGGAGAATAGGCCTGACTAATAAAAAGGTGCTGGAAGCAAAAAGAAAAAGAAGACATACTACTGGGGTTTATCTCTCTACTTAAGAACATTAAAAAGCATGCATGCAATTTTTTGCATTCATAAATAGGGCTCTTAGATGAGGTTTATTTGTCATTTTAAAGGTAGGTTTTCATAATATGCATTGGTTATTGTTCTAGAATAATTTCTTAACTCAGAGAGCAGCTTCCATACTCTATGCAGGCATTTTAAGCAAAGAGTAGGCTGTTGTCACATGAAATCCTTTTGCCTTTTTTGACCAGAAAAGAAATGCCTCCAAACTCTGTGCAAAGACAAGAGAAAGACCAGACTGTGCTGCTTAATATGTGACTCTTTATGCCTTGTACTTTTAGTAGAATGTGCTGTGGCTAGTGAGGAACTTCCCCCCTGAAATCCGATTATCTAACAGTTAATCTGTTTTGTTGATGTGCTGAACAACAGCAGCTCATTCAGGAACAGACTCAGGGCAGGAGGGGGGAGCTCTTCTGACAGCAAGCTGTTTCAACCAAACATTTTCCTTTTAGTGATTCATAGGATTAAATTTCAGGCTGTTGCCTATGGAACCTGGCATTAACAGTCAACACACTCATCACATTGGCTTTTCTCTCCAACTTCCCTTATGGAAAAAAAATAGAGCCATGGTTTCACCATCAGTCTCCCTTGACCAGATTCTAAGGCTGTGATTACATTTTTCATCACATTTTAATACTGACCAGACCCTGGGTGGTTAAATTCACAGTTCCATCATCTTTTTTTTTTTCTTTTCAGCACATACAGAATAGTCCTGAAATGAGCTGAAATTGATCTATGCTACTGTTAGGCTCCTTCCTTTATAGACAGACTATTATTATTTCTCAGCATATGTGTGGGAGCTATCCATATGTAGCAAGACTATTTCCTTTTCACCTAGAGGACAGATGGGGATTGGGATATGTTTTTTGCACTGTCTCGTTCTTGTATTGATTAAGTCCAGTAGATCTTGCTCTGGCCTCTGAGTTCCAGTTTATACAGTGCTTGGTAGTTCGTGGGTCTGCATGGTGAAGCCTGTTGTGTTTGTCCTCCTCACTTTTCCTGGCATACAGGAGGGCAGGGAGGACATCAGTCTAATTAGAATGAATGAGTCTGTGTCTTGTACGTGCTGCTCAGAGGCTTTGCTGTCTCTTATCCACATTAGTGCCGCAGCCAAAGAGCGCACCCCAAGGGCACCCTGCTGCAGACCCCGAGTGCTTTATCTGTATAGATTACTGCAGTGCTCGTGCAGGGGGAGTCCAGACTCTGCAGCTCCTGCTTTCACAAAGCCTCTTCGCAGGGGAAAATAAATTATGCTGGCTAGCACACAGCATTTGCTAGGAGGTGAAAGCTTAATGAAATCAAGAAAATGTGCAATTCTCACAGGTTGCAGTGAGTGCAGTGGAGATGCTGAGAAACAGTCAAAGCCTGGTAATAGGCACTAAAGCTGCAGATAACCTTGCCTCTTCAGCACTGCATTTTGCTTTATTCACTGAAGATGATGTAAGAAGGTATTTTGACATCACAGAGATGAGATTTGAACCAGTACAGACAGGGCTGAACTAATAATAGCATAGGGGACAAGAAAAGAACTAGACAACCTGTGCCTTCAGCTCAAAGCCTCCTCCTCCACAGCTTGCTTCCAAACAGGTTGAATGATGCAGGGAAACTCACTTTTCAATTCTGTCTTAATGAAATGTGTTTTTTACCTGTTTCTGTAAACTCAGATATTTGTATCTCTGGTATATGCCTAGATATCATGCAATGAGGGTAGGAATAAGAGGTTTTTAAAGAGTCTGTGTTTTCCCTGGATGTGTTTAGAGGAGGTGTAGATGTGGCACTTAGAGCCATGTTTTAGTCTTGGACTTGGCAGTGCTGGTTCAATGGTTGGACTTAAAAGCTTTTTCCAACATAAACAATTCTGTGATAACAGGAAACCTCATTGTGGGGTCACTGGGTCATAGTCTGTGTATATCTTCTGGGAATGTTATGTTTGCTTAGCTGGACTTGCTAAACTTGAACTAACTACTGCAGGAAAGTGTCCTGTCTCATTATATAGCCATGTTATTGCTTACTGGATATTTCTGTTCATGGAGAGTGTATAAATGGCATGGCAGGGCTGTGTCTAATCTGGAAGATGCCACAGTCAGAAGAGTCTTCTCAGCCTGGATCAATACAGGCGGATTTTTAACTTCTAGACAAATAGCTAGAAGGGTTGTGGATAAACCCCAAGAGTGTCATTGTAGTTGCTGGTCCTCTCCATTCAATTTCCAAAGGTTGGCAAGCAACCACATCTGGGGCAGCCCAGGTTCTTGAACAGTGTTCTTCTGTTTGCTCTGAGTTTGCTCTTTTCCCATGTTATTTTCTGGGTCTGCCCTATGTACAGCTCCAGACTCCTGTCCCTCAGTCCTGTTGTAAGTGTAGCCTTTTCACTTTTCTTTGATTATCATGGACAGTCTGTTCCTGAGTCTGCATCCCATTCCTCCCTCATCCCGTTCTGGGGGATTTGGTGTGAAGAGACACCTTGTCCAGTGCCAAAGGGTGTTCAGTCCCAGCCCTCCTATTCAGCAAGCGGCTCTGAAACACCACCAAAACAAAGCATCCCTTTGGCCCCATGTAGTTCAGGCACCAGTTTTATTTAGTTTTGTAGCCCAGGGTCAATCTGCCTTGGCCCAAGACACAATGCAAAAGTCTTTCTTTACAGTTCCAGGTTTTTGCCCCTTTTGGGTCAGTTTTTCCAGTACCTTCTAAGTAGATTTGTAAAACTCCAATAAAACCAGCAAGGTTTTGCCATCAGAGCATTTGATTAATATTGTATGCCAGACAGAAACATTTTGAAGATTGACTGTGTGCCTGTCATGAGTATGTACCATTTGCTTATGTAACAGGTTTGTTTACATGGTGACTTTTGACAGCTACAGTTTCATTTTACCAACTCTCTCTTTGTAAAAATGAGGAAACAATTCTTTTTGATTCTTAGAGGTTTTTACCAACCTTAATAATTCTGTGATTCTATGAAAATATAGAATAGCAAGAGCAAAAATGGATTTTATGAAAATATAGGATAGCAAGGGCAGAAATTATACTTTGTAATGTAAACAACTTGGTTGTAGGGAGTTAATGAATGCAGCAACTACTGAAAGACAAAAAACATTGTATTATTGACTAGAAATGTGAAGTGTCATGTATAATTCACAACTAAGTCCCCCAGGAAGAGTTCACATAATGTACATGAACTGCTGAGTCGTTTCAAAACAAGGAAACCAAAAAGGGCAGCATTTGCTGTAATCCAGACATTTATTTAATGCATACAGGTATTTGCAGCCAAGTGAAAAACATGGGTTTTAACATTAAAGTGTTTCTTAGTGAGAGGACTTGATAATATCACTGTGGTTAAGTAGATTAGAGCAATATAGCTGTCTTCTCTTAAAATGCATGAAAATCTTATCAAACCTTTGAAACTTTTGGGGATTCATTTTCCAGTTGGGCCAGTGATACAGGAATTTTAAACTGAATATCTGTGCTTGCTACACTCTAGCAGTATTATGGGTTGGTAACTACTGAAGCCATTTCCAATATACAACCTGGCAGCATTTGCCTCATTTTCAACCCATGTTGTAGATAACTCAGTGACATGAGAGCTTCAGTTCCTTCTATGGTAACCTTTTCCATGAGAACTTGACACTATGGTGATTTCTAAATACTTGACATTGTAATGAAAGCTTGGGTGAACCAATCTTTTCTCATGTTGAAAAAAGTGTTGCCATTGATCCATGAAAGTCACTTTGCATCATTTAGCATCATCAGATGCTATGTTGGTTTTTTCACAGCTAAATCTGAAATGGGAATTGCCATCCCAGTAAAAGCCACTGGTGTCTATCTTCAATGGGATAGCTGAACTGCTCTTTTTCCTTGAAGGGTCCTACTGCTCTTTAGCACTTTGGGTAGCACTCTTGGTCAAACTAGCATAGGCTGCACATTCCAGTCAGCAGCAGGACTCCCTGCTTTGGAATGACAGCAGTTTCTCTGAGGCTAGATGGAAGTCAGCTTTTGTTTGTCTTTTTTGTGTACTCAGTTTTATACTGTCTAATCTGCTTGACATGGGAGAACTGATTTGAAAGCTGCAAATGGTATTTCCAACTGAAATGAAGTCTGAAGAAATTAGACTGAAGAGAACCTTTTATTTTTGCATGCTGGGTTTTTTCATATGTTTCTGGATGGCTCATTCCTCACACATGGGGAGTCAAAATATCATGGAGTCATAGATTTCAAACCTCTAGGTCAGTGCAGCCCACTGTACTAATTGCCTAGTGACTTCCCTTTTGGACCCTTGGCAAAGCCTGTCTTTTTAACAATGTGTGCTTCTGCTATGACCTCTGATTTTGGATGCTAAAAAAATTATTCCTTTCCTCTCACTTCTTATAAACAAATAGGTATTGGTTTGTGTGGTCATTATTCCTTGTGGACTTTCTCCAGCCACTTTTCAACTGAGGTTAAACTGAGATGAACAGTTTTGTGGTTTGGGGCAGCCTTCAGAGTGTGGAACAGAATTCTTCAGGTCTCCCGGAAGTTTTGTTCAATGGCAGTGGGTGGATTGCTTTGGATGGCGTTCATCCTGGCTTTTTTTAACCAGTTATCCTGAAGTGAGAGCACTAGTCTGACTGAGGCAGGTGAGGTCCATTTGTTGTTGTAAAGAGTAATGCATCTGCAGAGGATTAATATCTCATCTTTTTGACTGTAGAAAGAGCCTTAGGCATCCCATGTTCAAAGCGTTAGGTTTAATTTTTCTTGGTTTTTTTCCTTCTCTTTCTTATAACATTTAGATTGCCATATTTTGAGGTGAAGCTCACAAACAGATCCACAGCAATGCCTCAAGCATTGTTTCAATGGGGCTTTACTTAACCTCCTTTTTTTTTTTTTGCATTTAGGTTTCTAGTAAACATTTTCAGTTACCACCATGAATGTAGCATGTAAGTACTACAAACTAGTAACTGAGAGAAAGAATAGGGTCATAATAGCGTTCGAAGGAACCTTAAAAAGTCATTTAGGCCACTGCTCTACTCTTCAGAGTAAAAGCAACTGTTGCTACAGGGTACAAAGTTTTGGTTTGCATCTTTATTAACCTGAGTGCTCATACTCACTCTGCTCTTTCTGTACTGAATTAAGTGTTTTCTACGATGCTCCAGGATTCTTTCAAAGGCCCACCTTTTATTAAGCTAGGTGCATTTCGTTTGTAGATGGGATAAATACTGTCTGAAGTGGCTGTGCCGTATGCATGATACTGAATCTTGCATTGTTAATAACCAAACAGTGCTTTGTAGACGAAAGTGCTTGCCCTGTGCAGGAGGGTAAATATAACTAAAGAAATGCACTAATATGCTTGAAATCTTTCTTGATATATGCTTTGTGTCTTTGTAAAAATAGCATTTAAAATCACCACCAAAATCCTGGATAAGAGAAGAATTTCATTCAGTTTAGGGTCCTTTCTTTTGTTTTTACTCATTGCCTTCTGGAAATGACTGTCCAGGTTTAAGTGTCAGAAAGAGGACTTCTATGCCAAAAATATTCTGTGTGTTGACTTTCAGTGTACTAATCTTTGAGACTTCCAGGCTCACCTTCTGGGGAAATGTTACATAATTGAAGTGTCATATCAAGTGTGTTGCTTTTTGACTAAATTCCTTTAAAGTCTTTGGTATTTCCCTCTTTTATTTCTGAAGTTCCTTCATTTCATGTCATAAATAACACTGACCTTGCTGAACCCTTGCCTATGAATTGCTTTGAGACTGGGTGACCACAAACACAAAGGGAAGTGAAAGATTTATTCAAACTTGGCATTAATGCAAGCAAGTGACATTTAGAAGCTTTGCCCTTAATAATAAGAACCCCAAAACATCTGCAAGAGTCAGGAAACTGATGGTTAAATGCTTTAAAGCCAGAATCAGAAAAATTGTCAGGGAAAACCAAAGGTTGTGACACAAGTGTTTTAAACACCCAAGCACACAGACAGCAGCATTATCATTATTAGATGTGTACATAATGCTGTAACTTTGCATTAAAAGTAAAATCCATATCCTTGTTGTGGTTTGAAAGACAGGTGCCTGACAAGGAAGGTGGGAAATGGAAAATATGACCCCCTTCCCTCCAGTTTATTATAACTTGCAATTTAAGGGGCTTTCAGGTAAAGATACGGGAAAAAGAGTAACAGTTCTCTACTAGAATATATATCTATATATATGTATAACAAGGTAAGCAAACACACACCACCAGCAGCAGCAGCCCCCCAAAGAGGAGAGCAGCACAACCCTAGGCGCAGCCTCCTCTCGCTGTCAGGCCCTTTCCCCCTCGGTGCAGTTCCGGGCACAGCCGCCAGGGGCGCTGTTGGCTCCCGGCCGGGCAGGGCGGGTGCGATGATTCCCCCGCGCCTGCAGGGGGCGCTGTGGCGCGAGCTCAGCCCCTCTCCCGCACACGGACATGGCGGCTCAGGTGACAGGGGAGGGGAGAGAAGGGGCTCTGCTTTGCCATCCCACAGGGAGGAGCCGGTCTCAGTGCCCCTCCGGGCCGTGTGATGGGCTGCAGCAGGCTGGAACAACAGAGGTGGGCACACCTGAGGTGGCAAATAAAGTGTATTGAAAACTCCCGGGAGCCATGCCAGGGGTCATGGGGGCTGGCATGGGATGTCAGGTTAGAATGTAGCAAAAATCCCCAAGCAGTAGCTGAAAACAGCTGGGCTAGGCAGCGGCAGAGAGGCTGCTGCAGGCAGCTTCTGCAAGCATTCAGGAGATGCTCCCTCTGGGAAGGGGGACGGTGTCGGGCCCCCTTCCCGATGAGGTCGGGTGTTGGAAACATCCCAGTTCAACAGCTACTCTTAAGAGCAAAGGCTCTTAAGTGTCCTTGTTATCATCTCTTAGGCAACAAATGGAAAAAGATTCCCTGAGAGAAAAGAAAAAAAAAAGGAGTAATCCTTACCTCCAACAATCCTTATATTCTCAGATTTGTCATCTTTTGGGAACGTGTTCTCAGGAAATCCATGAGTTCTCGCTCTTGGCAGGCACAGCATTGATGGAAAGTGACCACGTGCTCCAGATTTGTTGCTGCCCTTGCCTTGAGCCACTGATCAAGTACCTGCTGAGTCCAGTTTCTTGGCAGCACTGTGCTCCCATGCCTTCTGCAGGTGCAGAATGATGCCCAAAAAAGCCACAAAACCATTTTTTTGAGCCTTTTGCATTAACTGGCAGAATAAGCTCAGGTTTTTTTTGCAGTGCTCTATTGCAAACTTTGTTTTACATTTCCAGCTGAAGTATAGGCAAAACAGCGATATTCTTGGAGGACCTGGTATCTCTTTAAGTTCTGCAGGAGGTCTCTGTGTGGTAGTGACTGTTCCCAGGAAACCAGGCTAATCCCTGGGTAATAGATAGGAGTGATGCAGTAATTGCTCATTTGAGCAGAGAACCTCCCACGGGGCAGGTAACACTGTCTTAGTTCTTGATTTCATTTCCAGCCTTTGCTTAGTAAATGTCTCGAGAGCCTGTGAATAAAGGTAATTCCAGGAGAAATGGACTGAAAGTGTTCGCAGAGAAAAACGCTTGAAATAAATTTTTTAGCTGATATTTTCACTGAAGGAGAGTAATCTTACCTGCCATGGTGTTCCGAAGAGTGGTTTTAAGAAACACAAGATTTTCTTTGCCCAGTGTAGTATATATCAACAGAAATATGCATATCCTTAATTTCCTGATGTGGTTGGAGATACCAACTTGATTTGAATTGCGTCTTTTCTGAAGTTATTTCCCATGCAAATACTTGATAGGCTAAGAAGCAGTAGGTGGAAGAATAAAGATTTATTTCCCTGGATCATTCAAGTATGAAGCATATAGGTTTATGGAATTCTATAGTAGTGATGTAAAAATAATGGCATCTTTAAAGAAATACAGACCTTACATCTCAAAGGTACATCAGAGCTACAACCCTTTTCTTCTCATCATGCCCACGTACTTTTGACAGTGGGAAAAGGGTTTGCTGAGCAGATGAGGAGGGATTTTTTGATCTGCAGGGGAATGTTCTTCAATAATTAGTTATATAACTGTTTTTAATCAATTATTTGGAAACAGCATCTCTGAAATGAAATTGTGGAATTGTTTTAGCCAAAGCATGTATCTGGCATTGATTCATTCAGATGCTGTGTTAAGTGCTGTTTAATCAAGTCTGCACTGGTATTTTGCTGAAAATGACAACCTGTACAATGCTGGAATGTACTGCAGGATTTTAAGAAAACATTTAGCTCTTATACCTGCCAGGATATTTGGGGCCCTGTTTCCTTTCTCTAGGATGTCTGTAACTTCCATACATGATCAGTAATAATTTCTTATATTCTATGCTGGGAAAATAAGGCCTGTGAGCCAGTCTATTAAAGCCTAAAGAGCAGTGTATAAATAAAAACAGACAGCTTTTTCAGTAGTGGTAGATGTTTTCCCTTCAGTTACCTTTCCACAGCTGACTTTACATCCAAAATGTCCAGTTCTGTATTGTTTTAGCCAGTGGAGGGATTTCAGTTCCATTTCATTTTGGGGAGAACCTGCTTTAAGGAGAAAAGGTGTGTGACTTCTAACTGGAGGCACAGACCATTCCTTCCTGGTTAAGGTGGGAAAATAAGGTTTATATGGCATTTGCTTTTCATAGAATATAAATGCACTTTTAAGGTGTTTATATTACTGTCATAGCAAGGTGTGCTTTATAAAGATTTTTAAGAGAAGCTATGTATCCAAGCTCTGCATGGATTGCATAACTGTAAGGTTCCAGAGCATACTTACTTCTCTGTATTTCATTCGAAAGCATTCCAGTGACTTTCTCCTTGTGAGGTCAGCAAAGATAAACAGCGTGCCTCTATAGAAATATAAATATTTTTCTCCAAGACATTTAGACTTTCACTTGGTATTGAAGATTGTTTTTCTGTTTCGTTTTTTTTTTTTTCATCTGTAAGAAGGCCTGCATATTCAAAACATTTTCAGGCTCAATGTGTAGTTTTAGCTTAGGGTGGGTGTTTCTTGCAGAGCTTGAGGTTTGGTGAGCACTGCCAGCTATTTCTGGGTTCACACGGTTCAGTCGTCTCGTTGAAGCCTGAAAAAACACTTCTCTTGTGTTTCATTTGTGGAGTTTTGTTTTGGGTTGTTTTTTTTTTTCCCCTCAGTATGTTTTTGTTTGTTCTGTTTCTTGTTTTGAATTAGTTTTTCTACTCTTGAGCTCAAGTAGGAACATCACCTTGTGAAAGATCTTGTGTGTTTGGTAATGTGCAGCTTGTGGTGCCTCTCCAGTCTCCCTCCTGGAGCCAAGGATGACCGGCCAATAATGAACATGAAGGAATCCATTAGTGAGAGTCGTGTGTGAACAGCAGCCTCTGGTGATCTTCAGTTTCCTGCCAAATAATCCCTTTTCATCACTGGTGTTTCTTTAAGCACAAAATGCAAGTGGGAGTTAGAGTTGCCAAGACAAGTATTGGTGCCTCTACTTAAATAAACACACACTCATACATGTATGCATCCTTACTGAATCCTTGTTTGGACTTCTGTCCATGTGGAAAGAGACACAGGAAATTTTGTATTCTGTAAGATTTTCTTCTCAGCTGTATGTGCTTGACGTAATACCAGGCAAGTTTACCATCTCTGTTTCAAAGCTTCTGAGGAGCCGGGGTGCACATCTGAAAAATCGCATAGGGATGGATTTTGGTGTTTTTCTAATCTGATCTATTTACTAAGGATAATCCAAGTTTCAGTCAGCATGCTCCTCCCAAAAAATAATCTTTCCCTGTCTAATTACTCTCACAGTTTAAAACTCGGTAATTTATTTGTGATTTCGTTCTGATTTGAGTAGACTATCTTAATACTTTAGCTATGCATTTTCCAATGTAGACAAAGACCCTGTTATTCAGATCAAATGTGCATATACATATATATAGGTAGATATAGATATATAGCTGTATATACATTATATGTGTATGCATATAATCAAGTCCTCTCCTGGTTCTGTTTTCAATAAAGCTCCCCATATCCTTCAGGTCTCTCCAAAAGACCCTCTCCACAGCCACAAGCATTTCCATTATTCTGTTTTTCTCAGCTCTTCTTTGCTTCTGCTCATTGTTTCCTGTTTATAAATCCCAGGATTGTACTTTTTCTTTGTCACTAGGTTACCTCTGAACTCTACCACGATATGGCAGATTTTATTTTGGCTGGCTATTCTGCCAGACTTTCCAGTTTTCAGTCTCATATTTCCCCCTGTTTTTGTTTTATTGGGTTTTTGGTTTGGTTTGGGGTTTTTTGGGTTTTTTTGGTCTTTTCTTTTTATCCCCTGAATTGTTTGCCTGTTCTGACTTCCTTGTTCCTAGAAATACTACCTTGCTTGTAGGAGCACATTAAGAAATATGCAGGGTCACAGATGATCCCTGGCATCCCTCCCCACCACACATTCTGCTTTATTGAGTTATTTTTGTAAGAAGCAGACTCTGTTGTGGGAAATGGCTGGGCTGGGTTTCCCTCAGGAGCTTTAATAGGTATGTGTTGGGAGTTGCAGAAAGCAACTGTAAGAATTAAAGTATCAGAAAATATTCCTTATATTTTTCAACTGTGTTGAGTCCTCAGAGAGTTGGATTATTCTCCCCTGTGCTTTGATGGAGCCAGAAAGTGGGACATGGAGACGTGAGTGAGTTGGGGAGATCAGATCTGTGTTCTCCTTGCTTTTTCTCTGTGACTTGGACACTGTGCCTCACTCTCAGCTGATGACGTTTGCTCACAGTTACAGCCACTCAAGAGATGATGCTGGTGTTGCAGCAGCAGAGAATAACATCCAGCCTTTTGGTGGGATTGGCCATGAAAATTTCCAGGGGTAGGGCACGCACAGCTTCCCTGGGCAGCCTGTGCTGGCTTAGCACAATCCGTGGTGCCAGCCAGGTTAATTCTGCTTGCTGCTGCTCCTAAAGACTGGCACAGAGAGAGCTCAGGGGCTGTGATGGTGAAGAGAGAATTGCAGCTGCTTCAACCATTCTTTTTCTATAGGAGTCGGGGCTCAGCCTGGCTATTTAGTTAGACTGAAGAGCAGCAGACAAATCTAATTACACTTACTACAGAGATGATAGTTGAATTGGTCAGTCAGAGGAATATTATCTAACACCATGATAGTTTCATTTGAGTAAAAGAAACCCCAAACAAACAAAAAATCTGATAAAGAAAACCCTTCACCACCCCCAACCAGTATTTTTAGGTGGCTTGTTCTCAATTTTGTCCTGTTGTTCTTAATTATGTCTCCATTGGTGTTATTCTATATTGTTTTTATCACATAAACCAACCAGTTTCTAATTTTTGTGTGTAGATAACCCTTACACTGTAGTTAAAAAGGAGTTTATTGCCCCCCAGACCTTTTCCCATGATGTACAGAGATTCTGTAATGTACTGAGAGTATTTTACTCTAAAAGCTCTTACAGTTCTTAAAAATTATTCTGATCTGTGGGCAGTGGTGTAGGTAATTAACTATGTCAGTGTGTTCATCATATAGGAAAGACCTAATATTTATCTTCTGCTTGATTTTTCATTCTTTTTTGTTAGTATTTAAGTATTGCTTACTCTAAGGGGTTGCAGGGACAGCTGACAGTGTTAGAGACTAATAAAATAAAACTTGATTTCTTGACAAAGGAGATTAATTTTATTACCCACACAATAATATAATTTTGCCCTGGTTTTTGTCTGATTTATGCTGACTTTTTTATTTCAGTGTATGGAGCTGGTGCCCAGTTTTAATCAGCTTTTAACCATAATGCCTGAAAAGGAAGGCCAAAGATTGAGCAGCCCTGCCCCATCCTCAAAATGGAACGGTTTCCCTAACAAGGTTCTTGAAAAAACAAGAATCAAGAGAGACTTTGATATTAGTGTTTGTCTGAGGTGAACAGAACTAAGACAGAGCCCCAGGAGTCTGTGGAATGGCTGGGCAAGGCAGGGATCACTCAACGTGGAAAAGAGAGAACTAATGGCACGTATTGTAGAGGTCTAGAAAACTCTCATACAAATCTAGTGTCACTGAGGGATGTTCAGCAATGTTGGAGGATTTGGAAGTATGCTGGTGTCATGCTGCCTCAGTTTTGGCTAATTTCACTCTGCTGGGTTCCTTACCTTCTACCTGAGATGTGACTTATTTATCCTTTTGTTTTGCTTTTTACCATTTATTTTCCCTCTGTTCTCTCTTTTTGTTCCATTTTAATTCATAGTTCTTATCACAGATAAGCTTTTATCAGTGGTAAAAGCAGTTTTTGTACTTCTGGAGAAGTTTTCCCTGAGGAAAGAGGAAATTCTCTGAAGCATTCTATGAAGTTTCCGGATTGTTGTTCTGAGTCTGTTTCTTGTCCAGCTAATTCAGGGTCACTTGAACTGGAGTATGCCCAGCAGTGTTGCCTAAAGCCACAGCACATGTGCCATGCTCTTTTCTAGCTCTTTACTCCTTCAGTCTATGCTTTTTGAACCACAAACCACTCCAGCCCACGCAGTCATCAGAGCTGTGTGTGGCTTCAGCCAGAGTCATCTGAATCTCTTGGTCTGGGTATTCTCATTCATCTTCTGTGGAAGAGAAAAAGCACATGCCCTGCAAGGCTGCTCTGACTGGCAGGTTTGATGGTGCAGGAGAAGATGTGCATAGTCCTGCCCCTCTGAGCAGGAGACAGCATCCCTTATTCCCTTATCTGCAGCCCATGGTGTCCCATTTTTGGGTCACTGTGGAAGTGGGGATCGCAGGGAAGCCGGGGTAGACTTGAGCTGTTCCTGCTCAATAATTGGAGTGCTGAGGTGGCTCTGCTACCTGCTGGAGTGCTGCAGAGGTGACCTGCTGTGCCTAGGAGGTGCTGGGAGAACCCTCACCAGCCTGCAGGTGCCACAGCACCTTTGAAACTGGTTGGACTTGCACTGGGAACCAATGCAGTTCCAGTCTTTGAACCAGTGATTGGAACTCAGGCATTTTTGTTGAAATCATATTTTTGCGTACATGCTCTCTTTTCTTTTTTCCTGTTTAAATGGCTTGGAAATTTCCTGATGGTTCTCTACTCTCCAGGGGCAACCTTTATTTATTTAGCTTATGTCACTAATTTATTTTTTTTTTAGCACTTTCTCTTTTGTTGTGAGTAAGTGGACAGGATTGGTCAGTACGTGAAAAAAACCACCAATTCTGTATCTTAAGTTTAGATTAAAAGCTTTGTAATAATGCATGTAGTGATAATGATTTATCTCCATTTTTTCTGTGTAGAGAATATATATTTACACCCTGCTAAGAGCACCAGCCACGTTAACTGGTTTGTGTTTGCATTGTACTCTACTCTGACTACATAAGATGCTATTTGAGGCATGTTTTCTTCTGGCACAATTCCACTGAAAATAGCAAAGCAGCTTCTGCTTTAGACAGTGGGTGTGTTTTGCCAGAACTCTGAAAAGGTTGTATTTTACTAATAAATTATCCCTGTGGCATATTTTGGTCTGAGTTGGAGCATAGCTGAGCTGAAAAGCCTCCATGAAGGAGTCTGTCTGGCCCCTTGGTACATTAAAAATCCCATAAGCATCGCAGTGCAAATTCCAATACAAAGAACAAGTGGCATATGCCATTAGCAGTATTTATATGGTTTAGAAACCAAGGAAAAATTCTAGGGAGGTCTTCAGTACAAAGGCTTAGCAATTATAATGAAGTACTATCCTGGCTAAGATAACAGTGTCTCAGCAATTTGTGCCTTAGGTTGGGTTGGAATCTAAGAAAACCTCTTGAAGAACAGCCTGTTTTCTGTAATTAAGTACACTGGTTCATTAGCATTGGTTAGTTCAGCAGACTGATGAGCTGACATTGTAGGAAAGCGGCCCAGGAAAAATGCAGCTATCATGCTGAATTTGATTTTGTGAGCTTTGTGGCTGTTTACTTCTTTTTCCTTTGCTGCAGTTGCTGCATAAAATTTAGAGAAAGTCAATATATTCTGAGCTCTTACAGCCTTGGCGAGATCAGCATTGATTACAAAAGCATGAACAGAAATTTCTTTGTCCCTAAACAGCAATAAAGTGTCTGAAGCTGCTTTTCACAGGAAAGATCAGTCAGAAGCATCTTGCCTCTCCTGGATTTAGCATCGAAAGAAATGAACCAAGAATAGCTCTGCTGGAGCTTGTTGTTGTCCAATTCAGGGCAGAACAGGAAACTTTTATATCCCTTACTTAAATAGTGTAGTCAGTCATTTACATTGGTATATATTTTTTTCTCTATGTGTTACTTAGTTATTGTAGTAGATATTTGTGCTTCTGCAATGACAAGTGCTTCATAGCAATAAGATTGTCTAAGGAAAAAAAATAGTTTGCACAAAAGAACTTCCTAATTTCCTTCTTTTGCAAATGGCAAAAGTGCTGTAGGGAAAAGGTGTCACTGCTTTCTCCATGGTTGCTGCCTTTGCCTTTGAAAAGAAACCTGATTTATAGTTAAATGTTTTGGAAGATGGGCAAAGGACCAAGGGAGTGCTAGCAGTGCCAAGGAGAAGTGGGAAATTAGTGAGAGGGTAAGTTGAAGGAAATATCTCCCTGTTTTATAATAGACAAGGAAAACAAATTGGAAATGCAGGTGGGAGGAGATGAAAGCACCTACATCATTGCAAAGCAAGGGCTCTAGAGTAAAAAGAAAAAGTATTATATGGTGAAATACTATGTTCTGATAACTTCAGTTGCTTGATACCCACAAAAACAGGGCTATGTGCTGCTAGGCTGTCTTTACTTCTGGCCTTCCCCTGCCTTTTTTTCTTCTCAGGCTGGACACCCTGGAAGGGCCTTAACTCTGCCAGCCTGCTGAGTCTCAGTTTTAGCAGTGGGAACAGAGAACAGCAGCATTCCTGCTTTGCTGTTCTGCTGGCATCTTTCCTCCTCCACCCAACACCCCAGAGGCTGCTGCATGGGGGTACCTGGGGGATGGCAGTGCCTGTGGATCACAGAAGTGGGTGGACAAAGACTTCGGCATCCTGCTCTGCAGCTTGCCCACACTGTAGGCTGAAATCCTGCCTAAAACCTCCCCAGTCCCTTGCCCTTGGTCACAGTAATGCCTTGCTGGGATGGGCACTGAGAGATGAGGTGGCTGAGCCCATCTGCAGGACCTAAGTGTGATATTCAGCATGAGGGTTGATGGAGGATGCAGTCACTTCATGTGTTGCTGCTGCTTCCCTCTGCTTAGTGCTGTGTTCATACCCCTGTGGGGGAAGCTGGACATTTGGTATTCACATAACTGGTGCAGAGCTCAGAGCCACCAGCCCACCCTCCTGCCTCCACGTCAGAAATGCACCCTTCTGCCTTGGGTCAGTCCCTCACAGGGTCTGTGAAAAGCAGGAGGCACCGATTGCTCAGCCCCAGTCCTTCCTTGTTCATCACTGGTCTCAATTCCCTGATGCTGCCTGGAGCTAGCACGGACTGCGGGCTGAGCCTGGGTGGGATGTGGAATTTGTTAGATTTGTCTGTTTTGCTTCCTTACTACAGCTGCTGGTTACTGAAGTGGATTCCTAAAAACCAAATTTCTTCAAGAAGTAAGGAAGGGTTGCTTAGGCTCTTACACCTACCTGTAAGGTTTCTGTCCCTGGGCTCTGAGCCAGATTGAACACTGTCAAGGCAATTTCTGAACTCCAAGTAGTGTTTGGACTTTCACCTACAAAATCTGTAAGAGTAAGCACTTTGCTACTTGATTTTGATCTACAATGTAAGACAAATCTTCATTTATATCTTGATAGGATATCTTGGAGAGAAGACTCTATATGCCTCCCAAATTGAAATTCTATTCAAATAGTTCAATTAACTTCTCTGACTGACTTCTAGCTGTTGCCAAGAATGAAAAATTAAACCACCTATTCTAAAATATGTCAGAAAGACCACATTTTAGAGCCTTCATCAAAAACTGACAAAGCACTAAGGGAGCAGCCCTGCCACTGCTGGGCCTGACTGCTAATGAGAAGAGAGGACTGTGTTCAGTGTCACCTCTGCAGCTCCCAGAAAAAAATCAAGGAATGTCACAGGTTTGTAAGCGAAGCCTGCAGCCAAAATGTAGCATTTATGTACATCTCCTGGATGTAAAACATGTTCATTTTTTCTGCAGAAGCCACTGTTACTACACTAAAGTCCTTCATTTCCTCTGTTGTCCAGGGAATAGATGGTTACCCTTGAAGTTAGCAGGTTTATATGAAAGCATACCTGCTGAAATGTATTTCCATAGCCAAGTACTGCATGGAGAGGGTGGGTTTGGAGAGAGCCTTCTGGATCTTTTTCCAAAGCATACATTTTCTCCATACAGAAATATTCAATGAGGCAAATACACTTTAGCAAGTTAAAATGGCTTAAATCATCCCAAATGCCTGTCATTTCTACCTCGCTTTTTTGGTTATTGGCTCATTAGGAGAGAACACTGATATGTTAAATGTTTCCTTAGCCAACAAAAAAAAAAAAAGAAGAAAAATAAAATCCATTCACTGCAGCCTGAATACCTTTGATTTATGAATCTCTGATTCATCCTGACAGCAACTTAAAAATTCATGTCAAACGCTGCATTAATGTTGGCCAGAAAAAGAAAAGAAATGTGTTAGGGAGATTGAGTGCCACAAAATGCAGTTCCCACTGTGGGTGTGTTTAATGAAAGGCAGTGGTAGCATTTAACTTGCCAGGGAAGCATCAGTGCATGTTACTAGATCCTTTCTTTATTTTAGATCTGTTGAACAAATGTGTACTTGTACATAAAAATGCATCTCCAACACTGATGTCTCATTACGTTATTTCCCATTACGTTATTTAGTTTGCATACTTTTTATGTCCGTTGGATCTTATGTGAAACTGAGATAATACAAATATTTTGTTTAAAAAGGAAGAAAATATAAATAAATTATTCTTTTCTTCCTAATATGAACATATTTGAGATTAAAAATGTAGCTTAATGACATGATTGATAAATAGCATTCTCTGTAATGTCTTAGAGAAATTATCATAAACTCAGTAAAACATTTTTAAAAATCTGATTATTATTTGTCACTGCTTTGGTTATTTTTTCTAACAACTCTTCATTACAAGTGGTAAGGTTTTCCAAGAAAATAACCAGGTAACCTGAAATTTTAATATATTAAGGGTTTGAATAAATAAAAGCAGCTGCTTTCCTCTTGGAGTAAAGGTGTATCTTACTTTGCATTTCAAAGCAGTTTTATTTAGTATATATCCATGGCAATTTGCTTAGTGTCCTATGTCCAGAAGTATATTAAAGCTATACTAAACATAATAAGCTATAATTTAATTAACCATAATTAAATACATTGTATAGTTTTTTAAGACATGCAAGGTTCAAGATCATTAAACAGTTAAGATACTACCTGTATTTTCTACTGGAAATGAGTTTGTCTCTACCTCCATTTTTATAGGCTCTCAGGTGATATCCATGCAGTGACCTAGGTTGTACTGGTGATGATGTTAAAGGTCAGTACTGGATAAGTCAGTTGGACAGAGTGGTGGCTTTTGAGGGCATTTGATTAAATTCAATATTTTTGGCTTGTTATTTTTCACTGTGGGTTCTTTTTGGCTATGGGTGAGATTGGTTCTTTGGTTTTCCCATAAAATGAATTTTTTTTTTTCTTAAAAGACAGGGAAAAGAACAAAGAAATGCGGACAGCTAAGCCCTGCTCCAGATAATTTTTCTTTTTGACTGCAGGAAAATTACTGGCATGGCACCAATGCCCTTCTCAGCCACTTGGAGACTTGGCAAATTCTCCCTAGGCCATTAGGGTAATGTTTGCATTAGCCTTTTGTAATAAATAGGTATCGGAAGTGTTGCAAGGCTAGATTTATCTTGTCTGCTGATGGTGGACTCTTGGTAGAAAAAAATAAAGGGAAATAGCTGAAAAGCAATAATGCTTTATAGAAGAGTATCAGCAGGAAGGTTAAGTTTCCAGCCATGGATATCTAAAACTCCTGACTTGGCCAAATTGTTCATCCCCTGTGTTCATTGACTGACCTGTTCCTAATCAGGGAAGCCTTATTATGGAAAGCCTTGTGAGGGGAAGAGGGGTGGTGTCTGCACTTCTGCTCTGAGACTTGAGAGAAGAGGGTTCATTTCCCAGCTTCATAGCAGATTTCTGTGAGTAGCAGCAGTGTGCCACAGCTATTTCAGTACCTCCAGCTGATCCAGGCACCCAGAAGAATTTTATAAAATTTCCACCACAGTTAGTGTTTTCTGCTGAACGCCACCCCCCTGCATATATCCAAAGTCTTGCCAAACACCTCATGGCCTTCAGCATCCAAATCCATTTGAAAACCTGGTTTATACCTCCCTAACCCGAAGAAATGTCTGAGCTGGACTTTGAAGATCAGGATACAGTGCTGCACTGCTATGAAGCTCTCATTGGATACTAGCTTGGAGGGAGAGGGATGCTGTTGAAAATGCTAGTAACCTTCCCATGTCCCTATTTCTGTCCAAGTGATCCCATCTCCATGAATGTCCCTATGAAGACAGTGCTTTCTCCTCCTGCCACAGTCAAAATACAGATAGCCATGGGATTAACAACCTGTCAGCCGACTTCCTGGGATTTCATCTGAAATTCTGGGGCCCCACCCCAGCACAGCTCTTTGAGTTCAGACACCCCTAGTTTGTACCTTTCTAAATGCCAGTTTGTGATCATTTCATTTGCTATTGTTCCTAGCACATTTTTACATTACAGTACACCCTGTCTGTCCTTAGCTACTTAGAACAATTGGCTATTTCAAAGCATAGTTCAGGTGTAAAAATAGTCTATATGCTTGTTTCATGAAGTGAAAGAACAGAATATCCCTAATATTAAACTGTACAGCGGTGATAGTTTGTGAGGCCATAAAA
Organism: Alaudala cheleensis; assembly: GCA_013398995.1. Taxonomy (NCBI): domain Eukaryota; kingdom Metazoa; phylum Chordata; class Aves; order Passeriformes; family Alaudidae; genus Alaudala; species Alaudala cheleensis. The sequence goes on from VWYE01016182.1 coordinate 348,903, forward strand.
GGCACTTAACAACCTGGCAAATCCCAGATAATTTCAGACCATATATTCTATATACACAGGGGACAAAAAAATGGAAAAGAAAATAAGAGTTTTGGCAATGTGCAGCATCAAACAGTGCTGTACAGAAAGGAAAACTGGTGTGGAGTTGAGGATAGCTGGATTGGTGGAGGCCACAGTTCACATGGTCGTGACAGAAGGCTTAGCAGGACTGTAGTGGGATTTTGCTGCCTCAGCTGTACTGCCTTGCATGGCCATGCTGCACACTGTGTTAAGGGCTGATCTGGGCTGCAGAGGGAATTTTTTGTGGAATTAAATAGTGCTCTGGCTTTAAGCTTGTATCAGTTGGAGAGTCAAGCTCCCAGCAAAGAGTCCCAAATTTCTGTATGGGCTTGGGCTATGGAGGGCCACTGGGAACATGTTGAGCTGCTCTTTGGTTGCTAGCCTGGTGCAAGAGCAGTGATGCTTTGGCACATTACATTTGTGATACCATGTGGGAATCTGTGATTAAAAGTGTTTCTGATTGGAATGCAGAGTTTGGAGGGGCTCCTCTGACAGACTCATGACCCTGCAAAACAGACTGTGATAAATGTATATGGAGTGTTGGATGCAGTGTGCCTCCCTTTCTGCAGTGTTTACAGCAATATCATCCAGATCAGCCTCAGCAGTGCCAGAAATCAGTGTTTACGTCAACCCATGGAATGTGTTTTACGTATCTCACTAAGATTAATATGCAGAAACACACTTTTTAACTGGTTTAAATTGAAACCTTCACCAGATCCATCTAACTTCCCTCTTGGTAAACAGGAGGGAGGAGCAGAAGAAAGCACAGCTTTCTTGTTACAGTTTTGCCAAAGCTAGACAAATCACCAGCTGGAGGAAGTTCAACAAGGGCGAGTGCCAGATTCTGCACCTGGGATAGGGCAACCCTGGCTGTGCAGACAGGCTGGGGAATGAGAGGCTGCAGAGCAGTGCTGTGCAAAGGGACCTGGGGGTCCTGGTCCATGGAAAGTTGGATGTGAGCCAGCAGTGCCCTGGCAGCCAGGAGGGCCAACTCTGTCCTGGGGGGCATCAGGCCCAGCATGGCCAGCCAGGCAGGGGAGGGGATTGTCCCCTCTGCTCTGCTCTGGGGCGGCCTCACCTCCAGTGCTGGGGGCAGTTTTGGTGCCACAATATCTAAAAGACATTAAACCATTAGAGAGGGTCCAAAGGAGGGCCATGAGGATGGTGAAGGGCCTTGAGGGGAAGCCAAATGAGGAGTGGCTGAGGTCGCTTGATCTGTCCAGCCTAGAGGAGACTGAGGAGAGACCTCAGTGTGTTTATAACTTCATTAGGAGAGGATGCAAAGGCACAGGCACTGATCTCTCCAGTGAGTAGTGATGGGACCCGAAGAAATGGCACAAAGTTGTGTCAGGGGAGATTTGGGTTGGCTATTAAGAAAAGATTTTTCACCCAAAGGGTGGTTGGGCACTGGTTGAGCTCCCTAGGGAAGTGGTCACAGAACCAAGCCTGACAGAGTTCAAGAAGCATTTGGACGAAGTTGTGAGGCACATGGTGGAATTCTTGCAATGTCCTGTGCAGGGCCAGGAGTTGGACTTCACTGATCTTTGGGAGTCCCTTCCAACTCAGGATACTCTGTGATTCTATGATTGCCTTTTGGTGATCACTTGTTTTACTTAAGATTCCTTTTCTCTCTCTGATAGGCTTAGAAGATGTTGTAGCAATAATGATTCCTGAACCCAAAGGAAAAGAGATAGTGAGCCTCCTGGAGAGGAACATTACTGTGATGATGTACATAACCATTGGGACACGCAACCTGCAGAAGTACGTCAGCCGGACCTCGGTGGTGTTCGTCTCCATCTCCTTCATTGTGCTGATGATCATCTCCTTGGCATGGCTGGTCTTCTACTACATCCAGAGATTCCGCTACGCAAATGCCAGAGACAGAAATCAGGTGAGCAGGGCTGGAGTAACTGCTGGCTTGTTTCCAAGAAGTCACCACACAATTTATTGTAGAAGTAAAAGTTAAAGAAATTGTCCATGTGTAGTAAAAACAGAAAACCAAAAGAAAAACTCAAGAAATTGAAAAGAATGGGAATATAAAAATGGCTATGGCTGGGAAAAGCCAAGACTTCTGTCACTATAGATGGGATTCAAGAAAAAAAACTTATTGGTGTGTATATATATAATGGGGTTCTTTTCCTTATGCAAAACACAAAAAAATAGAGAGGTGATGTTTATTTGTGAAAATATTATTTTGGTACATATAGCCAAATGTCATAGCAACATGTAACTAAGGACTCTGGAGATCAAATGCTCGCTAAAACACTGTGAGGTATGTGTGTGTGAAGCAATGCTTCATGGTAAGTGAAGAAAGGGGGGAAAAAGTATTCTCACTTTAATGCTTCCTTAGAAGGGTCTTGGGCTAGAAAAACAAACATATTCATCTTCAGTTGACACTGATTACTGAACAGGAATATAGTGATAGCCACCAATGTTATTAAACCATTGCTATGGGTTTTGGCATCTTGTCCAAACCCCTTCAAAGAGTTAAAAAGCCTATAGAGCTGAAGAGAAGTTAGTAGCAGTGGTTTTATAAAGCACTGTCTGTCTTTATGGGCAGTGAATAATAATAGCAATGATAATAATAAATTTAATATTTCTTGTCTGGATGCAATGATCTCAACAGAACAGGGAAGCTGAGATTTCTACATTTCATTGTAATGGTACAGTACAAAATGTTATCAATGTGTGAAATCTGAAGAGATAACAATTTTACAGCAGGAAAAAGAAAATGCACTGTAATTCAGAGAGGTTTCTGAACCATTAATAAATTACTGTCAGGGCCAGGAGGGTTGCCTTGCTTATTCTGCAGAAAAGGTAAAACTCAGAGTATGAATAATCATCTTGTAGAGAAAAGCACTGCTATGCACTCTGTAACAAATACTTGACGTGTAGGAATCCCTCGCCTTCCCCCATTGAAATTCAGGCATCCTCTGAGATAGTGAGCAGCTGCTCTGTATTTACAGACAGAAAGAATATATTTTCCTTTTAAATATACAGTCTGAAATTTTGGATAGCAAGAATGAGATTATCCCAGCTGGAATTTGAACATCATTGGCAGCAGATTCGCTGTGACTGCAATGGCTGTGATAATTTTTAGATGCTTTGTCTGCAAAAGCACATGCGTGCCTAATTTGTGTGTGTGAGTAAGTGTGCTTTCAATCAAGTAATTACACAGGCAGCTTGTCAGTGTAAATAGATGTACACAAACATGAAACTCGGCAAAATAAGAAGCTATTCAGGTGATATAGTTTGAAATGGATGTGTTTATGTGTTCCAACATATTTCCTTTTCAGTATTTTCTTTCCAAGGTTTGAATGAGACCAACATGTACACAGGCAGTTGTCCTATGGAGGGGTTTAATTACTTGCTTATTATGTTAGTTCTGTTCTTCATAAAAATAAGGAAGCATGCCTTCTAAGTAATTACATACTGTTAATTTTGGGAGGCAAAACTGGGCAATAGTAAGGGGCAACCTAGAAAGTCTTCATGCACTTTTCTTCATACAGTTTTGTCTGACATATAATCTCTTTATTAGCTCTTTTCATATAAAAAATGGTAGCAATATACAAATAAAACACTATTTTGTGTTAATGGGTTCCTGTAGCTTTTTTGTTTTGTTTCTTTTAGTCCTGGCCATGGAATATAATGATGTAGGTAGTTCAGAAGAGCTCAGCTTGCTCTTGCCCTTCCCGTGAGTGTTCCTCTATGTTTTCCATCATGTTATGGGTTTTTTTTTTCTTTGACACATTTTCTTGTAGCTCAAGGATGGGATCACAAATTTTTAATTAAAATTGTAGTGTCCTTTTGTCAAGCCTCATTAACACTTTTGTGTAGTCCTTCCTTATCTGGTGACTCTCCTTTCCAGGTCCACTTCCCTTCTTTCATTGGGCATAAGCTTCTGAGCAAGCAGTAAATCCAAAAGGAACTGATTTAGTTATCCATCAAGAAAACACTGAGTCCAGCTATTGAAAGAGGCAGCTAGAAAGACTGAAAAATCTCCTGGAATAATTTCCTGTGATTTCACAGTGGTATGAAAACTGGACATAGTTCATCTACATCTTCAGTCACCTCTCGTCCTCATCACATGTACAAAATCTGAGTTCATGTGCCAGAAGTAAGACAGAGCTTACTCCAATTAGGTGTCTGATTTTGATGAATGGAGAATCAGGATTTCAAAGATTCTTGCTGAATGCCAGGGCCTATTCATCCCAACTTGTCTGGGAATTAATGCAGTACAGTACAGAACTGTCTTCACCCATGGGCTTGTACACCTACAGCCAGGGTGTCAGATACAAACATGGTGAGGTATCAATTTTTATTTTAATACATTTAATTTTTAAGAGTACCTCTAGTGCAGATAACTGTACATTACATATGGAAGTAGAAGGTACATAGTAAAAGTCACATGATTGAGCCTTTTTTTCCCACCTAAAAAGGTGTCCAGGAAGCAGGTGATTGCCTTAATTGATGAATCCTTTTGACATCAAGAGGATAAATTTCTGTAAGAAAATCTGTTTTCTCAGCAGCTTGTTCCTGGAGGGCTCCTGAAGATGAGAGAGTTGAGTGAGTTTGTAAAAGGCTGTGGGAATTGTTTAAATCAAGAAACATCACATTGCAGAGCTAATTAGAAGCAGTTTTGAATTACATGACAAGTTCCAGAGATAATTCAGCAAAATATGACCTGATGTGTTACAGCCCTGTAGCAGCCAGACCACAGACTTAAAAACAACAACAAACCGACCCTGTCAGTGTGTCAGATTTCATATTTCACCAGTAATAGAAGAGTTCTCTTTTTATTGTTTGTAAGATAGGAAAATGAAGAGGGGATGATGTTTCAGTGCCTGACTTGTTTACCACATTTCTTTCATGTCCCTTCTTTCCAGTGACTTCTTGTTCAGAGGAGGTTTTCTACAAAGTCATATTGAAACTGGTTGGGCTCCTTAAATTTTGCAGGATAGTGAAAGCCAAAGCCGGTAGTAATTGCACTGGAGTTGAGGAGGAACTTGTGTATCCTGGGTTACTCTTTAGTATGTGACTGTCTGCATGTGGAGCATTTATCCAGAAGGAAAACTGGTGGCTGTGGCTTGGAATAAGTGGTTTTTTTGGCCACTGAAAAGGGATGTCAATCTTTGAAGCAGTTTGGGAAGATGCTTCACTTGATGTACTCTGCAAGCATTGTCTGTGGATAGATGTGTCTGGTGCCTCATGCTGGTGGTGCATCTCATTCTCTACAAGGCACAAGGTGATCTCCCTGCAAAGGTGGTAGTTTAGGAAGGCCATTAAGGGATAAGCACTTACGCAGCATTTACAGTCATTTACTTTCTCAGGAACACAGAAGTGGTGCTTTCCATGCCACTTCCTTCCTTTTTAATGAGTATTGTCATCTCCTCAAGACCACTGCGTCTGATATGCTTAACTCCTTCCAGTCCAGTACTGAATGTTGCAGCCTTTCTAATGAGATTATGAGATTTATGACTGTAAATCTCTAAGCCTCACTTTAAACCCTTAAACTGCTGTAATGCCTCTTATCTTTTAGGAAAAAACATTGGTTATTGATTGCATGCCTTGCGTTCATATGAAAGAATCCTTTTAGTCCAAGAAATTCCTGTTCTTTCAAAAACTAAATTACTCTCATTTACATGTAAGTTATGAACTTATCTATTTATGATAGATAAGAGGAAGCAAACATGAAAGGAAGCAGATCAAAGATGTACATGAGTTTTTAATCTTGTCCTTTCCCCTTCAAGAACATGCAAAAAAGAACTGAGACATTTCATTCATTAAAGTAATAATAATGATAAGAACAGATCACAAGCACTTTCTGAAGCGTGACATAATGGCTCTTGTCTTGCTGTGTTATCAGTCTGTCTTTGATTTACATTAAAGAACCAAATAGCTGACAAGAAATGTTTCCAACTCTCATTTGATTCTTTTATTTAAGGGAGACTGTAAGCAAAATGGACCACAGAAAGAGATGTTGAATAACTACAAGATACTTCTTCACGTGTAATAATTAAGTTGCTGGAAAACTCATATGAAAATCTCCTGATAGCCAAGATTTTTTTCACCTCTTTAGCCAGATCTGAAATTGCACTCTGCTTTCAATATTGCATGTATTTTGTCAGCTTTTCCAATCCTATAAGTTTACTCTCTAAATTTAATCCAGAGATTTTAATTGAATCTGAAGACCAAAGTGGTAATTTACTGGTCATATCTGTGTGGTGATTATCTGTGTCTCAACTTATAAACTACCTCGAGCTTCCTTCTGGTTTTGGCCTCGTGCTCCAGCTCCAGCTGGAAACCCTTCCTGCTGACAGGCCTCTCTGAACTCTGGCACAGGAGTTCCCCAGCTCAGAAAGTTGAATGTCTTCTGAGTCACCAAAGGCCCTAAGTCTCTCTCCTCTCTAACAACACATGGCTGGAAATGTGGCTGGGGAGAGGAGGTGAAGGAAGAGTTCATGTCATTTATTGGTGGCAAATTGGGACATGCTGTTCCTGAACTGTTATAAAGACGATATTGGAGTGGACATTGCTGCATGAAACCATGTGAGAGAGGTATAGAAAAAATGGGGAGTGCCCAGCAGAGAGTCACCAGAATGGTCTGGAGACAGAAGCACATGGCATCTGAGGAGGGGTGAAGGGAGCATACTAAGCTGGGTGGGGAGCGGAGGAGGAGAAAGGGCTCTGCTTCCAGCTGCAAAAAGGGTGGTCAGAAAGGAGTCAGAATCAACCTCTTCCTGGAAGTACACAGGGTAATGGTCACAAATTACCAGCAAGGGAAATTCCATTATTATGTTTAGAGAAGAAAAAAGACTGAGATTGGTTAGGCACTGGAACAAATTATCCACAGAGGTTGTGAAATCTCCTTTCCTGGAGATATTCAAAACTTGACTAACGCAGCTCTGACTTTGAAGTTGACCCAGCCTTGAGCAGGGGGTGGGAGTACATGACCTCCCAAAGACTATTCCAGCCTGTGAGTGTGTCTCCAGACTGCCTTGTTGCTGGATTAGGACAAATGAGCAGCCAAGTCCTTGGAGCGCTGATACAGGAACAAGCTCTGTAGCACAGGGTGCTGAGCTGTGATTGTGTGAACTGCCCTGCAGTGTTCCCAGCCTCTTGCAAGGAGCAGACATGTCCATCTTCAGTGTCTGAGGACGGGGTGTTTTATATCAGGCTCTTATTACATACTTTAATCCTGGTGGCTGTGACCCTGCCAGCACAGTAACAGTGTTTTGGAAATATGGGAGAACAGTCAGAAACATCACGTGGTAATCACTTTATGGTCCACTGGAGGGAATGATAGAAAGGCAAAGAATGAGCAAATGGTTACGTATGGACGGGATGTTACTGCAGGACTATATAGTGCTTTACCTGTAAGAAACTGCAGATACTTCTACCTCATTTTTATAAAGCAGGCAACTCTGTATTGCAGGAAAAAAAGACAGGAGAGATTATTCAGAGTTTTTGTGGTTAAAAAATTAACATCTCACTTTCAGAAGTTGTATCCTGCTGAAGATCATGAACAATGGAAGTTGTTATGGAACAATGTAAGAATAAAGTTCAGCATTCACACTGCCAAGTGCCCAGTATTTTTCTTAACAAATGTCATTAAAAAAAGAGACGGAAGAAGTAGGATACCCAAATAGTGGACTTGTTACCTACATTGGTATGCAGTGTAGCACACCTACTGTGCCCTTATTATGAATTATTGTGTTAATGCACTGTCCTGTTCTATGTACTTAAAATTATTAAGAAGCCTAGAGAGAAAAAGTTTTGATTTCTGCATGAAGAGATGCTCTTTGCTTAAGAGCAAATTTTGTGTTGCAGCGCCGGCTTGGAGATGCTGCGAAGAAAGCAATCAGCAAGCTGCAAGTCAGGACGATCAGGAAAGGTGACAAGGTAATTTTTCAAAATGCTTGTTCCTAAATGAAACTGTGCTGAGGATTCCTTCAGACCTCTGGGACAATGAGGCAGAACAGAAATGCCAATTGCTTATTTATCTACTGTGTCCTTCAGGTGGGGGAGGAGTGCTGGTAAGAGTTAGGGATGGAACTGAGTGGGGAGAGAGGGTGATTCAGTTAAAAATGCAAGATAATTCTGGAAGTTAAAAAATGCTTACTAAATATGCATGCTCCCCAGTGCAAGCTCCCAGCTGGAAACATGTCAGAAAATCTAACTTTCTGGTTTTGAGATGCATTACTGTATTTGCAGTCTGCTTCAGTGACTGTTTTACTTTGTCACATAGGCTCTTATATGACGAGATTAGCTAACAAAACAAAAAATGAATATGATTAATATTCTCTTTCCTGTAGGAGACTGAGCCAGACTTTGATAACTGTGCTGTTTGTATCGAAGGCTACAAGCCCAATGATGTTGTCAGGATATTGCCTTGCAGGTAAATTGAAGGTGCTTTTAGCTCTAATAATTTTAGCTCTACTTCAAGACAGTCTCTGCTCTCAGTTCCACACTGATGAGATTACCTGAGAACTTGGGGAGGGAAGGGTGAGTTCATTATTTTGGCCTATTCAAAATCTGTTGGTGAAGATACCTGAAATGCCTCTTTATTCAGTGTGAAGTGAAACTAGTGTTGATGGTGGTGAGACCCTGAGGGTCTAGTATGGTAGTCAGAAATCTTGTCTGACCTGGGCCTATAACAAAGTCTTCAGTAGGATTTTTAAGCTAAAGTTTTGATTCATCTGTTTTCTTCACTGTTTTATTAATTAGAATAAATTCCTTAGGAAAATTTGCCTCCGATGTGAAGGTGAACCCAGGCCACAGCAGCCAGGGATAGAGTAGGCTCCTGCTCCCCATTGAGCTACTTCTTTTGCTGTCCTGGGCCTGAGAAAAGGATAACTTTTGTCAAAAAAAAAATTCCCCAGCTGTAGAAAGAGACATACTGAGTAAAACATGCCTAGTGTGAAGATGCCCCTGTGCAGCACATCCAGCCACAGTGGTGTGATACAGGAGTGCAGCCTCTTGCCACCCCTAACAGCTGTATTCATCTCTGTGCTATTGTATTGCCATTTGTGAACTGTTACCTCATGGGGGATTTATCTAAGGAAATGAACTTCTTAGGAAATTTCCTAGGATCAGTTGCCTCTAGGAGAACAACAGCAAGTGTGATTTCCCTAGAAACACAGGTCTGAAGTGCTGCACATATAGAGCAGAGATTTTATTTTTTTCAACAGAACATATTTCTTCTCCTGAGTCATGTTCACTGGCTTGAGAAAACAAAATACTAGTTTATTTTCCTGCTATGTTGTACCCTAGTAGATACTTGAATATTACAAGCTGTCCATTTCTGTTAGTTCATGTGATTCATTAAATCTGTTTACTGGCATCACTAAATGGCTATCACAAAGAAGCAGATTAATCATAAATTTGACCTACTGTAAGTCCCCCACAATGACAAATTGCATATGAACTCTTTTTTTTTTTCTACAAGCAGACACAAACACTTCATGAAGCAGAAATACAGAAAAATGAGAAATTACCAGAAAATATGGACACTGGTTTGGCATCAAGCCTGTTTGCACAGAAGCAAAACAAGGCTTGTAATTTTGCATGATAGAGACAGGCAGTGTTTGGAGGTCGATCTACAACAGTTTAAATATATGTCCAAGCTTTAGCTTTCACTTGTGTCCCACCTCATAATTCAATAAGCTTTTGTCAGCCACAGCATTGCATTAAGCAGAGTAGGAAACACAGGGTTAACAGGTGGTGTTTAGTTCTTGGCTGACTTCAAAGGTCACCCAGAAAATGACTCATGCTAAAAGGGTAGCAGTAGTAGAACTGTCTTGTAAAATACCCACAGCTTGAGTCTCAGCAGTCTGGAATTATAAAAACTCAAAGATGTTTCTCAAGCAGCTATTTCACCAACCCTGGCTTTCCTGCTGTGAGGGCAAGTTTTACATACTTGCATGGGTTTGAACTACTGAAACATGAAACGGTACTCATGATTCTTTTTGCTGTTTTCAATCTCATCTCCTCATCAGAAACAAAGAAGAAAATTGATTAATTTCTGTTTCTGTGAAGTGATTAGGAGTGTGTTATATCCCAACGAAGACCTACAGACTCTGTAGTTTTCCTGCTCTGGCATCCTCAGTTAAGCCGTGTGCAGATNGCAGACACAAACACATCACTTCATGAAGCAGAAATACAGAAAAATGAGAAATTACCAGAAAATATGGACACTGGTTTGGCATCAAGCCTGTTTGCACAGAAGCAAAACAAGGCTTGTAATTTTGCATGATAGAGACAGGCAGTGTTTGGAGGTCGATCTACAACAGTTTAAATATATGTCCAAGCTTTAGCTTTCACTTGTGTCCCACCTCATAATTCAACAAGCTTTTGTCAGCCACAGCATTGCATTAAGCAGAGTAGGAAACACAGGGTTAACAGGTGGTGTTTAGTTCTTGGCTGACTTCAAAGGTCACCCAGAAAATGACTCATGCTAAAAGGGTAGCAGTAGTAGAACTGTCTTGTAAAATACCCACAGCTTGAGTCTCAGCAGTCTGGAATTATAAAAACTCAAAGATGTTTCTCAAGCAGCTATTTCACCAACCCTGGCTTTCCTGCTGTGAGGGCAGTGTTTTACATACTTGCATGGGTTTGAACTACTGAAACATGAAACGGTACTCATGATTCTTTTTGCTGTTTTCAATCTCATCTCCTCATCAGAAACAAAGAAGAAAATTGATTAATTTCTGTTTCTGTGAAGTGATTAGGAGTGTGTTATATCCCAACGAAGACCTACAGACTCTGTAGTTTTCCTGCTCTGGCATCCTCAGTTAAGCCGTGTGCAGATTCTAACATGGGAACCTCAGTAAACCTCCAATAGAGCAGTGGATAAGCTCTGAAGTCAAATAGATACATGTTTACTGTTTTCCCAAATGCCCTCTCTTCTCTGCTGGCACTGGGATAGCTGTTGTTATGTATCCATATTATGTATCTGGAAAGCTGGAGGAGAATTCCAAGTGAACTTGTGCTTCTTCCTCTCTGTCTTCTCCAGGCAGCTCCCACAACTGACCGTAGTAATAAACTTCACTCTGTAGAGAGTACTAAATAAATAAGGAATGGCGCTTGGTAAAAGTAAAAAGTATTGACTTGCAGATGGTTGTATGTTTAGTGGTAGCAAACATCTCTGAATTTGTCTTTAAGGGCACTAACACAATGTAACTAAGTGCAGATGTCACAGTCTTGTTCATTCTGCTTGTCTTTCATCTCCAGCTCCAAAATACCATTGTCTTTTCTACTCTAGCTTTGGAGAAGGTACTGGTCCTGCTGCTCCCAGTGTGTGCCTTTTGCTAAACTTTTACTAACTTTACTCAACTTCTGTAGAGAGGCAAGACATTTCTTCCAACCTTATCTCTGCTGAGTGCCTCAGGTTCTTTTTCTTTTTTGCTGTTTCATTTCTTTCACCAGTAAACACATTCTCTGACCTTGTTCAAGCTTGTTCTTTTCCCTTGAACCTTCACTCCATGAACTGTGATTTCAGAGAATTTTCACTCCTGCTTTCTCTTTTTATTAGCTTCCTGTGAAAATTATTTAATCACACACATTCTTCCCTTTGATGCCTTCCTCTCACCCTCATCATCACCTTCTTTTGTCCTCCTCAGAAGTAATACTGTACCAAAATCTCAAACCTTCTTGTTGGATATACAGTGCTGCTCAGTCTTTCATAAAAATTCTAAATCCTTTACTTCAGCCCTGTGTCTAATCCAGGCAACTGGTGCTCTTACTTAGAGTTATCTGGGATGGACATCTCTTTCTGCATAGGTGAGACAAGGAGTGGAAGGTGGAAGGAGAAGAGTTTCCCTTAATCTGGAAAAAAAGCCTCTCAAAATTGTTGGCAAGCTGAATGCTTTACAATAGTTGTGCTACAATCATCATCATCATTATTATTATTATTTTGGGCTGAGTGCAACATGATTTTCTTTCTTGTATTATTAAAACTGCATCTTTAAAGAAAACATAAATACATTTCAACCAAAAGCAATGTCTAGTTAAAAAAATGGGAAGTAAATGATAGGTAATAGTAAATGGAATGCTCTGGGACTTTCAGGTTCTTTTGCTTTGTGCTGTGTGAGCTTTGCACAGCCTTGTGAAGCCATAGGAGAGTGCAGGAGGCATCCCAGCAGGCCACCCCCTCTGGAACAGCACAGGGGAACTGGCACACGCGTGTCGCTCTTGGCAGCTTTTTCCAACACACTCTGCAGTCTCCCAGGATGAAAACTGCAAATTCCCCTGAAAATTTATTTCAGTGCTTCGTTTACCTTGACTGTGGCAAAAGCCTTTGTTATTGTGCAACTTGGATCTCACTTGCTGAAGTTTAAACAACATCACTGTGCTTCTTATCCCTGGGAGAGATGGAGAACGGTTATTTCCTTTCCCTTATGAAAATCTTTTTGTATGAGGTTGTGACACATTCTCGCTTTCCTCTCTGTCAACTAATGAATTGCAGTTCCTTTGAGAAACTTTTCAACCGATCCAAATCAACATCGTTTTGCAATGGATGTGGTTGCACCCAACAGGCGAAAAACCTGTATTTTTTTCTAGCTTTGACTTTGATTGTCAGAGCCATGTCCTGAGCCTGAGCCTGAAACATCTCTTACTGTCTCCTTGTATGAGTCATTACTTCTGAAGTCATCCATGATGGCTCTATCCTCTCCTTCCATTTAAAACTTGCATCAGTCAGAACTGCAAAGGGAGGGATTTTCGTTGCAGTTATCTTTTTACATCTTTGCCTTACCATGTGAGTGCAATACTGCAATTGTTCTCATCTTGCCTTATGCTGACCCTTCTTTTGCTTGAATTTTGAATGTAAAACAATTGGCAATTTGTTGAATGCCATAAGCATGTACATAGTGCTGTACCTGATAAACTTTCAAGTCGAAATCTGCAAAGCCTGCCACCTTGCTTTTCTGCACAAATGTTTACATCTATATACAGATACTATAAGAGCTCTAATTGTATAATACAGTACAAAAATTTTAAAAGGCAAATCTTTATCTGATTTTCAGTAGCATTCCACTGTTCTGTGGATTTCTGTCAAGTAATCAGGTTCCTTCTGTAGTACATATTAAATCTGAAATTAATGGAGTCATAATACACTGTGCTAAATTAGTATTGAGAAGTGCAAAGTGACAAGATCTGTCATGTATTTCAATTACTTGGCATTGTTAGGATTTATTTTAGAATATTGTTTTTGAAGCCAACTTCCAAGTTCTACTGAACTTTAGATTTTAAAGTTTTTAAAGTATGAAAGTGTTCCAAGCTTTTGATGATGAACAAACATCATAAAGTCTCTTATATGAACCCCAGTTTGACTGAGGCTTACAAAGCTGGAAATGGAAAACAAAAGGGGATTTTCTGGTCTATGGTAAAATGTCTTGGTGTGTTTTTTATTCAAAAATTTTTTTGTATGTATGTATTTTTTATTCAGAACTGATTTTGGAAATCTGCTTTCTTTTCTGAGAGATTAATAACTATCTCAGGTTTTGTAAATAGAATGCTTATTTTGGCACAAACGTGCTTCAGATGTTTGCCAATAAGCATATGTATGAATTTGATTTTATAATTAAACAAAACCAATCACTAGCAAAAATTCCATCATTATTTCATGTAGCTGAAAGGCAAGACATAGATTTTCGGTAACCCTCCATGAATTAACAAACTCAAGAAAATGTCTTGGTTAGACTTGTAAATGTAAAATTACACATGCCTGAGAGCTGTATCTTTATGCTTTCACCTATTCAGAATGCTTGTCTGATGATGTGCTGAATATGCCTCTTCTAAGATAGAAGGAATGAAACGTTAAGCAGGCCAGAGACCAAAATCTGGTTCATTTGTTGTTATCCATTAGGTCAGATCTTGTTTGGAAGGACAGCTGTGAACTTTAGTAGCCTTAGTAAAGTAGTGCCTTAAACTTCAAATATCACAATGCTTCATTTGATTAATCATGTTGACATACAGGATCAAATGAGGTTTGATACCCCAGCCAACTGATATAATTAGACTAGCTCCAAACTTCCAAGAATATGTTTGCCCTTTCCCATAACTGTATGAAGTGATACAAAGCACGGGAATGCAATAATTTGCTATGAAGTGACACAACACATCTGCTGACTCATTCAGCTGAATAAGTAGCAGTTAAGTATTTAGAGTTACTTTGGTACATTAGGTGACTCTGGCTTTCTCAGAGATTGCATTTCCTTGTGGAGACTGGTATGTGCTGTGCTCCAGGTGGAACCTTAGGATCATGCAGATATTTAGGTGTTTCAAGTCTAATAATAGACCCAGCATTGCCAAGCCCACCACTAAAGCATGTCCTCAAGTGCTATATCCACACATCTTAAATACCTCCAGATACCACTTCCCTGGGCAGCCTGTTCCAATGCCTGGCCACCCTTTGGGTTAAGAAACATTTCCTAGTGTTCCTAATAACAGAATATGTTCTCAAGAGAGAATAACAGTCTGCCAGTCAGGTACATGCACTAAAGATCTCTACAGTCATTATCAGTTTGTTAAAGGCAAAGCTAAACAAGAAACTTTCAGTTCCTCCACCTGATCAATGTCTAGGAAAAGTGAGGCAAAGGGCTCAGGTAGGTGCTTGGTGGTCGCTTCAGACTCAGAACAGGATTAGCAACAATTCTTTCAGAGAATTGTGTAGGAGCTCTCTTTGATGGGAAGCTTCTAAAGACCAGGGAAGTCAGAGAGACTATTTTTAAAATCAGCATTGTACTGATTTTTCTGTGTAAATAAAATGTATGGGGTTTTTTTCTTATTCAGTTTTTTTCTTTATGCCTCTATCCTGAAAAATACTAGACCCTCAATGGCTTCACATTGAAATTATGTGTAATCAGGTTTGTCTGTAGAACTATTTAGAAAAAGTAACGTGATTTTTACCTTTACCAGCAAGCAGCTTTTGCTTACTGACAGCCTTTAACATTTAAGGAATATGGGGTTTGCTAATGCACTTTGTATATTTTCCCTAAATCTCTAAATATGCACATGTTCTATTCCAAACACATTGAAATGTGCACATGTGCTTGGGTTGCTGCAGGAATTATTTTAGCCTTGTGTGCGTAGGACCTAGTTCTGCAGTCCTTGCCAAGGTCACAAACTGCACCAGTTGAAATACTCTCACTTAAAGGAATTCAGAATCATCAGGTACTAAGTGGTAAATTGTGCTGTGGTGCATTTGAATTAAGATATCCTGGTTTTCATTGCAGGCATCTTTTCCACAAGTCCTGTGTAGACCCCTGGCTGCTAGACCATCGTACCTGCCCGATGTGTAAAATGAATATTCTAAAAGCTCTAGGGATTCCGGTAAGCACTTTGAAGAGCAGCCCATCAGGGCAGAAGAGAAACACCAGCCACCTGAATCTATCCCTAGCCTTTACCTGTCTGTTCCCATCTTACTAATTTTTGCATATAATTGAATAATTAATTGATTTATTAAGGGAAGTAAAATTGGAAATGTCTGACACTACCTCTGTCCTGCACCCCACTTGTATTAGCAAGGAAGAGTGTGTGAATGGGGGTTGGTTGAGTGTTGGGATTTTTGTGTCTGTGGCTGCCTGCTTGGTGGAGTAGAAGATTGTTCGCTGGTGTTTTGGTGGATTTATAGAATCTTTCACATAGCTTTTAGGACTGGAATTTTTTTTAATTGTGCCCTCTGTTCAAATCTGAAAGCAGAAAGTGTGCAAATAAAACTTTCTCTGCTATACTTGTCAAGGACAACTAATTGCAAATTCTGGGGAAGCAAGTCCTTTTTCTGTCAGATTTCTCCTAAAGTCTATCTGAAGCAAGACCTGTACTCCTAATTCCAGCTAAGAGCCATTTCTCCCAGTTTCTAATACAAGAAATTGTTAGGCTCATTGTTATTTGGAACATTAAAACGTTCCAAATATTAGGAACTGACAAAGTAATTGATCTTTCTAAGTGGCATGTTTGCATTCAGATAGTGTATGTCCTGTCTGCCATACAGTTTCCCAGCTGGAGCTATCATGGAGCTTGTTGGTTTTGAGATGCATTACTTGGGGCTTCATGGACACTTTCATGGTCACTCTCCCCCACTGTGCAAGGCTTGTGAAGTTCAATACTGAAACACCTCCAGCTGATGCATTAACAGGTGCTGTAAACAGCCCCCCTAATTTCAGTCAGTGATGCACCAGTTCAATTTAAAGGAGCTGTATAAGGCAAAACAGCTCATGTGAACATATGGGGGAGCTGGTACAGCCATTCTCAGAGAACTGTTTCATGGACACTTTCATGGAAGCAAGTTGCAGGCAGAGTTGTTAATAAATCTACTATAATCCAAACTGAAAAACAAGCAAAGGGGAAAAAGAAGTAGGGCATTGTAGATAGGATAACACATCGAAACAGTTTGGCTGTTTTTTCTGCTTAACACGTGTTTTGTCTTCAGTATATTTAAGGGCGATGAAAAGACAGAATGAAGGCTAGCTCTGCCATTTAGCATCTCTGCACCTAGGCTTAAATACAGAAATATTTCTCCAGGTTCCATCTCAGCTCACAGGCCTGCCATGAGCAGTTACACAGGGTTCTGACACCTCCCTGCCCAGTGTATTGTTCCATGGCTTCCCTGTGCATCTGGCAGCACCATTCCATTTCTGCTCTCACGTTGGCCTGGTCACTGTTCTGTCCAAGCACTTTATTTAGGTGCTCTTTGTCCAGCTTCATAATCAGGGGATACAGATAAGCCAGACCAATGCTTTCTGGAGAGCTGCAGTGGGATGTTAAAGGCTTCCCAGAAAGTTTAGTGGTGTTAGAATTTACATCTAGAACACAGCTCTCTCTGGCTTCACTGGCTGCTGCTGAGGCTGGGCACAGCTAGTGGAACAAAAAACATGCCCAAAGGCCATGTGTAGAAGTTTTTGTGTACATGGCTGGATTTCACTGCCTGTGAACAGCTCTGTAGTGGCAGATGTAGAAGTACCTAATTGCCAGGAATAATTGAAGTGCTGTTCTGTTTCCTCAACCGCTGTTTCCCTTCTCATAGCTCCCTCTCCTCTCTGTACAGCATAACAGAACAGGGATCCATTCTGCTCTCCTCACTGAGAGCTTTCTGCACGGAGCTTCTGTGGAAATAATTGTACTGGGCATGTCATTGAAGATGCTGCTGTAACCTACCTGAACAACTGGTTCAAATTCAGATTTCCAAATCAGCTTTAGTGTTGGTCTGTCTTAACACTAAAAATAAAGTACTTGGATATTAATGTTCCACTAGCAAAGGTTTTTTAGGGGATTTTATTGTATGAATTTTTGTAAACATTTCCTATAGATTGTTCTAAGACAACAAGCTGAAAACAGCTCTCTTCATCTCTTGGAGGAAGCATATAGGTGTACGTGGATCATTGGCTATGTTCATGAAGGGTCAAGCCTTATGCCCCAAAGTGAAATACAGTAGGAGCTGCTGTCCATGGGAAATTGGAGTAGATGGTACCTTTCATGTTAGGTTTCCTCTGGCTGACAGCAAGGGAAGTGGAGGTATAAGAGCATCTAGTAGCTTGAGGGTTAAAAATTCCTATACTGCTATCAGTTGCTCCTCTTCCTCTCTTTTTTCTACCTTCTCTTTCTAAAATACACCTCAACTCCTGTTTATTCCTTTCCTACCTTATGCTCTCTTGTGCTTCTCCTCTGCATAAACTCTCCTGCCCAACCTGTGTCCTTTTGAGCTCCTGCTCAGCTCAGAGGAGCTGTTTTCCACCTGCACAGAAATCATGTAGTCCTCACCCTTCTCACTGCCCAGCACCAGCTGAGGACAGCCCATGGTGGACATCGTTCCTAAGGTGTGCTTTCTGGTGCTCCCATGAGCCAAAAAAGCCACCAGCTGAACTGGTGTTTTTAGAGAGACTCAGCCATATGTCCATAGGCTGCTGTGGGAAAAGATGTTGCCCTCAAAGAACCTGAAAAGTTCTAGGACTTCTCAGTAGGAGGTGGAAAACATTTCTGTAGAGTTGATAAAGCAAAATGTCATTTCCTAACCACATTCTTGAGTCTTGCTGAGCCCTCTTAGCTGAAATTTCCACACACAAAAGAAAAAAAAAGCCTTGGGCAGGCATCAGCCTCTGATGGGAAACTTGGGCACAAGTTTGCCAAAGCCCTTTTGCAGGCTTTTACAATGGGAGGAATGAGGAAATCTTACCATAGACAGGCTCTGGGGGTTTTTTTCCTGCCAGCTGCATGTTTTTCCTGTAGTTGTTATTAAAGACCTGGCTTGTGTGTCTGTGGATCTATTGTGCTTCATTTAGCAGGAAGACATCGGATTTTCCAGGAAAGGATTGGTTAAACCCCAAATATCTGAGTGTTTCCATTCAATTCACAACTAAACTCTGCATTTACTTTGTAATAGAGACTTACAATATTATGTACCCTAAGCTCAGATTCCCCAGGCAGCCATGAGGCACCAAAACTCCTGCACTCATTTTCATAGTTCCTGAGCACCCCAACACATCCACTGTTCTCTGCAGCTCCAGAGGATTATTTCCTAACTCTCTACCAGCAAATGGTTGGCCTGCCCTTATCTACTCTTTGCTGGCAAAACCAGCTCAGGCTACACCTGCAATATTTGAAATGGATTACCAGTGAAAGTGTCTTTCACTTTCAAAGGGCTACATTGCTATTAGGAAAATCATATCATGTAAAATAGTTTCCCTTTGCTTCTCCCCCTTTGCTGCAAACATCTGCTGGATGTGCAGTCAGCTGCATTTTTGGCAGCAGATTGTATGACTTGAAGCTATTCACTAAGAGCCTTAGCCAAGCCCTCAGAAGTCAATACAAAGCTTTCCCTTGACTTTAGTGGAATTGTGCTCTCAAAGTACTTACATGCAGAGCACAAGTGAAACCAGTATAATTAAACTTAGCAACTCTATCTGGGTCACTCTGGCAGCCAAAGCCATAATGGTTTGCATTTTTTTTCCGATCAGTATTTCATATAATTAGTTTTATAGCATGCTGCTTAGTTTGGGACATTTTTTTTCAATTAAAATGATTCAGGTGTAAAGGGATTAATTATATCAAGCAATATTATTTTTATCTTTAATGTTTTCAATTATAATGCCCCTGTTTGAAAGGTTTAAAACTTTGTGATAAAACCCCATTCTAGGAATAACTGGAATCAGAGCAAAGGACAGACAACTGATCCCCTGAAAAACTGAAATAATTTTCCCTATAGGAGAAAGGAAAAATAGGCCTTTTGTTTTTAATATGCACTGCCATCAAAGGTAAATTAAATTAAAAATGAAATTCTGAAAACATTGTTTTATAATAGCTAAGAGAGAGGGAAAGAGTGATAGATCTAAGGGATAATTTTGGATCTTTGTCCTACAAATAAGTGATTGGTACTTCACTTGGAAAAGTACAGATTCAGTGAGTTTCATTAACACCTGGTATAGTTCAATGTGCCTTTTTTTATCCCAAATCTGAGGCATTCTTGCTGCTTGAGAATTAGACTGGAGCCAGACAACAATTCTAGTTTTCATTCCAAACTTCAGTTTGTGGGTACAGCATTGCTTAAATTGCCCATCTTTTTCATTAGGAACAGTTGTGAAAAAAATACTTAGGTGGTGACAACAATCAGGCAGGGAATGAGTGGAAACGAGAAAACATGTTAAGTTCCTGATTCTGAAAAAAAAAAAAAAGTAAATATATGGTAACCTTCTGTGCTTAAATTCAAGGGGATTTCTCTTGTGCTTAAAGTTAAATCTCTCTTTAAGCCTTTGCTGTATCATATTTTGCTTATTAGTTTCTTGGTGCCTGCTGTTGGAGATAGGCAGGTAGTGAGATTTTCCTAAGTGCCTTGGCATGTGGGATAACTGAGCATAGGAAAAAGATGAGATCCACCAAGCAGAGTACACCTCCTCTGACATTGGCCGTCTCAATGTCGGGTTTCCAGTCTAGCAGCTTAAACCCTGTCTCTGCTCAGTGCTGAGCAGAGGGAAGGCAGAGGGAGCAGTTCATACCTAGGACTAGGGGATGAATCACACAGCAACAATGTCTCAAACCCCTGAAGTCAGAGGAAAGCTAAGTGACTGATCTAGACTAGCTGTCTGGTTCCTGGAAAATTCAGATAAATGGAAACAACTTAAATTAACATTTCCAAACTTAACCAGGCATTCACGTATTGCAGCTCAGTCTTCCTATGTCTGTCACTGGTCTTGCTTCACATGGCAAGAAAGACTGTGAATCAAACTCTTCAGTTTCCCATTATTGTCTGTTTGTTTCTTTTCTCATAATTCTATTTCATAGGAAATACAGCATTAAGAAAGGAAATGGTCTTTTGGTGCTTAGAAACTTGTCTTATAAACAGCTTTAGCTTCTAGTTTTGCACCACACACATAGAGGCACCAATAGGCAGTTCTTATTGAATTCTTATTCTTGTAAGCTCAGATACTGGCTCTGTAAAATGTATATTTCAGGAAAAGATAATTATTCTCCTTCAGCTCCTGTCTCTGCTTACATTTGTGATCTAATCCAGCAATCTGCCTATGTTGAGCAGATTATAGCAATAAGTGAGTTACTTTTTTAATGTGCACATTCCCAAAACCTTTTTTAAAGTATAAATAAGATTGTTTAGCAATTGTAGGTGACACAGTTTAGTACTCAGTATTTCCATGGCATACTTTGGGTCTCTCTTCCAACAGATTGTGTTAAGTTTTAAGTACATGACGACAAACTCTGTGTGTTTATTCATTATATGTTGAAGGTAAGAAGTAAATTGAATCTTTTTATTGAATCTTTTAGGTAGGAGCTCGATTTTCTCCTTTTTCTTCCCATTAGCCAAATGCAGATTGCATGGATGATATACCTCCAGACCTGGAAGCATCCATAGGAGGACCACCAACCAACCAGATCACGGGAGCCAGTGACATAACCGTGAACGAGAGCTCGGTGGCCCTGGATCCCCCAGCCCGCACCGTGGGAGTGCTGCAAGTCATCCAAGACGTTGACTCCTTTCCCCAGGCTGGCGAGGGTAACTTCACAACAAGCAGTAAGTTCCAATTTCTGGCAGGATTTGCACTTAAATGTCTAGAACCCCCAAACCTATCTCTAGTGAGTAGCCTTTGAGGGCTTTTTGCTGGAGCAATGGCTTTATTTTAAGCCCAGCAGGAATCTACAAAGTAAGTAAATTTAATTATCATGTGTTCTGCTGTGCTGGACTGGTGATCAGAGTTCCTGTACTTGAAAGCTTGAGTGCAGTTAAACAACACAGACAATTTGAATAAAAACAAAAGGAGAATTTTACGTGCTTTCAGTGTCTTTAGTTTTCACTTATGCAAGGTGTGTAAGCAGTACCATTTGAACAAGTAATTCTCAAAATGTCTGCATGTCTCTCTGTTCCTAAAAATTATGTTCTCTGTTGAAAATCTGCCTCTGACAGTTTATAAGGAATGTTGTCAGCTGTTTTGAGTGAAGACTGTGCTAGTCTGAAATTCTCATTTTTTGGTAGACTAGCAGATCAGTGGAAAATGCCTATCTGTTTGATACCACTTGGTGTATGACAAGACTATTATAGAAAATCATCAGATATACTTGAAGGGAGATAGAACAACGTGATGGAATACAATTTTGTGTATAGAGTTTGTGTAGGTTCTGGAAAAATGTACATTTTCCATTATTTCAAGGTACTGCTATGGGTCTGAGCATGAAAAAGAAGTAATAATATTAATGTGTAAAAGGTAGGAGAGATACAATGGCACTAGGCTGAAATTATTTTACATTACTCTTCTTACTCTGTGGAGAGTCTTGATCATCCGGTTTTCTCTCATGCTGTAGCCAGTGTCATGGAAGTGAAAATGACTTCTAGAAACACTGGCCTTGTGACCTCAGATACAGGTGACCCAGAAACTGATTTTTACATTCTGTTTTGTGGATTTCGGGTTTCAGGTTTGGTCCTTTTATGGTCTAAATTCTGCATCCAGCAAAGGGTGAGCAGCAAGTTTATAATCCCAGACATCTTCCATGGCCAGCCTGCCAGCTGGGGGCATTCAGTTTCCTCAAGTCTCCTTGAGTGCTGGCAGGAGCTGTTCAGAACAAGATGGGATTTTATTCCTTCCAGTAATTGTTTTAAAATGTATTTAAGGCTGATTTTAAAAACAAAGGAAAGATGGCACCACAGTGTAATAAAGACTGGGCTGAATGCTGGTCTCTGCTCTGCCCTTTAGCACTCCAGAAGTAAGTCTCTCAGATAATGGTCCTTGCCAAGAGTGTGGCTCTCTGCAAGAGCCACACTCTTAAGCCTGGGAAGGAGGGCTGTGGGGTGCCCTTTACACACACAGCTGCATGACACATGGTGGGAAAAGCCAGCAGCCTGGTCCAAAGCCCAGCACGAGGGACAGTCTGTGCTTTTTATCCCAGGATCTTGTCAGGCTGAGAAGCTGCTCTTCTGGTTTCTCACCAGGGGCAACAATGGTGTTGAGGCTGCCAGGGAGCGCAAGAGCTCAGTAACTCTTCAGGCACTCTCTTCCCTCCAGGTTTGTCTCAAGAGTTTGCAGAAGGAACAAACACATTCTTAATTCGTTTTCCAAGTTGCCAGCTAAGTTAAGTAACTGTGTGAAAAGCTTGCTCAGAGCCAGAGGAATACTGCAAAGCCTAAAAAAGATACTTGATTTTGCCTCGGTGCCCTTTGTTTTCCACCTTACCCTCCATTTTTCCCCTTACCTTTGATAATATTGGACAATAGGCCTGAAGATGTCTATTGTCCTGAGGGCTGACAGCAGAGCTCACAAATAACAAGACCAGGCACACAGACGGCAAACAATGGAGCATCAGGAGATCCTCATCTCCTGAGGAGACTGGACATGAGCAGGGAGAGAAAACTGGCAGATGGCCCAAGCTCTGTGAAGGTTGTGAACCTCACACTGTCAGAGGTCTGGGTGGGGAAACAGGAATTCCAGTTTTGAGAAGAAGGAAGGCTTGAGGAAAGGTCAAAGCACCTTGGGACCTACCAAAAGCAGATGTATGCCTGCCTGTGCTGTGGTTGTCACACAGTCACTCAGGGAAATCTGGTTTAATGCTTAGTTAGCTGCTGTCGCTCATTCACCATTGACATGCAGACATGAATCTTCATCTGGACTTCTCATCTGAAGGGCAGTGCAATACTTGAATATTTGTCAATGTGATGGATGTGCAAGTTTCCCTGCTGTTATCACCACATCCAGCATGGTGCATTTTGCAGTAGTTCCCAGAAAAGCACTTAGTCCATTTTTGCAGCAGAGCTACATCAATGAAGAGGTCTTTGGTAGGGAGTTAGGGGCTGAGTTCCAGCAGTTATGGGAATTTAACTCTGTAGTTGTCTCATGTGAGTTTGGAGGATTCTGAAAGGTAGAACTTGGCAGTGTAGGCTACCTGAACTCTTAGGGCATGAAAGGGGAATATCCAGGACCTTATATATAGTTGTGGTATGAATCCAAATGCTAACTAAATCAGAGTGCAACTGTAGCCTAAATAACTGGGTCATAGCTGTCAGAGTAGATGGAACTTTATAGGCATTGTGTCTGTTTATTGTATTTCTCATATCCAGAATGCTCAGTTACACAACTGCAGAGCTTGCTGAGCGTGCCCTTTCTGTGAACTAGCCTGCCTGGGAATTTGTAAGTGATGACGCTGATTGCTCCTAGGAGTCTTTGCTGAAGTTGCTAGGTTCTGGCCTCTTTATATAGCATTGCTAATGGGAGCCTACTCCAAGGCTGAATCTGCACTACAGGCTTCTTCTCCGTTGTTATTGAATCTGTGCAGACTCCAAGACTCCAGTGCAGCCTTGACGTGGCCTCCTGCACCCAGCACCATAAGTCTTTGCATCCTCCCTTGTTCCTCACAAACTTCAGTGGTCCAGGAGACAAAGGACTTGCCACCTTCTTTCCACCCACTTCTGCAACACTTTTTGCTTCATTGTTGTTACATTCTTTTTTGTCTGTTGATTAATCATTCTGGTATTGTTGTCTTGGTTTGGTTTTAATTTCCCTTTCTGTGTTTCCAGTGATTATTCAGAGCCAGAAGACCTCCCACAGCATGTCTGGAGGGAGGGTATTCCCAGAATACTGTTCACATTGGGTAAAATTCTATCTCCACGGTGGCAAAGCTCCTGCCTACAGTGGGGCCAGATTTTAACTTCTGGAACTCAGCCAGTGCTTTTCTTCTTACGTCTGTGTGTATGCTCAGCAGACATCTCGCTTTCTCTCCCTCCCTTTTGCTGCTCCCCGTGCTTCTGATATGGATGGGACCCTCAGAAATGTAGTGTACTATGAACATCTGGATGGGACTGAGCCCTAGGGTTCCTTGCTAAACCAAGAATCCTCTGTTTAGTAGCACTGAGCACTTAAAAATGGACCATCAGTCTCTCTCAGCTGCTTTTTAGCAAGATCCAAGCTTTAATCAAGTCACTTGGGTATCTGCACATCCCCAAGTCTATTTGCTCTCTGTGGTGGGATATTGTATAGGATCCTGGGATAGCATGTTGTAATACATTTCTGTAACAGATTGCTGAAAAGGTATTCATGGCAAAAATGAAAAACTGGAGTTTTGTAGAAAAAAAAAAGGAGGAGAGTGGACGGGGGAAAATAGTGTGAAATACGAAAGAGTTCATCTCAGCTGAGTTTACTGCTCAGACTTTTTCAGCTCTCCTGAGCATATGAAAGAAGACAACCTAAGGATCTTTTTTCACAGTAATGCATCATAGCAGTCTGTGGTGCCTAATTTTTAGTAGTGAGTTATGCAAAATGCAAACATTTTTAGAAATCCCAGTGCAGGTGGAATTTCCTGCTCTACATAATGATATGAGTGTGAGCTGCACTTGGCTAAGATCTGAACTTGAAGGAGCTCTGAGTTACACCAGCTTCAGAGGGTAGATTTAATATTTGAGAAGGCCATTGCAATATTCTTTGGGTCAGGCTCAGCTGGGATTGAATGGTAGAGTTAAAAAAGGTAGCTTTCTGGGGAAGTAGCATCTAGATATACTAAAGGTATGGTGACACTGGCAGATGTATTCTTTTATAGCATCCATGATCATTTGTCTCTCTCAAGCACTTGCTAATTTTTGCAGTAAATAATTTGCACTGTCTTTGCCCTCTCTTCATAAATACTTCCAGTTTTTCAATTTAGACAAGCTTTTAAATTCCATTCAGTGGGATGTCTCATCCCACCACATAGGGCCTCAGAAATCCCACCAGTACTATCTCTGTAGCTGGAGGAAGATCCATAAATAATTCTACTGCACACATGAGCAGGACTTCTAGTGTGAAAAACCACAAACTTTCCCCCAAGGTATCATATCACCACGGAGTTCAGCACACTGTAAGACAGTGTGGGCAGTCTAGACAATATCAGCAATTCCTTTTTTGCCTCTCATCCTCTTCTTTCCATAAAACCTGCCAACGTACAGCTCATCGTGACTGTTAGGGCCCTTTCAATTCTCTCTGATAGCTCTTCATTAAATCTATTAATATAACTTTTCAGGTAATTATTTTGATCTGTGTATGTCTAAAATGTCTTTGTGAAGAATAGTCAGCCTTTGGAAGTGGCTGAAAGTGCATGATAAGAATCTGATCCTCTATTGTCTCATAGCCACTTGACTGTTCCTCCTTGCTATTAATAGTGGGGTTTTATAGGCAGAATGTAAAGGAGGAGGAAAAGGTGGGAAAACTCCCTAGATACTAGTTAACACAGCAAGTTATTAACGCTTGTATTAGCAAGTCTTAATACTGTCCCAGAGAGAGAATACTGATGGGACCTAGTTAAAGACTGAGCAGATTGGGTCCCATGTGCCTGGTGTGTGACGTAAGTCCTGGTGACTCACTAAAATCTTGTGTGGAGATTGCACTAATTGTCATGGACCGAAACCTCCAATGAGCTGAGTTCCTAGATTGTTTTGGGACTAACACTGATGCCAACACAGCACTGGTGGTTTGAAAGAGTCACCAAGTGAAATGTAGCTGGCACTAAAAATGTGCTCTGGATTATTGCATACACCTACGAGCCTCCTGCCAGACTATGAATGGACAGGGAAATTTTTCTGTTATAAAATTGCTCCTCCCTTCCAAATCTTGAGAAGTGAAATACAAAGTGTTTTTGCACAGCAGATTGCAAAAAGCAATGTACAAAACTGCTGTGAATCAAGGAGGAAATTTAAATTCTAATTTATTTGGTGGGTCCTTTTTTTTTTTTTTTTCACATCTTCTGTGTCCATTGACAGTGTGTACAGGGCAAGGATGAAGACATCAGATCAATAATGTACCTTGTCCCCACTGAGCTGTGATGCGGCTCAGTCAGAGGGCATGGTAAGCACTCACAGCAGTCTGGACTAATCTAGGGCCCAAAAAAGGCTGCAGATGCCATGCAGGTTGCTTAATAGTTGAGTCTAGGAAGAGATATTGGAGAAAGTGTTTGCCTTCAGTAGTGGAAGCTCCATTTTTAAATTTGCCTGTACATCTGAAGTCTGTGACAGTCCCTGGCTTGCCTCTGTTTGTCCCCTAACTACATTCCTGCCTCCATGTTGCTTTTATGTTGTGTAGCTCCTTGGAAGCCTGGTCCAAAAGCCAACTAATTTATTCCTGGTAGTTTTGTTTCATTTGGATCAGTTTTCTGATCCAGAAGTTGTTGTGCCAGTAAAATAGGAGGAAATAAATGTGGAGCACAAGAGAAGAGAGGGACATAGAAACCAGCTTTCACAACGCTATTCCCAAAAGCAAGCACGCTGTCTCCATCACAGCTGGACCCTACACAGCTATTTTGCTCAGAAATCAGAATAAACAACTAGGCAAAGGAAGGATGAAGTTTCAAATCTCATTTGAATGCTCATATCTGAGTATATAAGCATTTTATTAATGTTCAGTGAATGCAAGAGACATAAGGGATTTGTTGTCTATGACAATGAAACTAAGGAAGGAAAAGTGGTCCTGTAAAGACTGTAGGTATTTGGTTTGCTTGGGAAAATTTATGTAGCAGGGTGGCTACATGGGTGACTTCTGTCAGAAGCTGCCAGAGACTTCCTATCTGAGCCAGTGCCAGCTAGCTCCAGGACACTGGAGCAGCCTGTGTTTTCAGGACTGCACCCTGTGGAAGGGACCCATGCTGGAGCAGTTAGTGAAGGACTGTGCCTGTGGAAAGGACTTAAATTAGAGAAGTTTGGAGGCCTGTCTCCTATGGGAGTGTCCCCATGTTGGAGCAGGGGAAGAGTATGAGGAGTCCTCCCTCCCCTTGACAAGGAAGGAGCAGCAGAGGAAATGTGATGAACTGACCAGAACCCCCACTCCCCTGTGCTGCTAGGGGGAAAAAAGGAGAGAATCTGGGGAAGAAGTTAAGAAAGAAAGAGGAGGGGTTGAAGGAACATGTTTTTAAGATTTGTCATTACCTTACTCTGATTTGATTGGTAATAAATTATTTTTTTTCCCCCAAGTCGAGTCCCTTTTGCACCTGGTGGTAATTTGTATGTGATCTCTCCCTGTCCTTAGCTCAACCCACATGCCTTTTGCTGTATTTTCTCTGCCCTGCCCAGGGAGGAGGAGAGAGAGAGAGTGACTTTGGTGGGCCCCTGGTGTCCCAATTGCTCTGAATGTGCATTGCATGTGTGCTGGGGAAAAGGGGACCTGGGGACTGACACCATTGATGACAGAACTTGTATCTTTCCGCTGTCTTTAGCAGATAAAACACTGAACAAGAAAGCTTTTAAAGCAAAATTGACAATGTAGAGTAAAATACAAATCTGAACTGCAGAGAGACCAGATTACTTCATACTAGCTAATCTCTTTGATTTATACTTGACAACAAAAGCCTTGCTTTGCAAGAGATGTTCAGTATCTTGCATACAATTGACTTGATTATTTAGGACTCATGTTCACATTTGTATTGTCTGTGGAGTTTTTGTTCTCATCAGTTTTTGCACAAAAGCCTCCACTGAAATAATCAGGAAGTGCTGTTTAAGATACAATGTACTACTCTGATTCTGAATCTTTTTTCTTACCAATTCAGAAACAAAACCAAATGGGAGACACAAGCTTGGGTCAGCACCTGAAAATAAGAAGTAAGAAGCATGGCAGAGCAGTAGTTCTGTAGTAAGGCAGACAGAGGAAAGGGAGGATTCCAGGGGCAGTGCCTCCGGTTGCTGCTGTCATTTCAGATAGGCAAAGTAAAAGCAATACTCACCTGTACTGAGCAAACCTCAAGAGACCTCCACCAGGGTCAGGCTCTGCTGAATCAGTCAGTACATACACAGATATGGACCCACTTCCAGAAACCTCACAGGTAAGAGCTGATCACAGCAAGCAAACAGCTCTTGCAAATTTAGTGGGGAGAGAAAGACAATGAAAATGCAGCTGTGCCTCTTGGCTGTGCTTCTTGAGAGAAAAAAACAAGAGGCTGAGGTACAGGAGGCACTCAGAAAGTAGTGGAATTTCTGCAGCAATTACTCGTGATTCTGCTTGCATGTATTTTGTTCTGGCTGCATTGCTTCATGCATGTGTGTTTGCCTAGTGCTCCCTAGTGAAGGTAACTCAAATGAAAGGAGTCAGGCAAGAGCTCTGCTGATAAAATGTTTCCAGTCATTGGTACATACTGTTTTTCTCCTTATTCATCTGGGCTGTGAGCCTGTGAACCTGCAAGAGAATAATTTGCACAAGGAAGCTGGCTGGTTTCTCATAAGAATTTAAAGGGTCATGTACATGCTTACACCTATAATTCTTGTGTTGTAACCAGCAATTCTGATTCTCAAAAAACATGAGAGAGTTGCATTTAGAAGAGAGCAAGTGAAAGGGAGGAGGGGAGTGTGCCTGTAACTCTGTGATGGTTTTTCTATGGTAGAAAAAACAGTCTTGCAGGAGATGTTTGGCCTGCAAGAAGCATCCAGAACTGCTCAGCTCTAAATTTTCTCCAGACTCCTGTAGGGGCAACAGCTCAAACTTTCGCAGTCACACTCTGTGATTTCAACCTAAAAAAAAAAAAAAAAAAAACCAAACAAACAAAAACCACACCCAGTGGTATTTGCTCATAAAATGCTAGTCAAGTCCTACTCATTTTTTCATCACTTTCCTCCAACCCCTGCAGAAAGTAGGGTGCTTCAGAGATCCTCCAGGGTTGCCACAGTAACCAGGCCATTTCACCTAGACTGAGAGTTCTCAGTAAGTTCTTAGTACTCGGGCCTTCTGTTGTTCTGGATGTGGGCAATTTTAAGTGAAGATAGTGCCTGAAACTGATATTTTGAGACTGATAAGCCAGATGGAGAAACTGGCTTATGAGTGTTCATAGAAAATGGGAATTGATTGGAAGAGAAGGAGGTGACAGATCAAGCCCAATATCCCAGAGGAAATATCCAACCTCTGGCATGCATGGTAGAGGATTTTCTCCTGCCTGGAAGCCTGGGAATGGGAGGGTTGCGTAAGCCCTCCCATTTAGGGATGCTGAAAATAGGACCCATGTGGATATATTCTTACCTAACTAAGTACCATCTTTGCCACTCCAGTGGCAAGGCTGATATCCTGGGGAATATACTCAAGGCTGTACTCAGCACAGTGCATACTAGCATCAGAGTTGCATTAATGAATAGCCACCCAAATTGGCCTTTTATTGTGACTGTCTTTTGCAAGTGCCAATACATTTGACTGCTCTTTTCATTGTAACTCAAGTTAACATATCTGAGGCGCTCAGGGAGTAGGCAAGAACATATGCTCTGTTGGGTGGCAGTAATTAAGCCATGCATTAACGTACACAATGTGCAAAACAGCTTACCTGGAGATCTTTGTGAATTTTTGCTCTATTTTCTGCTCTCTAGGTAGCATAGTACTGTAAGACAATGAAAAAAATACTCCTACAGGAAAAGTGCACAGAAAATGTATAGAATAAGGGTACCACTGACAAAGTCAGGATATGAAAAGCACTTAGCTGAAATAGATTTATTAAATTTATTCAATTGTAGCATCTCAGTGGGGGGGGGAAAAAATCACACAAAGGAGGTTTAAAATCTGCCAGCTCCTCGCACAGGTAATTAAATAACACAGTGTTTTCAGCTGCTAAGGTTTCTTTGGGAGACAGCCATCAAATGTGGTGTGTCACGTATGCAGGAGAAACCTGACTTCAGATTTTGCCCCCGAGTGCACAGGATATTGACTTTAGCTAAGGTGTTGCTAAACTTCATTACCTCCCTGTAATTGCATTTTGAAAAGGTAGTGGCACCAGTGAATTGTCTTTCTGCGCGTGGATAGCTGTCAGTCTGTAAGACTTAGGGAAGGAAATTTTAGAAAAATGACCCTCTGCCAACGTGCTCTGGAAGATGGAACCTGCAGCCTAAGAGTGCACTTCCAAGGAAACAGTTTTGGAGGAAATCTTTGGTAGAAAGGTTATGTTTTCAGTTGTTCACCCTCAAAAGCAAGTTGTTAAACTACTGTAACTGCATATTTCACAGGGCAGAAACAATTACATGTGTTCGCATAATTAATTCCTTCTCTTTTTTTCCCTCTAAATGAATCCTTCAGTTTTTACTTGATTATGGCTGAAAGATGCAAGACCACTTCTCTTGTAAAAACTTAAAATTTACTATAAACTGGTACTCAGCTTCTAAAAGCCCTTTTTCCAGGCTAGATATAAAATACACCAATATTTTAATCTTTTGTTTTCTAAAGGCTCCTGGGTTTCAACTTGTTCTGGAACTGTCTGGGAACCTCTTGGAACATGATCACTTTGCAATGAGAGGAGCAGAAAGTGACTAATTCCTTTTTTTTGAATAAAAAAGGAATGACAAAAGAGATTAAAACTGAACTTAATGTCACAGAGTTTTGACTCTAAATTTACAGTAGTGTACCCAAGGGAAATAATAATGAACAGTGCAAAGGCATTCATGTTTCTTGAAGTTACATGGTTGGTTTTCCAGGTGGGTAGAGTGGTTTTGTTACTTTAATTTTTCTAGGAAGGTATCATTATATAGTGTAAAAGCTCTTTCATCTGCCTCTCTGAGGAGGTTGAATGCTCAGAACACAAAAGAAGGAGAAACAGGACTTTAAAACTTTATTAACTTTAAAAATTGAAACAGAGACAAAGGTTTTTCATGCAGCGAAACAGTGGTTTTAAGTTATTCTGTTTCAATTTGAGTTTCACATGTAGAGTGAAGGGAGGTCTTGATGCTAGTGATGGTGGCCAAGTGACCTAATGAACATATTTTCTAGTAAAATTCCAGCTGCAATTTGTTGAAACTTAAATTGACCTTTCCCATCCACTGCTCTAAGAAGGAACTTGGAAAATGGATGGCCTGGGTTTGGCCTTTCTCATGTTCCCATGAGTGTTTCAGCAAGCATCCCTGATAAAAGCTGGGCTTTGGAGGGGATTTTCTGATGCCAGAAGTTGTTCAGTTGAAACTACACTGTGACTGGAGGCTTACTTGAAAGGAAATGCTAAATGGCCCTAGATTTATATAGCCTACAACCAGTTTCTGTTGATGTCCCTGCAGGATTTCCTACCAGCCAGACCCAAGGCTACAAGTGCACTTTGGAAGTGAGAAATTATCCTCAGATGCCCTTTAGCCAGCTTTAGTGGCCTCTAGGTGAGATTGAGTTCCCTCTTTAGTGTTAGTTTCTCCTTATTGTCCTGCTTGCCCCTCTCTGGGTTTTGTCACACCCAGCATTTTGCAATCCAGTAAAAGGAACTCATTTTTTTGCCATGTTACTAGTGTGAACCATGGGCAAGGAAGCAAAAGGAGGTAGGCAAATGAGGAGGGATCATGTGTGCACTCTTGCTTTAGGCTGGAGAGACAAAACTGTTGGTTTCAGACTTCAGGTCAAGAAAAACTGCTGTGTTCTTTTTAATACAGGTTCATTTGGGACAGAAAGGGAGGGAGGCAGGAAAGAGACACAGGATCAGGAGGAGAGTCACATTAAATTAATTTGAACTCTTTACATTGAAATTGTCGATTTGGTTTCAGTTGCTGTAAAGGTTGATTTTATTTTTCTTCTTCTTTACATAAAGCTATTTTCATAAATTTTTTTCAGACAATATTTGAGTGTAGCAGGCCAAGCCTGACACAACAGATTTATTTTTAATGGGAAAAAGAATCTTGAGCTATTGCAGGATTGTCAAAGGAATGTTCCAGTTAAAAGGAGATTGGCATCAACTGATTTAAATTTTCCAAAATGAACATACAAGATAAAAAACTGACCTCTTCCTTTATGAGAGCTTTTCTTGATTGTTGTTCTGTACTCATATGTTCTCTGTGAGTGCACTAAATGTGCATTAATGTACTCAGACAAGCTTGTTAGAATTTTATCTGGTGCACTAGCCCTACCACAAGACACAGGTAACATTTTGGACATCTCTGTTCCAAACAAACAGTGGTTCTATATACCTCCTAGTCATATTTTAATCCTCATTTCATGTGCTAGTGATGGGGTTTAAATGTGCTCTTTAAATTTTAAATTTTTCTTTCTTGTGGAATGCTTTTGATAGGTAAAAAATATTGCTTAATATCCTCTAACTAAACCATGAAAGCAACCTAAAGAAGATGCAAAAGACATTAAAAAGGTTTACTTTTCCAAAAGGAAAGGTTTTGCTATAATCTCTGAGTTTGGGAGGTTTTTTATTGTTTGTAAACTAATGAAAAGAGACATTTTTCTCATAAAAGCAACTATGCATGGACCAATTGAATTGGGCGGTTTTGCTTAAGTTTTCAGGAAGTCCTTGAAGAAACGTTCCTGATAGAAACTATGGGCTAGCTATTCCTGATGGAAATTTTTTCAGACTGCAGAAATGTACTTTACTTTTCTTGCTAGTACTCTGTCCCAGTTTATGAGGTTTATAGATCCTATCAGCTGCCAATGTCGTCTCCTACCTGCCAATCCATAAATGCCAGCAGCAGTGTGAGTAGTTTGTGCCCTCTGCAAAAGGCTGACCCACAGACCCAGTGGCACACAAAGACCTTCCCAGTACACAGACTACCCAAATAGTGAGATAAAGACTTCTTGGTGTAAACATTCACATTTTGCTGTTGAGGGTCTTGATCAGATTTGCTTCTTAGTCAGAGAACTGGCCACAGCTGCAGATACATTCCTGATAGTGAAACTATTGAGTAGGCTGCAGGGAAGATCAGATCTGGGATAAAGCTGTTCAAAAGCTGCATAATTACACTGGACTATAAAATGTGTTGCAAGGTTTGATAGGCATGTGATGTTTAAGAGGAAGGAGAGTTAGCAGCTGAACTCATATGTCACTGTAGGATGTTGGAAAAAAAAAAATCTCTGTGGTTTGCTGTGGCATGAAGGGCTCTATTGAAAACCGGGTATTATGGCTTTCAGCTGCCACCCATCTGCAGTTCTGCACTGGCACAGAGATGAATGAAGTAGATGGGGAGCTGGTGCAGTGAATGATGCTAATTGCCAGCACATCTGAAAGGGATTGTGTCCTGCAGCTGTTACAATTGTGGAGAGTAGACTCAGCTACCCAGGACATCCCTTCCAGAGCAGGTCTCTTACAGATTCCACTCTAAGTACAGAGTAATACTCCCTGTGTTAAAGGTACTGTTACACTGAAGCTGTTTCAAAGCCTGGTTTCTACACTTGTCTGCCCTTTTTCCTGCTGTTGTTTTAAAACATCATCATGTAAGGCTCCAGAGAAGAAAAATCTGAGAATAGTGAAGCATTTGAGGTTAATTAGTTTAATTAGACATTTTTGAAAGCTCCATAAGTCAGTAGTGCCTCATCTTAAGTGTTGTCAGTGGTCAGCAAAGGTCAGAGCTGTTCTTTCTCTGTATGAGGGAGGATCAGATGCAAGTACCTACCAAGAGTGTATCTGAAGAGGGGGTGCTAGAAATTAAGTGTATGCTGTTTTCAGTTAGGATTAAACTTCCTTCTGTAAGGATTCTGTGAAACTGGATGTTAAAGAAAGCTTCCTTGCAAAATTTTTGATTAGGGACATTAAAAGAGGAAGTGTATGGATACTGTAAGAAGCTCATAGGGAGAAGATTTAAATTGGTAGAATGCTTTGAAAGCATGTGCAATTTATTTTGAAAAACTACTGCAATTCTCATAAAATTAAGGGTAGACAGTTCAGCTTGTCATGTTATTTTCCTTCATTGCTAACAGACCTACAAACAGTAGAAATTGTTTCTTCTGTATGAAGAAATGGATGTTCTTATGTAATTGATCATTCTATAATCTGTTTGCCTATGTGCCCATCCTGAAAGAGAAGAAACAGTAAAGCTATAGGGTATGTCTGTAGTGATCTGTTCAGGTTCTTAGTTTGTTGCAATATATGAATCTGCCTGTCCACAGAATATTGTATATTGCTGGGCCTCACCATCAAGAAAGACTTGGTCTACAACCTGATGGAGTGTGGAAGACTGAAAAGCATGTTCTTTGCTTTTAAACTGGGATTTTTAGTGAGTCCTTGAGAAATTGGTGGGGCTCCATCATTTAGGGTTTTTTTTTTTTCTCTTGTTACAAATTTCTCTACTGCTGAATTGCACTTAACTCAATCTTTATCTCTTGGGCTACAGTAAGTAGATAAGCCATGTCCTGTGACAAAATATATAACTAAGTGGTTGAAATCAAATCAGGTTAGACAGTCTTGTAAAGTTCAAAACCATATTTTCTCTGAGTTTTGTGCTGTTTCTGTCAAGTTTTCTCTGTTTTTATGGACTTGCAAGAATTAATTTTTAGCCTAAGTAGTGTACTTTGGTCCAAGGTCTCCTGGGTTTTTGGGGACAGTCCTGTGAGCATGTGGTAGGAGACAAGAAATGGTCAATTTCTGCAAGTCCATATATGTGAGCTGGTGGGAGGGAAACTGATTTCACTGTGAGGTGTCAGAGGGTAAAAAGAAAAAGGTGTAGCCTGCAATGTGAGGGTCTCTGCATGTCTGTTGTTTGTGGGCAACCCTTGGGTAGCGTGGATGCTCTTCAGGGATGTGTGGATGGATGACCATGGAATGCTATCCTAAACTGCTCTGACTTGTCAGGCACAGTGGTCCTACAGTTGTGTCCTGCTTCAGGCACTGGAGCTGCTGCTGCAAAGGAGTCAAGCCCATTCTCAGGCATGTTGTTTCCTTATATTGAACAAAAAGGAAGACTGTTCTTCCCCTAAAGTAAAAGTTAAACTTCAAAGCTGGTAACAGTTAAAAAGTTGTATTTTGCTAGTGACAGGACTAAAAATTACGTATCTGATATGCAGGTTCCCCCACCACCTCTGTGCAATTTTTCTCTTCCGACTTCATGAATGTGTGTATTTTTTTAATATCTAATAAGAAAGACATCACTGGATGAAATTTTTATTATGGGCATTTCTAATGGAATTGAGTTTCAACCAAGGTTCACTGTCCCCAACATGCATGGTGAGGGGGGAGTTCCTACCAACATGCACAGAATTAAAACCCACAAAGTTCTGGGCTAACAACTTGCCAATTTATCCTGGTGTTGGCATCTCAGGTGGAGCCCAGTGTTGTTAGCAGCATTGGATAGGAAGGCATGATCATGTGTGAGAGAGGGAGAGAAGATACACACACTCTTCTTTCAAGTAATTCCACCACTCTTGTGCTCTTCAGCTACCTCCTTGTGCATTTGCTCTTTAAATCCTCTAATATATGCACAGGTATTTTTGTGACATCTTTGCTCAAGGATGTTTGGTGTAACTGCTCTTGGGTGTTCAGTATCTGATTCCTCAGTACTGTGCTTTGCTGGTGACCTGGGGTTTTTGAGAGCTTATGCAGTAGAAGTTTTTTAAAGAGGCAGATTGGAAAATCATGCACATGCTGCCATGACAGACAAACTCAGGCAGACTTATGTGAGCTTCTCCAACCCCCTCATTTAAAAATAAACAGGAGTTGTCTTTGAGGCAAGCTACTGTTCTCTATTATAGCTTGTATGCATACTTGTAATTGAGGAAGCAGTTCATAGTGGTTAAGCAGAAATATGGGAGGGGGGGGGTGCTGTTTGTCACAGCAGTCTTATATTATACATCCAGTTCTCAGCATTCATTTCTCCTGTGGGGATTTTCACTCTCTAGTTGCCACCTTGCACGTGACCTGAAAAAGGAGTGAGAAGTTTCTAACATCCTTTGAAGAGCTGCATGTCCTCTTCCATGGCCTAGTCTTATTCTGTGCCTATAGAATGTTGGTCTTCCAAGCACCAAATGCTTTCTTGCATTTCCCTGCAGTCCTGAGGAGCAGCAATTTCAGCTGGCTTTGTGCAGCTGCTTTCTGCCATGGAGTTCCCCAAGGAGAGGTCACAGCTTTGCAGCATGATCAGACCAGAAAAAAGGGTTTTGGAAACCACTATCTTACGTTGAGGCTTCTGGTTTAATATTGTATCCAGCTGGGGATACCACTGCAGCATGATTGCTCTGAGGGATTTGTGTGATATTGGCCAGTTCATCTCTAAATCACCCCTTCATGTTCTTCCAGATGTTCCTTAGGAATACAAGAACTGGAATTTCTCTCACCATAACACTCTTGCTCATTCAATCCAGTATCTGAGTGAGGTTATTGTTTCCTTCTTTCAGGCTTGCTGGAAACAGAGCACACTGCTGACACAGGTTTTTAAAATATAGATAAGAAAGCTCAGTCACAGTAGCAGTTCCCAGGATAGCCCATGGAAGCTGAAATGCTCAGGATTAAATTGTGGGATTATACTGCTTGGATTAAAAGTCTCTTTATTCTGTCAGCCTGCCAAGAGGCTGTGAGTTGTACAACACACACATGTACATATAGCATTTAGCTCTGCTTTTGTCTCACACCTGCTGTCCCTTCAGAGTTTTAAATGACTGGCAATGTGAATAAAGGTGTTTGCTCACTGCTCAAAGGGAGTTTTTCTCTCCACGTCTCACCTTGGCTACTGGGATAATCCTTGCAAGATCCCTTACACACCATTAACATGACAAAGAATGTTTTTTCTGTAACTTTATCACTTCTTGCTCATTGTTTTGCAGTAACACCAAGGAGTGCTAGTCATGCAGCAGCTGCTAAGAAAAACCATACTACACCTGATGTTTTAGATTTATAACAGCATGGTTACTGCAGGGACAGCTTGCAGGTGTTGAATGCAGTAATGTATTACCAAAGGCAAGTAAGGTGCTTGAAAATCAAAACTGTCATGTACTTGCAGCCCTGTGCTTCAGTGGTTTTTTAATCTTTTCCCTTCTTATGGGAGATGCTGTTTTCTGATTTTCAATCAAGGACATGAATAATTTTGCATGTTCTAAATAATAATATTTGTACCAGTTGGTACATTGAGTGAAGTACATTTACTTACAAAACTTCCCATGGGATCAGAAGAACATCATGTCTTGACCAGAGGTGCACATGGTGCAGTATTTGGGCACTGAGGATGGCCCGTGGTGAATGGTAAAGGAGGGTGTGCAGCAGCATCCCACTGTCCCTCTTTCCTTTTAGACAGTGGGAAGACCTGGAGGGAGAAAGGAAAAGCAGCTTTGCAAAGGTTTAAGAGGCTGGATGCCCTGCTGTGAAGGAAGTAAGTGGTTTTTGTCTGTCAGTGAAACAAGACAAGAGTGTGGGACTGAGGCATGGAGTCAAAGAGACTTTGTAGTGAATAAAATCCAATGGGTGGCATCCCTGCCTATGGTATGGGGTTGGAACTAGATGATCTTTAAGGTCCCTTCCAACCCAAGCCTCTCTATGATTCTGTGAAGACCAGATGTGCAGATAAACTGTGAAGGACCTTGAATGTGGGGATGAGCTGGTCCAAGAGCATCAAGTGTAAGAGACAGCATGATTACTCCATTGACTGTTCTGGTAATCTTTCTGACCAAATTTGGATTGATTTTCCAGTGAAAAAGAAGAAGGACTAGTCATGTAAAAAGAAAATGATGTTGCAGTATCTAGGCCACAGAAGGAGTTTCCCTGCTGATCCCAGGGCAGGAACATGATGAGCATGAACCATAAGAGTAAGAACAAAGAGAAGATTATACTGAAAGCAAAAATATTATATTTTCTTGTGTCATGGCAGAGGCATGTTTGCTGTATCACAGAGAGGGTTGGCAGCTCCCCACTAAGACAGCTGATCAAAAGTTCCCAAATTGTCAGCCAGTCTCTCACAGAGAGGAGACAGATCTCCGAAGTGTTGACTACTAAAATACTGTTAATATGTGCTGTGAATTACAAAGGCTGAGTGTTCTTATTCCTGGGTAAAATCCCAAGGATTTAGTATATGCTCAATAAAGGTAGATATATATACAATGGGAAAAAAGTTTTACTTTTCCAGCTAGTTGGACCCAACTGCTTCCATATAATAATATCTGGTGTGTGTTCTGCCCTTTGTTTGCTCAGCTTTCTGCAAATGTGTTTGCTGTTTGCTCCCTGTGTTATATATGTTTATTTGGATGGATTTTTTTTTCTTTCTTTTGGAGAAAGCCTTTGGGTGCTGACACTTTCTGCATTCTCTCTGAAAATGAGTTTATTGGTCTTGCCAAAGCACAAAATATCTTCTCAGGTAACTGATGTTAAAGTTTATTGCTTAAGTACAACATGCTCCAAATTTAGGCTTTAGAAAATTAGCTATATTACTAATAAATGCTCCGTTTTGATGGGTGGCTTGAGATACTGGGGTGGGATTTCCAGATGATGATGATGGTGATGTTAGCCCTTCATACTGCAGGATGTTTAAAGACAAAGAACCATGTGTTTGGCTGTTTTTCACTACGAAATGCTGTATATTCTCCCAAACCATGTATCCTAGAAAAAGGTTAAGGGAAGAGATATTGTTGCCCTTTTAGTCAGTAGTAAGGAGAAAAAACAGGTTTACTTTGGGAGAGCCTCCAGTGTTTTACGTCATATCCAGACTCATCTATCACATCTCTCAACCACTTAGGGTTTTGGTGCAGGTAAACATATTTTTGAAGTGTCCTCTTGAATTACTCTTCTCAGGTCATAGCATGTGGTTCTTTCTCTGTGTTCTGGAGCCTGGATATTCTTTGCAAAATATTTCAGACATGATCTGCTTTACCTCCTGGAAGAAGCTCTGTTGCCATTAGTACATTCACAGAGCTCTGGCTTGTTATTTACAAAAGAGACTCTAATCTTTCCTTC
Source organism: Alaudala cheleensis (assembly GCA_013398995.1). NCBI lineage: Eukaryota > Metazoa > Chordata > Aves > Passeriformes > Alaudidae > Alaudala > Alaudala cheleensis. Next base: position 387,990 of record VWYE01016182.1, read on the forward strand.
CAAAAGCAGTTACCATGCTCAAGTACTTGTTCCCCTTGCTGCTCAGATAAATCTCTGATTCTAGGGAACAGCAATAAAATATTTCTCCAGTGCTCTGTTCTCAATCATAGCCAGCCAAAATTCTTCACCTGTTTTATTAGCCTCTGTGTTACAGAAGGACTGCATTAGTAACAAGGGGTTTTGTAACCCTTTCTTCTCAAACATATCCCCACTGTTCTTTTGCATTAGAGGTTTTATAGGTATTTTTTTACATGTATTTTATGTTATGTTAGTGCAGTTATGGCCCATTCTAAAGTGTTACAATTCTCAGATTATATGGAAGGAATTTGAGACTTGTAAAATGATCCAAGGAGAAGTATGAGATTATTAACTTGAGAATAATTTTAACAATCAGTAATATTTTTAAAAGAAAGGGTCTTAGTGATAAATTTAATTGGTATTGTTATGAAAGGAGTTGCCAATTGAGGTAATAATTTCATAAGATGTTCTTCCTCTTAGACTATGAACAGCAAAGTGATGCAATGGTAAGGCCACAGTAGGAAGTAACAATAAATTCTGTAATCATAAAGTACATTCTTAGGCAGACAAAGAAAAATAGAGGACTCTAGCTATGTCTCTCTCATAAATCAAATGTGATTAATTGTGCCTGGTTGTTCTTACACTGGAAACAAAATCTGAATAGCACTGCTTGCTTTGGCATTCTTCTGTGGCTTCAAGCTGAGAAGAATGTGTTTTGATAAAGATCCCATATCAATGCCTCTAATGACACTGGATATATTTTCTGATCAGGTCCTCAAAGCTCTAGGAGATGGTGACATTTCTGGTTTCTTACGAATTAAAATCCTTCTGGACACATCTGGATGTTTTCTTAGAAGAAGTGAGCCCTAGACTGGAATAAGGTTCATAGTGATGCATACATTTTAGATACTTGTCTAGATCTGGGAACTAACTAACCATAACAAACTCCAGGAATTTCATGGTTTTTGTTTAAATCTGCCTTCACAAACTGAAGAGTTCTGAAATAAGGTATATTTCATTGCAGTGCGGATGTGAAAGGAGTAGTAGTACTTCTCTGCTTATTCTCAAATGGGTGTAATAGCAGAGAGCGACCCAAAGGCCCAGAGAAGGAAAAAAGTGCCATCTTAGACAAACCTTATATATATTTAATGCCAAGAAGCTTTTGTTATTAACCTTTTAGAGTGGTCTCATTTTTCTGCTGATTTTCTGGATGCAAATTGCTTATTGACATTTGAGCCCAGTTATGGGCTTCTACAGCTCAGTGAGCTTGGCGGGAATCTCGGCCTCTGAGGCAAGCCAGAGCAATTTTAGGAGAGCCCCATGGCACTGTCTGTGTCCTAGGGACATCAAAGGAGAGTATGGGATGTGGCCTCCTTGGGAGGAGCACAGTGGTGAGCAGGAGTGAGGCCTCCATGAGTGCAAAGTCCACCAGAGTTTCATCAGCTTGTTTTTCACCCTTGAGTGGGTCATTGCAAGTATATCTCAGCTGGTGCCCATGTCTGTATGCTTGGCAGAGGAATGGGTTTGTAAATGCAATTTTCACTCACTGTTCAATGCTTAGCTCCCTCCCAAGCCTCTTGCAAGCAGTATCAAATTCTTAGAAACCCATTGTCTGACCTCCTTCTTTTGGAATATTTATTAGTGTACAACAGCTACATACTTACACCAGTGGTTGCGAATAGCAGCAGCAATAGATAACTATTACCAGTGCACAATCTTACTGTTTTCTAAGCACCAGAGTAATTAGCTATTTTCATCCTAGTTTGAGTGTAGTAATACTCAAATGTAAGCATCACTTGATGCACTTTTCAAGAAGTTAGGGCTGTCCCACTTTTGCGTAGGCTGCTTCCAAATCTACGTGGTGATATTCTTCCCATGCTAGTGTAATTGATTTAAAATAATATTGGCTAGAGAAGGAGTTTGGTTGATTTCACCTCTCAAAAGAATGCGTGTCAGGAAATACAAGTGAGTGGAAAAGTCTGTCTGGACAGGCAGCATGCTGTGGTGTATTATGTTTCACTGACATGAGAGGAATGTGGCAGGGAGGTCTACAGTTCCCTGCTGGAGGCACTAACACTCTGGCTGGAAAGCAGCTTGGGATGTGCCTTTTGCTTCATTAAGCAAAAGGCTTTCTGCCTGTGGCAAGAAGTGCTGTAAAACACAGTGGAAGTATTATAGTGTGTGTGGTTAGACAGGGTTGCCAGTTTCAAGTATCTAAAAATCACAAGTCAGGTATTCCAACATAAAATCTGTCTAGAAAATAGAGATTTAATTTTTTAAACTCTTTGTTTCCTTTTTGACTCTTAAGCTTCATTTATTTTTAAGTGAAAGCTGAGATCTTTACTGTAAGTTGAGATCCTCATCTGATTTCAGGGCTTTAAGAAAAACAGCAAATTACAAAAAACGTGCAAAAGGGTCATAAAGGTTGTTAACAGTGAGTCAGACATCTTCTGTAGAAGCCGTGTGATTGTATAAGCTTTGTCCTTGTAAATAGGATCTGAAAGGCAAGGGATGCAAAACACAGGCTAAGCTCCTGGCACTCGCAATGTAGTTGAGGTTTGCTTACCTTTAACAAATAACAGTAACTGTGCTGGCTTGTGTTATTGAGCAGCCAGCCAAAAAGAAACCCAACAAAACAAACCAGCAGAGTCTGGCAAGCCTGCGATGTGTGGGGGAGCCACAGTGAGGCAGTTTGTAGACCTTGCAGCCAGAGTTACCTACAGCTGATCTGTGTCTGGTGTAAGCTCTGCAGCCTCCCAGCATTTCATCCATCCTCTGTGTGTTGGGGTCAGTAGCAGAACTCCTGTTTACAGGAGACAGCAGGTAATGCTGAGGGATTCATTCATTTCCTTATGTTGCCTACAGCTTCTAAAGAAATGTCAGTGTTTCCCTGAGAGGAAAGGTATAAGAATGGTGATGTCCAAGTTGTTCTCCTCACTCTGCTGAAGCTGTAGCTTTAGGATTTTGAACTGCTGCACTGGTAGCAGGCAAGGAAGGTAGAGTGCTTCTGTTTCTAGGCTCTATCACAGTGCTGGAAAAGCAGTGTCAGAGCATAGACATGGGTGTTTTTAGGATCATTCCTTGTTCCTGCCGACTTGCACCTCAGTTCCAAAGAAAACAAACTACAAAGCCCACACTTCGCAAAGACTAAGATCCAAGAATTTGAATAACTGTATAGGATTTGTAAAGTATAACTTGAGTTTGCATGTTTGGAGAGTGTTTGCTGCTGAATCTCCATCAGATATTAGGTAGGTGAGCTGCAAATCTGGTCCTGTTCTATCTGCCTGTCTTGAACTCAGTTGAGTTTTTTTCTGCTATGAAACCCTGGAAGAAACAACAGTTTTTGAAGTAACATTTTAGTATTGTTAAACACTGCTCATTGGATGCTCTGACATTTGGTGTTGGCAGCTTTGCCTGCATTTTCAGCATGCATCTGGCTGTCACTATTCAGCCAGTCCTTTTCTTCTGCACAGCTAGTTCAGATGGAAAACACCTTGGCTCTCAAGAGTGCTCCAAGTGGCTGTTCCACATGGCTAAGCCTCAGGAGCTCTGTCTTGCAAATATAAACTTGCTCTTTAGCATAATTTTCATTGGTTTTAAGAATCCTATTAATTATCGAGGAATCATAAATAATCCAGTGGTCTGAAACCACATTATTCTGATTCAGGGAGCTGTTACCACTAAAGATGATGTTGGAGGTGTTGGAGGTCTATGAGATGCTCTGATATTCTCTAGGATCTAGCAGCTCAGCTGAAGGTTCAATGTCATTGAAGACCACTGAATCTGCATGATGTATCATTCAGCTTGTAAATACTTCTTCCACCTCCAGTGGAAACATTCATAGTCAGAAGCAATGCCTTGAAATGTTTACTAATGTAATATTGAAAGGGCAAAAAAAAAGATAGAGATGTAAAGATGATGTGTGCGTTAATTATTTATTTTGCAATCAAGAAAGTATAATCCATGGTGAAAACTGGGAAGAATTGCAAAGAAAAACACTGACTCTTTCAGTGTGAATAATGCAGACCCCATTCAAGCTTTCTCTGCAGAACATGAGGTCTAATCCCAGCACAAGTAAACACATGTGGGGGTTTTTCCTATAAAAGATTTAAAAACCATGCTGTTCTTGAGAGGTGACTAATTGTGCTCACTTAGCTTCAAGTGAATAATTAAACTGTGAGGAGTTATTATTTTCCTGGCTCCTCTATCATGTTTCTTTCTTATTCTTAGATATTCAACTGCTAGACTTTTTAGCATCAATCAGGCTCTGCTTCTGTTCTCTGAAAAATAAAATGTGTAAAGGAAAAACTGCCACAGATTTAAAACACTGTATTGTTACAGTATAAACACCATCTTTGTAATTAAACCACTTGAAAATATGAACCATCAAATTTTTCTCTCAGGGACTCAGCCACCTATGAGGGTTTTGTGCCTTTGAAAATCTCCCTAGTGTGCTTTGCTTCCCTGATTGTTCTTGGAGGAAAATTAGCTTTTAGTCCTTTAAGATCTGTTGGCTTTATTTGCTGCTAAATATACCCATGGTAAGTGCTGTGGGATCAAAACAAAAACAATTTGCTTGTCCTACCATGTTATTTGCTGTTTGGCAGAAGTCAACAATACAACTCTTAGTGTATTTGGGGCCATGGTGCATTAAGGTAGATCCCTTTGGCCTGGATCAAGAACTGCAAGGTATCTTCAAATCAGAAGAAAGAATGAATTTAAAGAGACTAGAAAAGGGTGAGACTTGAGAAGGCAGGTAGCCTGGTCCAAAGTCCTGGATTTGTTTTGTCCTGGTCCAGTGCCCAGGATCCTACATTGGACTAGTGCCCTCTTAAAAATGTCCCCTGAGATTCTGTCACTTAATGAAGTCTTGGGCCAATTTTTTCCTGCTAGGAATGTTTTCCTGATGACTGAGTTGCTCTACCAGGTACCTGTGGGTCTGTCATTAACTTCCTGTCTTTGTGAGGAGAGCAGGTTGATGCCAGGTTGAGAAAGTGAAGGAGAACGGGGAGGGCAGTTCTCAGGTGGTGGGAGGAAGTTCATTAAGGACCTGGCTAAAAAGCCCTGGGAGGATTAAGAGAAGAAAATGTTACCCATCCAGGCTCCTTTTCTCCCTGTTTTTTACTATGAATGGCTTGAACTTTGGGATATTTTTGAAATGTTTTAGACAGATATTGAATAAGAGCAAAATCTGTAATCTAATCACAATCTCAGTGGTGGAGAGACCTCTGGCTTCCACTTACAGAACTAAAAATTACTAATATGTCAACAGAAGACATGACCTTTTCCTGTCTTTTCTACCCTCACAGATGAACAGGAGCCAGCAGTCAGCAGTGATTCAGATATTTCATTGATTATGGCAATGGAGGTTGGACTGTCTGATGTGGAGCTTTCCACTGATCAAGACTGCGAAGAGGTGAAATCTTGAAAAACAGAGAGCCAGCACTAAACTACAGGGGAGGGTCACAGGTAGGGACCGAGTCAGATTTCTAGGATTTGGACCAGTCAAGCACATGCCTCCAGAGCACTGTCACTCCTGCACACTCCATCCTGAGACGGTCATGAAAAGCAATAGCAGCTGTTGTGTCTGCCTGGATGCGGTTTCATCATCTGCACCCCTTTGTCTGGTTCACGTGGGAGATGGACACTTCCAGTTCACCTACGTGCTTGAGAGCAGTCATGGAACTCTCCAGGGGCTCATAAACTGAAATGACAGCTTGAGTGTTTTCTACACTTGTTCAATCAATTTTTTGTTGGGTTTTCCGAAAAGGCAGATGTTTATTTTATTTGTTTGTTTGTTTATAGTTTGTTATGGATGGACACTGTTTTTATTGACTGACCCCAGCTTTTTCAAGAGTTCAGTCCAGAAATCTGAATTCCTGTTCACTGGTCACTTCATGATCTGACCAGGATTTATCATTGCCTTGTTGTTTCTGCATGAATTACATGTGGCTGGCTTCAGAAGGATGATGCACCAGCCCCCTGCATTAATTTAACACCTGCTTTCTTTAAGTGGAAGGCTTGGAAATGGTATATTCTGAAAGCTTTTATTTGTATGGGAGCTCTGAAATAGCAGAAATTTGAGTTAAAGCAACATTAGTTTGTCTTTTATTTAGAGTTCTGTTCTAAACAGGTGTTGTACAGTGTGAAGGAGAGAGAGAAAAGCTTAACGCATCGCTCCATCCACGTAGTCCTGTCCTGCATTTTGTGCTATTCACAGGTGTCAGTACACTAGTGTCCTTCCTTCAAGTGACAATTCAGTAGCTAGAAAAAGAGATCTAGCATAACATAATTTCTTTTCTTAATTTTACAGACCAAAACCAGATCAGTGAGCTAAAGGAGCATCTGAGAGGTTTCTAGAGGCTGCATTAACAGTTCTGCATTAAGCGACAGGGTGACAGTACTCTTCCAAAGGGTCTGGAGATGCTGCTATCAGTGTCAGAAATTGGTAAGGGAACAAGAGGCAGCCATTTGAAATGTTTAATTCCTGGTTTGCTTTGGTCCTTTCCCTTTTGACAGCAATTTTTGTCTGCTTGTTATCTAACAAGTGTTCTGGTGGTTTGTTGCCCTCCAGAGTCCCTGTCAACGTTGTCAGAAGCATAACGGAATATTTGCAATTAATATAAAGATACATATACCAAAATATATTGGGGAGGGAATTTGGAGAGGGAATTTGAAAATAAAAGAACTGACATACATCAAAATACCTAAGTAATAATGGCTTAACATAATAACTTATTTCATCCTGAGTTCTGCTTTCCAGGTTAGAGCTCATTGTTAATTGTTCAGTGTATAATTTGGTTTTTCAGTCAAAATACTCAATTGTGAAGAAACTGACTGTTACACAAGAGCGCATAGTTTCTGTTGAGAGTCAGATGATTTGAATCACATTACTGCCTCCTGAGTCAGTCCACAGAATCAACAATTCATCTTACATTGAAATTTTGTGCAGAGGTCAAAAATTTTGACTTAGCAGTGTCATGGCAGCATCTCAAAATGCAACTGCTGGGGCTCACTGCATTTAATCTCCTTGTGGATTTACTTGTTAAATGTGAAAACCAGCTTCCAGCCAAAATTCATGTTTGTGAGGTTTTATTCCAGAACAAATGCGTTAGAACTATCCCTAAAAGTTTGGCTGACTTACTTCTTTAGTATAGAAAGAAGGAAAAAATGTTCTCCATGCTCTTCTGTCCATTTAGAACTAATTAGTTTAATTTTGTTATATGTTCTTAGTCCCTAAAGTGCAGGGTAATCTTGGGGTAAAGGTTTTAAACTGAAAGAGGGCAAATTTAGATTAGGGATTAGAAATTACTGTGAGGGTGGTGAGGCACTGGAAGAGGTTACCCAGAGAAACTGTGGATGCCCCATCCCTGAAAGTGTTCAAGGCCAGCTTGGATGGAGCTCTGGCCAACCTGAACTAGGGAAATATGTCCCTGGCCATGGAGAGGGTTTGGAACTAGATGATCTTTAAAGTCCCTTTGAACCCAATTCTGTGATTATCTGAAAATGACCCATAAATGTGCTGTTACCTCTTTAGGAGCTGTTGGAATGAAAATCTTACTTCACTTAAAGAGATAGAGGCAGCTGGAAATCTTGATGAAAAAAGAAAGTTACAGACTGTTCTAGAGGTTACACTATGTCAATCTTGACAATATTTGAGGTTCTGTAATCTTGTTTTCCTTATTCTTTTATGTCTTCTCTATTCCTTGCTGCTATGGGAAAGGCCTGACACATCAGTGTTGAAATAGACCCCTACACATGAGAGTTTGCACAAGGTACTGCAACAGCTCCACTGAAGCTCTGTAAATAATGCTGAAATGGGACTTAAGTGGTGCTTACATGAAATTTTGACCCAGGAATGAAATTAATTTCAAATGACTGCAGGGCAAAGAGCGAGGCTGGTTATATACAGTAAGGGCTCCTTATAGAATGTCCACACACTGGTACAATTTCTTCTCCACCACTGGAGCCTGGGTGCGACATGTCACAGGAACATCACAAACACGATGTCCATGTTGTCAGTGATCCTTTCACATATGCACACTGGAGCTCAGCACACAGGCAGAGAACTCCTGGCCAAACTGTTTGGGTTTCAGAGGAGCTGTCACAGCAGTCTTCATTTTATTTCATGAACTGAGTTAAGCTGATCTCAGTGGATAGATTGACCAGTTAGCTGTTGCCGTAGCAGAACCACCCACGGCACAGCAGAACAAGCAAAGTGGAAAAGCGAGGCAGGAGGGGAAACTCCCAGCCAATACTGAGCTGGGTCCTTTACCCAGCAAAATCATTAAAGGGAGCTGTGCTCAAAAAGGCATCACAGATTTGGTCTGTATTTCTGAGAGTTAACGAGGAACTTTGTAGAGGTCTTGCACTGTGCACACACTTTCCCTAAATATCCCATATTAGATCTGGTCCCTTGGTGGCCACAGCAGGGGCAGGGTGCCAGGCTGGATGAGTGGTTTTGACATATCACCAGTTAGTGACAGGCCTTTTAGAAGAGGCATCCTAGCAAATCTAGGTCAGGAATCTTTCTGCTTTTGTTTTCCCAGTTCTACCTGCAGGTTCACTCAGGGAAGATGTTGTTCCATCCCTGTCCTCAGGTGTTCTGCATTTCTGAGCACTGTTAAGTGATGATGAGGGCAAAGCCAGGTTACACATCACTGAAGCCTGAACTTAGGAAAGCACTTAAGTAAATATTTTATTCCGTCCTTCTTCAAAAAAAACACTTATGAATAATTTTGGACTTGCACCAAAATTGCATCATTTTCAACAGGTCTTCTGTGAGCATAATTAAGCCCCTGTCTCAAAAGGAAATGTTCTCCTAAAGCTTGACCTGATTGACAATGATCTTTGCATATATAACCTGTGAACTACCTTGGGAGTTTGAGGTGCTTTATAAATGTTAAGACCCCCTGACATGTTTGTAATGTGTATGAAAGCCTTAATTCGGTACCTCTGCGTGCCCATGCTCACCTTGGTACTGCTGCCCACTAAGCTTGGGCAGGAAGTAGGTGGGGTTCAGCTGCTGGGGACACAGTACTGGCTGTTCAGAAGGGAGAGCAGCCTTTAGCATACAGCCAGGAAAGAACAAAGTCCTCTAGAGCCCTCTACAAGCAAGTGTTCACAGATACAGTTCTGCAGGCTGGTGCCATGACTGGGCCTGCGGGCATCTCCTGTGCAGGGCAGTGGCCAGGGGATTGCGTGACTCCCAGGAAAAGGGACGAAAATATTGTCATTCACTTGATCCTGTGCCCCTCCCAGCAATTCCTGTCTTGTCATCTGAAGCACTTTTCTCGTCTCTTCTATGAGCAAGTGGTAGGTGGGAGAAGCATTTCCCTTAGTGAGGCTCATCACTCAGGCTGGATTGCAGGATAAAACTTGGTGAGACAGAAATTGCACTCACTTGGATGTTCTTGGGTTTCACTAAGCTGCCTTCCCCAAGGTCTGTTCAATAGATAGGATGCATAGAAAGTTATACAGGCAGAATTTTGCACTCACAAATGACTTGATGCAGATGTGCAAGGCACCAGGTCTGCATCTCCTCTCCCCAGCTCACCCGTTCTGCTGGGGATACAGATCTGGCACTTACTGAGAGTTTGGGGTTTTTTGTTTTCTGACTGCTTTAGAGCCTCAAAACCAGGATCAGGACTATCACAGCACTGCAGTTCATTCTTTAAGCAGTCTATAGAATTAAATTGACATCTGTGCATATAAAAATGCATTGATGTGAGTGTGGAAACTGTACTGTTGTGAAATCAGAAGCAGTTGTCATTTTTCGGCCTTTTATTTGAGGGAGACTGTGGCACTAAAGAAAAAGGCTTTATAGAGACAATTTGGAAAAATAAATTATTGAAATCGCACATGATAAGTGGTCCCTTGGGTCTCACTAATGACCCCTGGGTCAAATCCCAAGGAAGTCATTGAAAGAAGGGCATTGATGTTGGGGTGCATCCATTTCACAGGACTAAAATAGCAGAGAAATCCAGCCTGTTCCTTCCCAGCCTGGCTCACAAGTGTTTGTCCAAGAGTCAGCCTTTGTTGCAGGGCAAGGAGATCATGGGGTCAGACCTGCACAGTGCTGCTTCCTCTCCTGTGCCACCAATATCTCTTGGAGCAGCTTGGAGAAGGGAATGGAGCTGGCCCAAATTCAGCTCCAAGGCTTGGTGAAAAGCAGGCTGTGGGCTTTCAGCAGCTTCAAGCTTCTTCATGGCTAGTGCTGACCTGGGATTGGAACTTTGTTGATGAACACTGAGCCCATGTGGAGTGGTTTGTTGTGTAGATACAGAACTGTGTGAGTGTGTTTGGGGCAGGCAGTGAATCGGCTTGGTTAACGCAAGCAGGAAAGCAGTGTGGTGAATTTTAGGCCTGAGGGAAAATGAGGCTGGAGGTGCTGTTTTCACAGGCTTCTTAAATAGGGGAAATTGATCCAAAATAAGCACTGCTTCCATTCTACCAAGCTGTTACCTGAACTAACTGATAGTTTCAGAGAATGAGGAATGCTAGATGGACTGTTCAGGGAGGGTTTGTTTGTGAAGCAGTTGGCAGCTGTGGATTGGGACCGAGGGTAAGGGTGAGGGCTGCCCCTCTGCCCTGCCACTTACCCCACTGGGCTTGACACCCACATGGCCCCTTTATCTGCCCATTTCTTGCTCAAGAAAACACTCTTCTAAGCAGGAGCTGTATTTCAAAGGGAGAAATAAAGAAATTAAAGATGTGGATTTTGAATGAAAAGCCAACAGATGATTTTTCCGTCTGAAATTAATCTTGTCTCTCTCAAGTATTTTAATTGTGAATTGGTGGAAGTTACTTCTTTCTGCAGTGAATGGAAAAAGAAATGAGAGGAAAAAAAGGAGTAATAAAGTTTTCCCTTACTTGTTTATTTCTTGATTCTTCAGTCCTGAGTAGCATTAAACACAATAGCCAGATCAAGATGCTTGTTTGCTCTGAATGTATACAGTTATTTCAGATGTCAAATATCTAAATGTTTTGTATATGTATGTAATGCCATCCTCCATACTTGTTTCATGTTAGGAACCTGAAATGACTGTACCATTTTATAATTAGATATGTAAAGAGGGGACAGTGGGTGGGGAGGGTCTGTTATTTTTATACCAAGATGTTCCTTGTATTTAGTGAACATTTAAAACAGTTTTGTACTTGTCAAAATATACATTCCATCCATTTCCAGAAGAGAATTCTTTCTATTTAGAGTAGTTCATAAGCAAACCAAAAAAAAACCTGCATCCCACTTGTATGCAGTTCCTGAACAGAGCAGCAGTATCCTGGTTTTCCGTGATGGCTACAAAGCTTTTTCTAGCTGTGTCTCTTCTCACATGCAGCAGAGCCATACCAGCAAATGCCAGTGTTATAAAAGGAATAAAAATCCCAAACGAAATAAATACCACATGGATCAGTGCACAGCTTAACTAAATAACTTTGTTAAGTTCAGAGACAATGGTCTGTCCCAGTGAAATCCTCCAAAGTAATCAGTCCTGCTCTGGACAGCAGGAGCAGATTTACTGGGAGGCTTCAGCTCTCTGTCCCTGCCTGGCAGAGCCACCAGCCCTAGCAAGCTGGGGGGATGCAGGGTTGTCACACTCCTGCACTGTGGCTCTGGCTATGCTGCAGCTTTGGTTTGGGAAACACCTACCAAAAGGCCATGGCAAAGTCACACTGTGGCATTTGCATGGGCCATCCTTTTTTTTGTAGTTGTCTTTTTCATTCCCTCCCTTTCCCCAGTTCCTGTGACGTGCTGCCAAAACTGTGCAGTAGCAGTTTGTGAAGATTTTTTTGCCTTTTTCCCCTTCTTTACAGTCTTGCAAATAAACTTTTAACTCTTTGCTGACATTTTATAATGTATACATCTTCCTCTCCAATGCACTTTATCTCTCTTGAAAAATGTGGGAGTCAGAGAACTACCATCTTAAAGGGATTTGCCTGAAATCATGAGACACGTACTTTTTATTATTTTGTGTCCTTTTTGCTTTGTTAGATACTGTAAATGCTAAAAAGCACAGACAGTGACTCAGCTGGGGGAAATACCGAAATGTTGTGGCTAATACTTGGAAGCATTATTCAGTAGTCCAACATGGCTATTTTTGTTATATAGAGGATTATAATGTAAATATGTGAGACTGTGTTATTACGTACTAGTAAAATATTGCAACTCTCAAAAGTTAAGATGGTGAATTCCAAGCAATTTTATTGCAAGTTTTTTTTTAATAAAACAAATCTGATTATTGTGTTGTATGTATTTTCTAATAGCCTGCGTAAACCTGGAATTTCCTGATGTGTGAGACTTGTGGGTTGTTGCTTCCTGAACTCAGCCACTGCCAACTTTGGCGTTCATAAGAGGCAGAAGGGACAGTGGGAAGGGACCCAAGTGACAGCCCAGTCTTGTGACACATCTCCAGCTCCCTACAAGTGACCCTGCTCTGGTCCCCTCTGCCCTTCCGTTGGTTCTAAACAGAAGGCAGCAGCTGTGTGAGAGATAAATGCTTCTGCTACCTCAAGGGAGAGCTGCAGCCTCAGCCCAGACACTGGGCAGGATGTGTTAAAACAGCTTTAAAAGATGACTGCTCTGCCGTGCCTCAGTGGGAATTGCACCACTTTTGCGGGGGGTCATCCAGCTGCTCTTCCCTTGCCTTATCAGGCTTCACTATGAATCCCTGGGAGCAGGGGGAGGAGAGCCCAGGGGCTGTTGGTACGCTGCTTGCAAGAGGTTTGAGGCGCAGTAAAAATCCTGCCTTAAATGTAATTTAAGCGCCTTACGGACAAGTTTTCCAGTAGATGCAAAAGAAGGCAGAGAGAAATCGCTGAAGGAGCCAACTCCTGGCTCAAGCTACAGCCCTGCCACGGATCCAGCCTGCCCCCATCCTGGCCCAACTTTTTTGCTTTCTGGCTGGTGCCGCCAGCACAAACACCTCTTTTCCAGCCACAGCGCCGCGTTCGAGGTGACAGCATGCCAGATCGGCTGGAGCCCCGGATTGGATTCCTCCCAGGAGCCGGGAAGGCAGCAGCTATGGGCTAATTCACTCTCGGCTCCCCAGACCCTGCTGCGTCCTTGCTCATATGCACCCCCCACCCCGTTCATCCCTGCTCTGCCCACGACAGAGGGACAGCAGCCGGCTTGGAGCAGGAAAACCGCTTGCGATTTAACGCGGCTTTATCAGCAACGTCGGGATTTACTTCTCTCAACTCCTGTCAGCAGCACAGCCTGAAGCTCCCATCCTACCAGCCCTGCTCCAAGGGCAGAAGCCCTCCGCACTAAAACGAACCCTGGGTTGCCTTTGGAAAGATGATTTATGTCTCGCTAGCCAAGAAATCCGCTCTCGCTCTTCCCCACGCGTCTCCCAGCCTGCCAGCTGCTTTGTTCCCTGTCAGCGTTTCGCAGCTGGCTCGGGGGGAGCGGGGCCGGGTTTCCTTGGCGGGCGGCTGCGCGCAGTTGCCGTGTGAGCTGCACTCACAGCGCAGCTGGCGGGGACAGCAGCAGGAGCGGCCCGGAGCGCCAGCGGGGCTGCGAGTTACAGAAGGGCGTCAGGCAATTCGTGCCAGGATGTAAGCACCTGCTTGGGGCTCGTGTTACATCACTCTCTGCTCTGTGTGGAATTAATTTCTGGTGAAAATGTGGAAAGGAAGCCCTTCTGCTCTGTGCTCTGTTGCTTTGGCGGGGGGGCGGTGGGTTTCTACAAGGAATAAGGCAAATTGTACTCGCTCCTCTGATTCAAGGAGGTGACACCCAGGCGCGTCACAGTCAATGGAGAGGATGAGAGAGTCAAAGGGAATTCATCCAGGTTTGCACTGCACAGCAGTATGTACAATACAGGGCCCCGGGATATCCAAACCATGCTAAGAAAAAATGCACTTTTAGGGTGCCCAGAAAGGAGATGTGTTCACCTGTGCTGGGTCTCAGGAAGCCACTCTGGAAAAAAACAGAGAAGGCAATTCCCTAGTACAGGGAGATCAGGTTTGGGGCCATCCCTGAGGGAATGGGACTTCCTGGCCCAAAAGAAATCAAATAAGTCCGTGTATTTATCAGAATCCAGCTATAGGAAATCAGTGCTTAATGGGTGAGGCTATAATTTTGCAAAATGCTCATTCCTCAGCTTCAATCTCTGCGCAAACAAGTTGCTGGCATGTCCTGGCAGCAGTAGAAGTGGGCAAAGTGTCACCACCTTCCCATGCCTAGGCCTCTCCCTGCTGCAGACTGCTGCATGGCTCCTCTGGACATCCTCCTGGACATCTGCATCTGCAGCTTGGGTTTGCAATCCATCCTCTCACCTGAGAGCAAATGCAAGCTTGCACAGGGAGGCCAACTCCTGGTGACTGAAGCCCCTGCAGATGTCCCTCCTCCTGCTCCAGCTGGGAAGCCTGTCCCTCCTGGCAGAGGGACAGAGCAGCCATCTGGGAGCTGTAATCCCTTAGATGTGTTGGCAGAGCCCCAGCTTTCAACTGTTGGAAGCCAGAGCTCAGATAAAGTTGTTCCTCTGTCCCTGCTCGGGGCAGCCATGCTGGCTCCGACCAGCAGCTCCCTTAGTCTGACTCTACCAGGGCTGGGAGCACACACCTTCAAAGGAGTTACAGCAGCACCTTCATGCTGCACCTGGTCTAAAAAGGTCTACTATATTATGGAATCAGAGAACTCTTGAGGTTCAGAAACACCTAAGATCATCAAGTTCAACTACTCAAAAGTAAGTGCTGCCTGGCTGCAGGGACTGAGCTCAGTCTTACTTTGTGGGATGCTCTTTCATGCCTTAGCATGCGTTCAGTTCTGGGCTCCTCACTACAGGAAAGACACACAGGTGCAGGAGTGTGACCAGAGAAGGAAACAAAGCTGGGAAAGGGTCTAGNTGATAGGCTGCCGAGGGAAGCGGTGGAACTATCATTCCTGGAAGGGTTCAAAAAGATGTAGATGTGGCAGTGGGCTTGGCAGTTCTGGTTAATGGTTGGACTTAATGNCACGCAGCAACTCCCTGAAAGCAGGCTGGTAGCCGGGTAGGATTTGGTCTTTTCTCTCAGGCAACAAGTGACAGGACAGAGAAAACGGTCTCAAGCTGCAACAGGGATTTAGACTGGATGTTAGGAGAAATTTCTTTGCTGAAGTGGTGGTCAGGCATTGCAATAGGCTGCCAAGGGAAACAGTGGAACTATCATCCCTGGAAGGGTTCAGAAAGATGTAGAAGTGGCAGTGGGCTTGGCAGTACTGGTTAATGGTTGGACTTAATGATCTTAGAGATCTTTTCCATCCTGAACAATTCCATAGCTCTGTGATTCTATGTCCTTGCTGCCTTTCTCCAGACCTCACTGCCCTTTTCCTTAACTGCATGGCATGGAGTCCCAGGCAGACCAGAATGTCAGCAAAGGAGGATGGAGACAAGCCCCGTGGCAGTAACACAGCAAAGGTATTGCCCAGCATCACACCAGGAAAGACTCCTCATTCCCATGGATTTTGGATGTTACCTGCATGCCCCAGCCCCGAGCACCAGCAGTGCCCCCCACCTGGACATCCCAGGGCTCCGCCAGAGGTGTCCAGGGGTGCCAAGCCTCAGCTCCTGGAGGCAAAGGAACGGAGGAGGAGATGGAAGGCAGGCAGGAGCGCAGCCTCAAGGACTTGAGAAAGTGGTTCCAAAAATGAGCGGTAAAGGGGTTTGTCGCTCCGTGGGGACAGCAGGCAGAGGCGGCTGCTTGCATCCCGCATCCCGCAGCCGTGTCTCTCCAGCAGGAGGCTCTCCCGCCTCGCGAATCCGTGGCGCAGCCTC